>NNCF01125977.1:856063-968831 GCA_002313205.1 Laupala kohalensis | reverse complement strand
TCCTTTACAAAATGTCAATTTAATATATATATATATATATATATATATATATATATATATATATACCCTTAACATTCCTATTCGCAGCAGCGCAAATTATATTTTCTTAATTTTTTCCCAAACAGCCAGATTATGTTTTGTGTTTGATAATTTTTTATTTAATAGAAATCCTAAATAGTTTATATTTCTTACAACTTGGATGCTTTTATCATTAAATTTTACTATTGAACTCCTTCGCTTATCCCTCTTCATGCCAAATACCACTATATTCGTTTTTTGTTTAGATATTTTATATCCTTTTTCCATACAGTGTCTCCAACATCTGCACATATCTAATTCCTTTCTCTTCTATTTCTCTGCGTGAATTTCCTGGGCAGAAAAGTATGAGATCATCGGCATACGCGATATTATCAATTCCCATTTCAGATAATTTCCTCATCGAAAACAATATTCCAATATAAATTATAAGAAACAATAAATCTACACAGAAAAATAATTTTGTATTTTAATCAGCTAGTTTTGAATCTGCAGAAGTTTTTATTTTTATCTGCAAATAAATTACCAGCGAACCTACAAAAAACAGAATTTTTGTAGAAGTTGAAGCAATATTTGATCATGAATATAGAACATAGCCAGAAAGGTGGGGTCCGAGTAATGCGGATCCCAGCTATTCCCGTTACAAGTTGTACTAAAAACAACATTCTCGAGGTTAAATTTATGTAAATGATAGAAGTAATGCGTGTATCAATGATTGAGTGGGTGTTGAATTTATAAGAATAAAAACATTTTTAGTAAAATACGAACCTTTTTCATTCGCNCATATACACACACACACACACTTTCCTATCCGCAAAATCCTGGCTCCGTCCCTGCAATGACCAAGCTGCCCTGAAGCATTCATTATCTACACAGTATGTTTTTAAAGGAAATGATGTATGGAAATCATTTATACTCAGATGAATATAAGCGTGCCACAAAGAAATTCAGTGCTTCTCGTCCTGTTCTATGGAAGAACATTCAGCTAAACATTTTTTTCTTCTAATTTCAAAAAAATTGCGCCAGGAATTACCTCGTTTGTGGTGAGCATAAGGGAATAGAAAAATAAGTAAAACAGTAGCATTACAAAATATTAAACACGAAGTGAAGTTTCTATATTCAGAAACATAGTGAACGATGTATTGACTAGAATAATATATGAGGTCACCTCCACCGAAGTCATCTACAGTAAGGACTGTGTCCGCGTTCCGCATCTTTTATATGATACAATGTTTTTCGACTCGTCTTCTCTCAGTTGATAAGAATTTGGCTGAACCTCCGAGTCGGAAGAGAAAGGACGCAAAACAGAAGATTCGTTGGGGAAGTGAAATTGCAGGAGTCCCTCCTCCAGTTCCGATCCACAAGCAGCTGCGCGTCCGTTTTACGCCGACTCGCGCATCGGCGTGATTTTATTTCCGCTTGATTGAAGTCTTCGGGCCAACAAGACACTCACGCCTCGAAGGAAGAAACAGTCTCCTTGTCTCTCTCCGCATTCTTCATCTTCGCTCCTGCTCACATTCTATCCTGCAATGGAGGATGTGGTATTAATCAACATTCAGATATTGATAAAAATGACCCATAAATACTTTTTGCGTAATTGTTCTTAAGAAAGCGATGCCCTCTACTATTTTAATCAATAACCAACTAACTGCGTTATACTTACCAATTAATACATTTTCCTTGCTCCTGTTACGACACACAACGTTCTCTTCAATACAGCTCCGATCTTTGTAATGTTGCACTATGTACTAACAATCATAGTTCTGCTTAACTACCCTTTTCGTTATTCTATATATTCTATTTTGCTTTTTTTGCTTGTTGTTTTGGTTGCCTTCTCCATTACCGTATTTTGGTTCTCAATATTCAATAACTGATTCTGGGCCAATGTTTCTTTTCATCACTAGATAGTCCAAAAATTAAAATAATCCGCACCGAAGTGAAATAATTCCATGAGAGGAGATCGGCCTCCGCTTTACTAGGAGTAAAAGACCGCTCAAATATCCAAAGATTATTTGAAATAACATGTAGCATTAATTTAATGAATACGAGATAAAGTTCTTCCTACTTTGACGTTTCTGAAATTAATAGATCTTTTCTACTCAGAATATACATTCTTAAAAACAGTGATCGCAAATATATTGAATCTAAGGAAATATTGTTTAAGTAATTAACAAACAGAATAAATTGTGTACAAACTTGAATTATTTCATTGTTTCAGATCGAATAATTACCTTCTCCTGTGCGCAAATATTACATTGGAATGTCTTGAAATAGGATCAATCAAGAACAATGTATGTAAGCCTACTATAAATACCAGAATAAAAATGAGCCAGAATTTGTAGATACGTCTAAAATTGTTCATTTAGAGGGAAAGGACATTTCTGAAACAAGAATAGAATAATGTTCGTTAATTGCATAATCTACTCCACGAAATATGGCATTAATCACATAATAATTCAATAAGTTAAAAACTTAAATAGCAATACATAGATTAAACAATCACCAAACATTTTTCAACCAGAAATTATTTGGAACGAAGAACGTATCTTATACATATGAAGTAGCTACGTATCAACAAAAAACCCTAGGACACCATCCTAAAAGGATGCAAAGAATTATAAGAAATTACCAAACAAAAACCAAATGTGAATTATGGAGAGACAGGCATCTACATTACCTTAAGAGAGACCTTAACACAATTCAACTTCGATACACATTCTCACATCATTTCAGGGTTAATTGTTGTAGAAGCAGTTGAAATCACCGGATCCGCAACGAGTTGTCGCATCTGATCTACGGAACGGTTCATCTGATTTTTTGATATATTACACGCGAATAACTACTCCGGTCTTCTGTATTTCTTGCTGATCAAACGGAGTCGTCTTTTTTCAGCCAAACTCATTAATTTTAAATTTTAATCACTGGGCTGTAGTGATATTAATACTTAAAAAATACATCCACTCGCAGCTAATGAAAAGTTCATTAAAATTGTGTCCCAATCACACTCCAGCTTTGTCTTCGTTCTATGGAGCACATAATAAGATATATATCATCTTTCAAAATGTGACAGGGATCGTCAGTGCGTGGCATTGGTACTACTTGATAACCAAACTTGTACATCGGTGACATCATAACATGCTATTATCTCCCGAGAAGGACTGATTAGGAGCTATTATTTATTTATTTATTTATTTATTTTGTTTTTCGTCGTGTCTTCGTCCACAGACATTCCAGGACTACATTAGAAGCTGATATTGTAATATTTGTAAATAGGAAATGTAGCGTGCTGCTGCGGCTTATCTACATGGAGCGATAGGAGGCAGGCTATTGTTAGTAGGTGGGTCGCTTAGCTGGGTTTTATCAACAATTTGGTCCACGTTAGTAGGGGTTATTTTCAGTAATGGAGTTATAGATGCTAGGAGGAGGTGGTTGGAGGAAGGAGGCTTTTCAGCAGTCACAGCCGTTTGAACTGGGACATTATTATCAAAAGCAACCATTTTTTTCTGGCCCCACTGGGAATTGAACTGATGATGTTTTGACTTGATGATGAGTGGGCACGCTAACACCGTAGCCATGGGAGTTTATAAAGATCGGGGAAGTGAGATTCTTGGTAGACAGAGGGGAGTCAATTTCGTTAACGAATATTTCCAAAATTCCAGTACTTCAGTACTTCACAACCGTTCAATATTGTTCCAACCTTTATTTCACGGACGTACCTTACCCTGACAAAGATAGCAGCGCTACCCACCACCGTGCAGTAGAAGTAACTCAAGTACATTAAAATAAAATTTCAATAAAGTTTTCAATAGAAGACAAAAAAATGTTTATTTGATATCGTACTTGAATCTCCAATTCAATTTTCAATATTTTTATCTCATTTTCTTCGTTCTGGTTGAATTCTCTTCATACATAAAGTTACGTCACATTCCACCAGAACGGACCTGCTTGTCGTGCGTTGCTTGTTTGAGAGATTCAACGCGTTCAATGCACCGCGGAAATTCTTCACGTGCATATTTACACGTCATTTATACTCGCGCCTATTGAACCATTCTTGTTCGTTAATTTACATTGTTCTTTCATTTAATATTACTTTCTAAACCTCCACGAAGTATTCAACTTTTTGATCTTGTTTCGTTTGCGCGGTAAAATAAAAAAGTATAGGGCTGTGACATGATCAAAAGGAGAAGTGCTTGTTTAATTTTAGAGTAACTGGCGGTGAGCGTGTGTGTGTGTAGGGGAGTGGGGGACAGAATTACAAATACACTTCATTATATACACTTCGTAACAAAAGTGCGTACCACGAAGTAATGTTTATTTCACTGCCAATTTCAATTTAAAAATAATATTTGAAAAAATCTTATAGAATCGAGTAGGCCTACATCATAATAAATTTGTATATTTTAATAGAAATTTAAAGTACGATTGAATCTACTCTAATACATGCTCAAAAAACAAGATTAGCAGATTCAGAAAAATGATTAGATCTTGGGATTAAGTTTAAAAGTAATTATATAGTTTGAGCACTATATACTAAGAAAACAGGTTTAAATGTGAGGTCCAAATTCAGAGGAAGGAAAAGATTTCCTAAATCTTTGTACGTGACATCTTAACCTTTGGATGTGACATGGCAAGCTTTGATATGACATCCCAACTTTACAGTATCCGAACTATAAGGTTGGGATGGCTTATCCAAAGGTATGGAAAAATCCCTCCCTTCTTCTAATTTTGAATCCCACATCCAATCCTAGAGTACTTATATCCATAGTGTTTTAGTGTATGAACAAGAAAACCATGATATTGAGAAATTTACGTAGGAAGAGAGAACTGTTACAGAGAAAAGTGTCGTATGGTCAAGAATAATAATCGAGTAACTGAAGCAGTTATTGTCCATCCACCGTCAATACGACTGGGAACATAGAAAGATTCCACCAGCTCGAGTAGTTATTTCCTAGTACCCTAGATTTGTGTAAATTTCTCTATTATCAAAATATTTCATTAGCTTCCCCAGTCCATTACTCCTCGTCAAAGATCTACAAAGAGGATTATAATTATTATCTGCAAAGCTAATGGAAAAAGCAGACTAAAAGTAGTAAAAATTTCAATGGGCGAGTTAATTTTGTTTGGACTTGGAATGATGCTAAGTTGGAAACAATACCGGGAACTCATAAACGAAGAACTGTTAGGCGAAGCAATACACCAGTATGTGTAGGGAAGAGGGATAAAAGTGTAATTTTCTTCTCTAAATTTTGTATATTTATTTTGTATATATTTGTTTTTTAGTCCGTATTTTCTTGTATTTTAGGCAATTTATTTTGTTTTTTGTTGATGTATTGGACTTGTAATTTCAATTTAATCGTGCTCATTAATGTTAATGCTCTCTGAGTACGTCATAATTCTTTCTGAAACTGTAAAGTTAACAAGATTACGTAAAAACTGGTAGTTAATCATGGCGTCGCCTTATAACGGCAAATTAACTAATTACAATAAGCTCCGAGAGAAATTCAATAACATCCTGATTTAACTAGCCAGCTAATATTTGACAGAGATGTAATTTCTGTAAAATGACTTTCATAATGAACTCGAAGGCGAAAATAAAATTTTAAATATAGTATATACCTCACATTACGTAATTGAAACGCTTTACGAAAAAGATACTAATTATTTTAATTGTAATAAATGGGAGACGTTTCGCAAACAGTATTTACTTGCTTTGTTTCAATAACTCTTGTTTGTTTTCCTGATTTTCATTTCTTAACAATATGATTAAATCCAAAACCATCACAATTAGAACTTCATTTCTATTATTAGGCGAAAAGAGTGCCGTCTAATAATAAGGCATCGCACTTTTTAAAGCCTCGCTCTTTACGGCGTCATTCACTCGGTGCTGTTTTTTATGATCGAAATTTCTGGCAGGGACGAGAATACGACTGAAAACACTATAATAAATGTATCGTTTTATTTTGTGTTAAGAAATAAGATTTATTTTTTTAAAAATCTTTGTGGTTTTTAATTTAGTAAAAAAAGAAAAAGGGCAAACTACACGAAGAAGTGAATAGACACGAGTATTGCCTAAAAGGATTTATGAATTCTAAAACTTTTAAACTTCAACAAAAAAGGTGAAAAAAAATTCTAATGAATGGGATGCCATAAAATATCGCTTTCGTTTACGATTTAATATACAGAGCTTGAATATTATTAATGTAAATTAGAAAATAAGTTAATTGTGCAGCTTTTTAAAAAAATCAAAGGAAGAGATGAGTTGAACTGCAGCTCGCATATGGAAAACTGATATAAATATAAGGAAATAAACAAATCAACGCATAAATTCACGATTTTTTAAATTGTTATTTAGAATCAATCAGACACTGCTAATTAAAAAGCGAAAATATGGAATTTTCGAGTTTCTAGTCCCGAGAAAAATTTCCAAGAGCTTATTTTTCATTTACATTAAAAATATTATGGACGAAAAAGTTTGAAATTTTGAATTTATTTCAGCATAACCCAAACTAAAACAAGAGAAGATCTTGTCTAGTTTTTTTTTGTTTCTGTAGGATGTATATTAAATTATCCATCGCTTCCTAATCGAACGTTCTTACAATTTCTGCGCTGACTTGTAGGGACCGTCGGAGAATTTTCTGGGAAACCGAAGGGGAAAGAGAGAAAGGGCACAAAACAAGTGACAGAAGTAAGCTATGGAAGTGGTGGCAGCGTCATGGAAACGGGGCCAGTCGACGTGAGTGTTCGACCGCATTCGCGATGGGAGAGGATCTGGGTGGCGACGAAGCGGGTGCATCGCCGGTCGCCTGGCTGGGCAGCGGCTGCGGGTCGCGGCGAGCGCGAAGGGATATCGGCGGCGGCGGTGCTCGAGGGGCGGGGCCGCGGGGTCCGAGCGAGCCAGCGCAAGGGGGCGGTGTCCGGCCTCTGCCGCCGCCGCCACCGCTGGACCGCAGCGCAGCCAGCTATCGCAATCGATCGCAGGTTGGGCTCTAGACGCTTCCACCCGCGGCTGCCGCCGCCATGACCCGCGTCTGCATCTAGGAAGTAGTGGCAACCAGCTGGGAGAAAGAACAGAGCGTCAAGTTCGCGCCGGGGACAGTTTGGGGGAGAATGGTAAGAGATGGAGATCAGTGGTGACCCTAAGGAGAGCGGGAGGATTGTATTTTCGATGTCAATTATATTATGCAGGCTTCAGAGTTGGATAATGAGGTGATGGGGTACTGCTTTGCATCGGAGGGATGCGTCGGAATACGACAAGGGAAGACGTGGATGGATGGTGCGTTGGATAAGGAAATAAACGAGGGGGTAGGAGGAGGGGCGGTTAGCACTACCGCGAGGTGAAGGGTTCTGGGGAACAGAGGTCACCTTGGGCAATGGAGAGCTAACGTCTCCTTCAAAACTTCCCGGAGACATCATATATCGCCTTGACAAAAGGCTGAGCATTAGATCCAGTAGCAAGGTGTGAAGAAGCGAGGCGATGGAGATACTGATAAGCAGGCTCGTACGGGTTTCGAACGACTCTGCGTAGCGAAGGAGACGAATGTCTCGCAAAGATACGGAGAATTTTGTCGTATCTTATCCTCATCTCCGTCTACGGTAGAATTGTAGACATGGAATACAAATACGATTTCGGTACTCATACTACCCCATTTGATTCTTGAACGCTCTCAGTTCTTATGGTCAATGCACCCCGCTACTTCTGTAATTCACGAACTACAGTAATAACAACGAATATTATCTTCTGTACCAAGGTTCCTCCTCCTAGAGCCGAAACCTAGTAATTGCGGAGCTGTACTCTTCGTGAACCCCTGGGCACCTTCGGGACAGTTTGACTTTTGACCTATACATAATACTTCCTACACCATCTCTTGAAAGTAATGTTCCCTGAAGATTAGGGTATCTCCTACAAGTTTTCATTCAATTTGAAGCATATGTCATTGGATACTTCATTGATATACAAACCCTAGATAGGACAGAAATTGATGTGTAGCTGATACGCTATCAACATGCAAACATAGATATTGTCGAGTAATTTTGAAAGGAATTATTTTTTATTTCGTTCTCTGGAACAAATCCTAGATTTCCTTACGTGTTTCTTAGATAAATGTTCTTGATTATGTGATATAAATACAGAAAATCTTATTCATTTGGAGGATCATTATATTTCTATTCTTCCTGAGTAAATGTATATGGGGTTATATCAAAATTTATTTAATTGTTTGCTATGTACATCAGTATGAAAAATATGCTAATGTAAGACTTCAAGCGCCTTAGTAAACGTTTCTGATTTAGCGGCGTGATCGACTTCCGCGGATGGTCAGTGGAATGTAGGGAAGGGTCCAGTCGACATGCGTAGGTGGTCAATGAAATGTCGAGGCAGGTCCGCCCCTGCCGAGTACTAAGCTCCTGGCTATCTTCATTATACAGATATGGCAGATAATAATAATAATAATAATAATAATAATAATAATAATTATTATTATTATTATTATTATTATATAAAAGCTTGACTATCACAGAGGGTAGTCCATCAGTTGACCCGAAGGGAAAATACTCAGAAAATGAACGCAGAGAAGAAATGTTAGATCTTTACAAAAATATATCAAAAATTCCCATCTCAGAACGGGACCAGCTACCGAAATTAATCATGAATAAAACCACAGCAGCTGTTGTTCATCAAGATAACAGAGAATTGCAAGATATCCTGAATAATGAAATAATAAAGATAAACGACATCACATCGCTGAACCACATGGTTTACGCGGTTGTAAAAGTAGTAGTAAATAATGAGTCTGGAACACAAAGTAAGAGAATATTGCCAGTGTACCATCAGAATAAAATTTCCAGCGCTCCATTATGGAAACTCAGAATAGAAAAGCAGATAGGGAATTTCAGGAAAGATTTATCTCAGGTTGTAGAGATTGAAAAGAACCCAAAGGAATGGACAGAGAAAGCAAAGAAAAATAGTCTCAAGAAAGCACTTCCTGAGAAATACTAAATCAGGGAAGGACAACTAAAAGAAAAAAATTGAAATTACCACGTAAAGAATTTGGGAAAAGCCCCCCGGATTCGCAGATATGACAAGCGACAACAACAATATATTTAAAACAGAAGATTCATAGAAGACTCTAAAGCTTTCTACAGGTCCCTACAACAAGAGCAAGAGAAATGAAACGGAATGCCAAGACAAGAGGAGACATATGCATTCTAGAATTCCGTATGGGGAAATGAAGCCAAACATGAAGAAATGACTTTACCCAAGGCAATAGAACATGATATGTCGTGGGAAAACATCACTGTATACCCCCCAGAGGACTTACATCTAGTAAGTACGTGTTTGGCAAACACGGGGCCCCGAGCTGAGTCTGGCATTACTTCCACTGACTTGTGAAAGGCTCCTTCCTTTCTCTTTCCTTACCTCCCTTGGTCACCTCTTGTTCTTTTCGATCTCGACGCTAGGGTATCTTTCATTTTCATATTTTTTTTCGTTTTTGTAATGATATGTGTAAAGTTTTGAGATATGTTGATATTTGAGTTTTGAGTTGTAATTCAGGATGTTTTTTGTGGGTATGGTTGAGTCATTCGGCGAGTCTTACACGCGGGGAGAGTCATGTTGGTTTTCCTTAGTGCGTAACTGCATTTTCCCTACCTGTACAGAATTTTAGGGCTCTAATGACCTAGATGTCGACGAGCCGTAAAGCCCCACAAAAAAAAAATCACTGTATATGACGTAAAGGGCGCCATCAAGAAAACAGCGAACTGAAAGCCACCAGGAATTGACAAGATACACAACTAATGGTTCAAAAAATTCCACAATTGCCAGCTGCGTCAACCAGCTGATTGAAGATCCATGCAGCATACGAGATCGGTTTACTGTGGAAAAGACATGTCTACTACCGAAGAACAAAGATACCAGAAACACAAAGAACTACCGACCTATTACATACCTTCCCACCATCTACAAATTACTCAATAGCACAATAGCGCAACGAATTTCAGTTTTCTTGGACGCGGAAAACATAATGCCAGAGGAACAAAAAGGCTGCTGTAAAGGTTCATTTGGATGAAAAGATCATATGCTCTTAAGTAAAGCTATCATGGAAGATCACCACAAAAACAAAACGAATTTTAGTATGGCACGTATTGATTATCAAAAGACATTTGATAGTGTGCCTCATTCGTGGATACTACAAATCCTCAATCGTCTCCACGTAAATAGAAGAATAGTCGATTTTGTGAAGGCTACATAAAGTAAATGGCAAACAACACTCACAATGAGAGACCAAAACAACGACAACATGGACATAGGAAGCTTGAGGATTAAAGAGGAATTTTTCAAGGAGACTCTTTATCACCTCTCCTTTTCTGCATGTGTCTTATTCCTCTGAGTTGGCGTTTACAACAAATGCAAAGGGGATACCGAATGAAAGGACAAAGAGAACGAGTGTCACACTTACTGTACAAGGATGACTTAAAGATATTTGCGAGTAATGAAGAAGAACTTAGAACCTAACTAGCAGTAGTGGCTGAACTCAGCAGGAAGATAAATATGAAATTTGGCTTGGAAAAGTGCGCAAAAGTTTCTTTAGTCCGAGGGAAGGTTGTTAAGAAAGACAGTATTAATGTTTCAAATCAAGTTTAGAACCAGGAATTTGCTATAAATATTTAGGAATCGACGAACAGGAGGTATTCAACATGCTACCATGAAAGAGAAAGTGAGGAGAGAGTACTAAACCGAGTCCGAGAAGTGTTACGGGCAGAATTAACATCAAAGAATAAAATAAAGGCCATTAAAACCTTGGCTGTCCCAGTAGTAAGATACAGTATGGGAATACTTGATTGGTCCGTGACTGATTTCAAGCGGATGGACAGGAATACACGAAATTTCCTCAGTCACGCATAAGATGATGCATCCTTGAGCTGATGTGAGTCGATTGTACGTTCGAAGAAAAGATGGAAGGAGAGGCCTAACCCATCTTGAAAAAATATTCAAGACAACGGTCATGGAACTGCGAATGTATATGAAAGGAAAACCACATTCCAATTATATGAAAATCGTCGAAAAATGTGATGAAAACAAAGCACTCAGTAAATCCTTATGTAGACTAGGGAAAACGTATCAAAGAAATTTTCGGCAGTGAAAACTCACAGGACCGAAAAACTGCCACCAGAAAAGCCGAAGAACTGTGGAATCAATAACTCAAGTACACATGGCAGAAAAAGAATCTTCATGGCCAATTTACCAAAAGGGTTACCGCTGAAAGTACTAATGAAGGAGTCACATTTTCATGGCGAAGAAATGGTAACCTGAAAGGAGAAACAGAAGCGCTGGTTACTGCTATCCAGGACCAAGCAATAAGGACCAGAAACTACGAAAAAATGATATTACACCAGGACAGATGGCCTGTACCGACTATGTACTGAGAAGCAAGAAACAATCTAGTTACAGGATACCCCATTTTGGCTAAGAATGGGTATTTGGTAGGCATAACAGAGTTTGTTCATATATACATTGGCATATATGTAAATCTTTCGAGCTCACTGTGAAAGAAAACTAGTATGAAAACGAACCTAGTTCCGTGAACTCCAATGAGAAAGCCACAATCTTCTGGGACCAACCAATAAATACTGACAGGACAATGAATGCAAATAGGCCTGAAGGATAAGGAGAGTAAGGAATGTCTTCGTATTGATTTTTCTGTTCCCAACGACATGAATGTTGTGAGCAAAGAGGTAAAAAAACTGCTCAAATATAAAGACCTGTCTATTGAATGCCAAAGAATGTGGGAATGAAGACAAAACTCTGCCCTATTATTATCGGAGCCACGGGAACAGTAAGCAAATATATAGAAGAAAATCTTCAGAAAATTCCTGTATAGACCTATCTATCTGAGATCCAAAAAATAGCCATTCTGGGGACTGTTCATATTATCCGGAAAGTGTGCACCTAATAATTTCTCTAGGAGACGCAGTCTAAGGGAAGTGGAACTTCCTTGGAAGCGTTCTGAAATACCACCGATGCTGAGAAATAAGTCCAAAACAAATAAAAATAATAATAATAATTAATTCCTCCAATAATAATTTTTTTATAAAGATTGAATTATACGAATTAATTACCTCCAACATCAAGTATAATGATGGTTATGTTCAAAAAATAATAATAAGAATTATCCAATTTTACAGAATTATCAGTTCATTCAGTCTTCCTTTTCAAAACTACAAATGAACTGAGCGGTCATTGCTACGCATTCTTATCTGCTACCATAGAATATCTGCTAAGATAGATACTCTGGTATGTTTGAAATCTAAGTAAAAAATAATGAAAAATGATATAGTCTCACAATCGCTACTACAAGTGCCCCTTAAGTATTGTTGTAGTTGTGCGATTTGTTTAAATGTAGAGTGCGAACTATTGATATGATGCAGTTCGTTAAATACAACAATTAAATAAAGTATTTTGGTTATTATTTGTTATTTGGTCACTTAAAATAACTAAGACTTTTAAATTCTGTTTCTGCATTACCATCACCAGTTGTGAAACAAGAGAAGCGTAAATTTAGTTTGAATTACCGAGCGTCATAAATAAACAAGTAATCTTTATAAAACTGATGTGTAACTGAAAAACTAATTAATATCATTTATATAGAATATCTTATTAAATTTCTTTCACTTAGGTGAAGTAAGATGTACTTTCCGACATAAATTTGGCATATAATATTTTCCAAGACTTGTTAATCTATTTACATTTTAAACAGGAAAAACTAAGTCATTTTTAAACTTGCAAATGATACGATTATGAGCAAGTTGATAAATTTCAGTAGCAATACGTTTAATGAGTGCTTCGTTTAGAACAAATTGAGGAAATTAAGTAATTCAGAAACAAAGTAGACTTTAGACTAGAAATCATAATTTTTGGCAAAAATATGTGACTTTTAGTCACGTTCAATATGTCAGTAATTTAATACATTATTAACCATACAGAAAAGTAAGTAGTTTGACATTGTGACTACATGAATTACATGTTTTGTGCATCGCAGGCCATCATATAAACAAGAATTTTCTCTGTATTATCCAGTCTATTTCTCAGTCAAAATTGTAAAGCTGGCAAGAGTATTGACTCGAATGTTATGAGGCTTGAAGATGGTTTACATCCTCCCGTAGAATTTTCCAACTTATCCCCCCTCCCTCACCCCCCAGCAATTCATTTACCACACGGCTCATTACAGCATATTCGGGAAGTTTTTCAGTACACTCTCCAACTTGTTACTTTGTTACTTTGTTCCCAACTTTGCCCCTTTGTTTGAGGTCAAATGGTAAACAGTTAGCCTCCCATCGAAGCCTCGATTTCACCTATAGCTCTCGCTCATAGCTGCTGTTCTGAACGTATAATAAATTAAAAAATAAGTAATTAAATTATACTAATCCTTAAAGCACTTGTGTGAGACAGTTCCCAGAAAAATTAATGTTACAAAAAGTATAGGTCACGTTTTAGGAGACTTTAGGTCCGATTAAATTCTTTCTGTTCGTTTAATTTTTCATGATTGGTCATCTGCAAATATCTCCCATTCCTCCTGAAGCATCTTACTAGTAATTTCGAATTCAGATGTCTAATCATAAATATGTACATTCAATACCAAATCCCTTTACTCTAAATTTCACTAAAACCAAATACATATTCAACATGAATAGAAATTCTCAAGAGAAAAAATTATTTTAATGTAAAATGCGGATTCCCCACACTACTTTGGTTAGTGAGGAATATTTTACGCTAAACTGAACATCATTTCCATAAATTGAAATAATTCCAATTACCATAAATTCTAATTCATTTGAAAACATTTGTATTTCTTTTTAGCTAATAATGCACTTAATTTATTTATTTCGTTTATTTTTTGCAGGTATTATTTTACTTAATTTCAATCTGTAATTATAATTATTCTACAAAACTGTGAAGCGAAGGGGAATGACTGGTGTAGACGTCTATCTCTGTGGAGACATTGCTATGTGGATTCAGTTCTCGGCTCACTGCCAATTTTATTTGTCCAAAGTTTTTACAATTCAAGTACATACAAAGGAGCCATAAAATTACGTGATGCAAAAATTATCATTTTTACTCTCCCCCTTCAATAACATACCTGTAATAACACCTCTTGTCCTCCCAAAAACTATTACGTTACGCTACCCTTACCTCCCCTGCTGTTAAGAAAAAAATTGTTGCTTTGCGGAAAATATGGGGATATAGTTTAATTCACTGACTAAATTGCTTGTTTCTCTTTGCTCTGAGCTCTTACTGAGAGGTTGAGTACATCGATTACATTGACGAACTTTAAAGTTAAAAAGCACCCTTTACACTATAATACTTAACTAAACCGACTTTTGGTCTCCGAACAAGAATATTTCCTTCAGAAGCTATAATTTTCTTATTAATTTGCAACGGAACCCAGTGGTGAACCTACAACTAATGAGGTCCACGGTGGACGTTTTTTGGAGGCTCCCATAATCAAGTAATTTACAAATGTGTTTACATGATGAGAGGTACATAACCAACTCACAAGTGAATTTGAAAAGAAATTAAATTTTGAGTCGTATTTAATAATAAGTTAAGCTGCGATTTATTTTACTATTATAAAATATGTTTCATAGTATATTTAAGTTACAATTTACGTGTTTTTATGATTTTCGTGACTCCTTATAGAATGAGGTTATGGGCAGTCCGCCTCCTCCGCCTAGGTACGCTACTGATGGAGCCTTCAGAAGCGAATTAGGGATTTCTGTTCAGTATCTTCCTCGTGTGGTGATTGTGGCGAACTACGAATTAATACCTCCGCACTTTCATGCATCAGCGTCCTTTAATCTCGAGTTGGAGAACTTTGATATACTTTCAGAACTGCTCTTACATAGGATGTTGTTACTGCTGCTATTGATTCCTATATTCCTTCCGCCTGGGAAGAACTTGGAAAGTTTGCTAAACTGATAATAACAGAAAGTCTTGACACATGATTTTTAACTCTTTTCTATGGACTGTCTGACGCTGGTTGGTGTGTGTACTCTTGGCCTATTCTCCCTCCGTAACCCTTCCCCTCGGATTGGGCAGCAGATATAGAGCTTTGCGTCTTAGTAGTTCTCCAGTTTGCCATAGGCATCGTTCATGTCGCGTCCATTGGTATTATTCACTTCCGGTTCGCGCTAGTACATATACATTTTTAGACCTTGTTTCGGATGAAAAGTTATAATTTCTTACACATAAATTATGTAATAGAAAGGGCTAAAAGATTACATTTCGGTTTGCTCAGGGTAGGGATAACAAAATTCAATATAGGGCAAGAAGATAAAATAAGGTTATATAAAGGAGCAGTACGACCAATGCTAACTTTCGGCTCAAATGCATGGGGATATAGAGCAGCAACAGGATATGTTGAATGGAAAATTAATTCAGTACAAAGAACATGCCTCCTGGCAATAGGAGGAGCATATCGCACATTATCACGACAAGCGTTAGAAGTTATATATGGAATAATGCTATTGGATTTATACATTGCTAAATTACAATTTCGAAGGAAAATAGAACAAAAGGGAAAATAACAATAGCAGGGCAAGAAATAGAAAAGGAAACAAAACAATGAAAGGGAATGATAGCAAAACAAATAATACAGACGTGGCAAATTCGATAGGAAAAAACATCAAAAGGACGAATAACCAATAAATTTATTCCAAATGTGCAATTTACCTACATGAATAGAAAATGGTTCAAGCTTGATCCATATGTAATTGAGTACATAACAGGACATGGAAGTTTCAATAGTTTCCTAGTAGAGAGAGGAATAAGGGAAGAATCAGACTATATGTGGCGAAAAAGAGGACACACGGGAACATCAGATGTGGGACTGCAAATGGTATGGTGAGGAACGATCAGAATATATAAGAGAAATGTAGAAACGAGGAGTTACTGGATCACAAGATAAGAGCACAAGAATAGACACTAAAGAGAAATATGACAGAGAATATGTAACAAAATTAGGAATAATACGTGACGCATTAAAAAGAGAAATTACTCGGGATAGTAGATGAGTATCCACTTCCTCGTGGTAGGAAACGGAAATTTGTGAAACCAATAACAAACAGACACGACAATGGATTAAAACAAGATAAAGAATAGATAAAACGTATGCATTGTAATGACCAGGTTAAAGACAAGACCGTCTAGAAGACCCTAGGCCAAAATAAATTGAATATTTTTTGAAAACTCCGCTCTTTGCATAATCTCCACTAATTTAATTGTTTTTTAGGTTGTTGCGCTGGGGTGAATCCAGTAGTTTTGGTTGTTCACTCATTGTTGCTGTGGCTCCACCTACTGGGACTGTGCATCCATTTCCTACTGGGAACTTTCTATGTCTTAGTAATTTAAATAGGAATCAACTCAAAGAGTTGAGTGGCAAAAATTTTAAAGGATGGTTTATAGAAAGAGGTGCCAAGGCGGGTGACAACCAAGGAAGGATTTTAGCAATTAAGAAGTTTGTCAAGATAGTGGAGTATGTTGGAGATGGAGATTTTTTAAAATGTTTGTGTGCAGCACAAACATGAAGAAATAAAGACTATGTGGTAAAAGTTCCTATAGATGTGAAGGGGTGTGGTGGTGTCTTGCCGCAAGCGAACTGTGAGTGTCCAGCAGGTGGAGGGTGGTCAGATACATACAAGCATGTTGCAGCTCTTCTGTATAACTTGGAGAGCTTTGCTCTTACAAGTACTTCATTGGAGCTGTTATCGAAAGCAAGCCAACCACAGGTATGGAATGTGAGGTCATTATTCACATATTATGACATTCATCCAGTGGGGGGAGAGGTGAAAAATGTGAGAATGTATGACATGAATTTTATTGATTTGTATAAGTGTCAAGGAGGAGGGTTTGATCATTTAAAAAGTACAAAAATTGTCATAAGATGTGAATGGTTCCTTAATTTAAAAGGCTTTTGAACTGTGTGATGTGAGAAATAAGTGGAACCGTGATTCTCTATTTTGTACTTTTGTGTTTCAGGAATGGGGTAAGCCCAAGCCAGGGCGTAATGAAAGAGTGTTGAGTTTAAATGAGATAGTGCCTGCTCGTCTTAGCTCGTTGACAATAAATCCAAGCTCTGAGCAAAGATTATCAGAGATTCTCCATGCTTTCGAACCCCATCCTGGCCCGGGTTTTTCTCCGGTTTTCCTTCGGGTAGAGGCGGATTTATCATACAGGTTCTCTAGGCTTTGTCTAGGGGGGTCTATTGTAACAATAAATCGTGAATTTAGTGTTATTTCAATTTTTAAGCACTATACTCAGAATAATCTATAGTTCGATAATAACTTACATGTAATTTTTTGCTTAAAATTACAAACATATTGACATTCTATTAGTATTATAACTCGCAGCTAACTTTTTATCTTATCTAGGAATTTTTGCTGAATTTTTTGAATCCGCCTCTGCCTTAGGGCCCTTGATCGGAATTGATGGGATGGTCCCTTGCTTGCTTCCGGAGAGTAAATTAGTTTTTTTCCCCTCCACGTGGTCATACGCAGTTTGTACTGTTTTTTGACAATAAATTTATTATTATTATTATCAGAAGTCCCCTTTGTTGCACAAGTTGAGTGGGGATACTGAGCCGAGGAATTAGACATGGTACCATGCGCGATCATCTATTATTACTGGTTCGATAGTGGGTGATTTAATAAGAACGGTTGAGAATGATGATTCTATGAAATCAATATTAAAGTTTCATAACTTTAGTACCACAGATTATCTATTTAAAAGATCATATTTTTTTCTTTTCCAGGGAACTTTACTGAAGGTCCAGCAAGGCGACAGATTAATATTTCTGACATAAGCAATGTAAGAAGTATTCGGCGGGGAATGCAAAATGAAAGAAAGATCGTTTAGTTGTATGAGAAGATTAAGCAAACTACAGTGAAGCTTTGCGGGCTTATAATGATGGCACATTGTCCTCACTTTGGAGCTACGCCTGATGGACTGGTGGATGAAGCAACCACTGTGCTGGAGGTTAAGTGCCCCTTTTCAATTAGAAATAGTTCTCCATCTTTAGCCCCGTACGTAAACCCTGATGAGTCTCGGAAAATATCTTATAACTATTATGCCCAAGTCTAGGCAGAAATGATAGTATGCAACCTGGAAAGAGTTGATTTTGTTGTATGGACAAAAAAAGGTATCCATATATGTAGTGTGAAACGGAGCAAGTCTTTTGAAAGAAGGCTTCTCAAAGCCGTTGATCTATATTATCATTTGATATTCCGACCGCTCCCTTGGGCACATGAGTCAGGAACTTTGTAATGTACACGAATCTTCTACAAACATTTTTTATAATTTGTAATTACCGAATAAAAATTACTATTACAAGAGTGAACTTGTGTAAGATTCTTTGTTGTACTTGCGAAGTTTTGTGGTGTTTTCAGGAGAGGTGAAGAAATAAGTTTTGTTTCCCTTAGTAGAAATTAGTGATCGTGCATTTGATGATTCTTTTGTACATTAAAAGAATGCCGTGTACATGTTGTGTATCTGGTTGCCAAGTATAGATATAGATGTTCCAACTGGTTCTAAAGTAAAAGACTTTTCCTTTCTCCCGAAAAGAGCTTTCCCTCAGAAGAAGTAAAATCAATAAAATAAACTGTAGATGTTTCCGCGAAGATAATTAATTATTTGAGTTGATGATTGTATGAATAATCAACAAAGATAGTGAAAAATACTCGGACATAACTATTATACATTCCTTCACTGCATATTGCTTGGTTGTTTCATAATTATCTTCTGTTGAATTAAAATGAAAGTCTGGACCGGACCGGGATTTGAACGAGAGACCTTCAGCCTAGTGTGCTACTATCATTCGCCTCCAGGCTGAGTCTACCCTTGTCGTTCACCTTGCGAGACCCACGGACCTCCTGAGGTGATTGATCTCATTTGAGACACTATCCTTGTAATGCGACTCAGAGATACTTATGGAGTACTTTCATAAATTTACCCTTCTGACTTGGGTTATGCAAACGTTTATTTAACTTTTGTTACTAAAGTAATGAAATGTGAGGTTGAATGACAATGAACTAAAACAAATGCAGATATTGTATACAAATCCGTTTTTCAGTTTTTATTATTAAAGCAAATATATTATGAAATATGCTGAAACAAATGATTAAATTGTTATTTATCTATAAGGAATTGGTTTTATTTATTACCAATTCATTTATTAATGCGTTAAAATAAACAGAACTATACAAGTGAATAATAACATGCAATATTATATTGCATGTTTTCAGTCTTGGACTTTCTAAAGATCGGAGTTGGGATTCTCTATACTCTTCTTGCAAAAACCAAACAATATTAAATGATGAAAAATAATTCTACAATATGTGGATATTAAGGTAAAATGTAATACATTTAAGTAAAAATGTCAATTTACATTATTCAATTAAGTTACATAGAAAAAAAAAAGTTTACGAGGCAGGACAACATAGTAAGACTACTATGAAAACAAGTAGAAGAAAATAGGTAGTGAAGGAGGACAACACTAGTATGACTACTATGGACACAGGTATAAATTAATGCTCAGACCTCTTCTCCAGGGGGTGTTGTAGTAATACAACATATTTTCACGATAATTATTTATGCATATAAGTCAATAAACTGATACATTTTCTTTTTCTGTTACGTTTGTCTTTTTGTAGGAATGGAATTGTGTTTCATTTTTACAATACTGTGGGCATGACTGCATATAGTAAAAACAAAACACAATGCCAATACATAAAAAGTCAATTTATTTTTAATAAAGTACTGAAGAGTGTTAAATGACCGATTCTTTTTAAGGGGAAAATGCATTATGCAGAGTCAGGGATATTCCTGGGGTGTGGGATTCTCACTAACTAAAAAAACCCTCTTCACATGTCCAGTTTTCTCCACAGGATTTATACTTATTGAGTGCCACATTACATATCACACAGATTTTGCTTTGAAGTTCACAAAATGAAAAACAATGTAAAAAACTCTATCCATGATAGGAAACAAATATGTCGGCACCTTATCCCGTATTATAGCATATTTTTTTGTCTTTCCTATTACTTGTTCATCGACAATTATCCGGTTAGCAACTGCTCTTGTTATTGCCACGTCAAACTCAGACATTTTGATTTTTCGGCTCTTCCTGAGGGGAGGAATGTTCAGAATAGCACCTTTCTCTTCAAGAAGATCTGAGATTAAAAAACCTTTGTCGGCCAAAGTAAAGTAACCAGATTTTACATTGTTCAGTAAATCAGATGCCCTCACAATTTGTCTGTCTGATGTAGCACCACCAAAACGTTGCACCTGAGTCAGTCTCCTACTTGTGCTTTCAAGGTATAATTACTCTTATAACTTGAATACATTTTCTGGGAAATAACAGGATCACTGCTTTGTTGAATAGGTATCTTGGTACAGTCAATAACAATGTCGTATTCCCCTTCCACCTTGTGGTACATAGACCAAAAGTCTACCTCCTTATAGGCCACATTCATGGCATTTGCCCAATGTTGGAAGAGTTTACTGACAAAATGTTCACCGATAGCAAATGAGTATGCCAGTGTTTGATAAGACATGTTAAGGCACAACGTCATCAATGTCAATAGAAGTTGGTCACGAGTGTTGACAGAACTTTGTGGACAAGGTTTGAAGTCTTGTCTCTCCACAAGAAACTTCAACAAGCCTTCAAATTATTTGCCGTTGAATCCCGTAAAATGTACAAGTTGTTTTCTCGACATTATGCACACACTAAACAGACTCTTATTCTTCATTATATTGTGAGAGCACATGAACATAGAAATGCTCTAAGATGTTGTGAAAGATGAAGATGTTGTAGAAGACGAAGATGTTGTAGATGATGAAGTTATAATTGATTCAGTACTGTCATCATAGATAAAGTTATCAAATTCATCACTGAGATACATTAACATCTGGGTCCGGAATATCTTCGGCACAAGCTGAAAATAAATGGATTAAGATGAATATTTCAAGAAATATTTTTGAAATATTGAGAAGTAAAAGAGACTAAGGTATAAATATATTTACCTGTAACAGCAGTCTTTTTGACACATCGTTTAGTCACACGGTTAGCTCGACCTAGGTCCTTCGCAGGTTTCGAAAAACTCGCTGCAGGTAGATTTTTTGAAGGGAAAGCTCCTACCTTCAAATACCTGTTCTTGGATATTCCTTAAAGAATAAAAGAGAAAATCCAAGTGATTGGGAATATATAACCCAACTCTGATGTTAGGGTCGTCCAGTGCACTCAGAACAGGGAAAACACACTTGACGTGAAACAATCGTACATTTTCATTCTTCAATGTCTAAAATATTTAACACATACATACGAACCTGTGGGATTCTCAGGCGTGAGAAAGTCCGATTCTTCGAAGTGTAAACTAGACACTTTCATGTGACGGCTCACAGCTTTTCCATGCCTAATTTTAATTATCCACACTTTACACATATCCTTCCTTTTGGGGAAACTATGAAAAGTAAGGCCTCGATTTCGCTTAGAATTGGTTGAACAACCTTATACACAACAATTAACGGGCATTGCAACGCAAATTCAGCAACGCTACGCAACCTTGTATGCATACGAATCGTTTTCTGCCAACCCGAAGTGGAGAATACCAATCGACGGCGGACATGCTGAATAGCGCAAAACTATATTGCCCCGTGCGTCATCTCTCTGAGCGTCCAGTGTGACACAATATTTTTTGTCTTACCCAACACCATACTACTCAATTTGTTTTAGGCTCAATTTGTATCTTTTATATCCTCTGTCTACCAAATTATGGTGTGGTCAGAAGTGTTATACGTTTCGTGTTTATATATTAGAAATTGGGATTTATTATCTCAATGTATTCCAGGTCAAGTGAAGCTTAATTCTGGATAATGGTGTATATGAGGATTGAGATAAGTGGCTCTTTTTATAGTTTCGGTCCATTTAATGTTTTGCCAAATTGGCCTTTTGGGGTCCTATTCTTTTCTTTGTTTCAGGAGATTATGGCTAAATTTTGAATCTAAGGATTTTAGGTTTGTATTTTTAAATAGATTCTAGGATGGAGAGGGAATAAAGTCCTTGCTAGCATGTTACCACGAAGGCTCCCACCTTGCGAAAGGGTGGTCCCCAACACCGAAGGATGGGTCTGTATAGTCACAGTGTGGTCATTTCAGATACACTAAAAATCTCTCCGCAGCATCTGTCCGTGCAGGTTGCTGGAAAATGCATGTAGCATATAGTGGTAGCTTATTCTATTTTAGATCCTACACTATTTTATTCATTTCTAATAAATTTAAGGTATAGTTTCTTGCCAACTCGATCGTCCACGAACTTTTATGTTTGACTTACATTAACTAATTCCGAATTGTTTATTTGTGACATTGGCATGACTGGCATGACTGGCACGTGCATGACTGGCAGACGCAGTCGATCTATTCAGCTGTTCAACGAGAACGGTCACATCAAATATCTACTAAATGGAGCAAGATATCGTAAGGCGGTTTGCACTAACATAATTTGTTTATTAGGTCTTTTGTATTGTACCCAGAAATAATTCCATCTTCAATAATTACGAAACAAAGTCACTTTTGTTTCTGTCTGTCTGTAAACCTGTAACTCCTTAAAACTCGACAACCTCTCATCGGATTTACGTGATTCTTTTTTTAATTCGTACGTATTTTCGCTTTAAAGGTTTTAGTTTACTTTTGTTACATTAGGAAAAACAAATAGAGAATGACGATTCTAGTGAATCAAGTCGGAAGAAAATACATATTCGGAGAGAGATTTTTGATTAAATGGTTAGAGATTGGTGAGATAATGAGTGGCAATATTGTTTGTTCCAAAGAGTTCTACAAAAAAGTCCGCCGACAGCACACGTCTATCTACAAAGGTTAACCTAAATTATCGAAAAAAAGGTTTTAAAAATCGACGTGTTAAAATACAAGATAATTTCAAGAAGGTAAAAATAAATCCTCATCAAATTAAATGAGTTCTTTGTTTCTTGCATTTAAGAAAGATGAAAACTCTTTAAATCGTAAAATTTTGACGAAAAGGGTTTATTTTGTAGATTTGGAAGAGGAACAGAAGAGCAATGTAACTGTGAATTAGGAAAAGAAACGTCAGACATGTCATGTGGGAATGCCCACACCGTGGACCAGAAAGAGCTGAGAATACCAAAGACAAGATATATTGAATATGAAAGAAATGAGCTTTGATATCGACAGAGACAAAATACCTATAATTTGAATATTTCACCGTGTGTATAGCAGGAATAAGGAATTTGAAAAGATAGTAGACGACAGCAGAGGGGGACGGAGAACGTCGCGCGAGAAACGTAACGCCTCAGCAGTGCATCGTGACAAATGCAAAATTGTGACAAAATAGAAGAGATCCTTGTTTCGCTAAAAGCTATTCCTACAAGGAGACCATACACGTCGAATAAATCAAACAAAACGAATAGGTTAGATTTTACAAGCGTTTTAGTTTTTCAAGCCCCCGCCGCTCGGTTAAGCATTCGACTGGAGCGCCACCCGACGATTGATGTGCACCACTTTTAGTCTTGCCATTTTCGACTATTCTAAAGTATAAAGAAGAGATAGTGTAACATAACAAAAACGCACGGGCGAAGCCGGGGCGGATTACTTGTATAATATATATTTCATCAGAATCACTAGTTACCTGAAACAGTTCGGGGTACATGCGTTGAATTTATCGAACTGGGTTTTCACAAAATAAAAATGACTAAACACAAACTTATTTCTATTATTTATATCATGTTTATTATGATTTGTGTGCATTACAAACATGCGTTCTTTTTATCCATGTGACTTGTGGAAGAATCATACGTAATTGTCCTTCATTGAAATTAAATGTAATATTTTATTTATTTATTCATTTATGTGTACTTGGAAAAAAGAAAATAACCCTTTCTGAGAAAGAGAATGTACTTTAAAATTCATTTTTTTACTCAAGTTGAGTAACTTAATAATGCCATTAAGTGTTTGTGATATTAGATTGTGATAGTAATCAAGGTAAATTAAAAAGAAAAAATATATCAGACTTCCTCAAATGTTATATTTGTAAGATGGTATGACACATGAAAAGAAATAATTGTTAAATAGGAAATAAGAATTGACTAGTCAGTTTCTTAGGCCTGGGAATGACTGTTTCTTGCTTAACAATAAATTATTGTAAAAAGCCACAGTATAAAGTTTATTGCTCGTAATTGAAATTGAACAAACAAAATCTAGCATTTCAAAATTTTAAATGAAACGCGGAAGTCGGGGCTTCATTGAGAGTGTATTTTTATACATTTAAAACTACTGTTAATTAACTCCTGTTTCTTTGAATGTTCCTGTTCAATAGGAGCAAAATTGCTTTTGCGAAATGAAATTAGACGCGACAACAATATTTCAGAATTGATGTATTCGCATTTAACAATTTACAATTCCATATAAAAGCACATTGATGAGTTTTTTATGATTAACGAGAATGCGACTCTCTTTGGTTCACAGTGGTAGCTCAACTTCCATTATGATTTCATAGTTAACTGCACAAAATTATTTAGATCATAGAAGACGCTTCAAACGCCACCATCCTTTAGATTTAGTGACTAGATTTTAACTCATATTTTAATTTTCAATGTTAATTTTTTTTAAATTTTGCCACTTTTATTTGAAGGAACACAGCTGAGTGTCTTCTTTATACTTCAATATTTTTTAAAATTTTTACTCTTTGTGCAATATTTGCCTAATGTTCAATTGGAAGAAAAAAAATTGTAAATTAAAATTTAAGATTACAAAAATTATTTAGACGTCGATATAGACATATTTCAAGAAATTTGTTTGTTTCATAAATTTATTGCAGACACGGGAGTTCCTCGTGCTACAACACATTTTCAGCATAATGATAGTAATTAAATTTCCCCAACTAAATGTCCCCTTTTACTGAGAATACGAGAAACAATTCAAAATCTTAATGATAGTACTCTTTATGAGTCAGTGGAATAGGATATAATTATCATTAGGCGTTCGAGAAGTGCTTTGCTTGTTTGGCCATCTAGTTTCTTAAATCCTCGATATCCAAGACTCACCCTTTCATCCGGGCACTCATGGGATATGAAAGTCGTCGTAAAGCTGACATCAAGGATATAAAAATGTCTCCGTCCGTTTCCTTCTCTCAAATCGCAAAGAACGAGGAATAACATCTAATCGACCATAACATTGTTGCTTTCATTGATATTTATCTGCAAGCATCTTTTCATTTTAATACAAAATAAATGTGATACATTTTGGTGTCATTCGATACACGTCACCCAATATTATTTCAATATTGGCATTTGCATCACATATGAGGCATATTCTTGTCCACATGAAAACACCACCTGTTGTTGCCATTGGGACGGTTTATTGATGTAAAAAAGAGACAGAGGTAGGCACAAAATGTTTCAAGAAATAGTACTGAATTTTAATTATGAAACTGAAATAATAATAAAAGTAATATCTGCAAGCAATAATAGAAAACATTTTGAAGGTAAAATAGTTTCAAGCGCGCATCAAAAGTGATGGAGCATATTTCAAACCCGGGATCACAGCTCTGGCTGATGGGGTGCTGTCCTCTACCGTGTCATATCGGAAACTGGCAAATTTTCTAAAGATATAATGCATTTTTACGAAATTTATATAATTATAAACGATTACGAAATTACGTATCACACGAAACAAGTATTCTTGTTAGGAATAATAAATCCAGCAAGTTCTTGGTTATTGACCTCGTTATTCCTATTATTTAGGAGTTATTGAGTTAAGGTCAAAATATATTATTATACTATTTATAAAGCCGACGTTTCGAAAATTTTATTTTTTCTTCATTGGCCTCGTTATTCATATTATTTAGGAGTATAACATGAATAACGAGGTGAATAACCAAGAATTTACTGGATGTTATGCTGAGAGCAGAAATGGAATGGAGGAGCCCTGATGAAAAAATAAATTTTTCGAAACGTCGGCTACATAAATAGCGTAATAATATCTTTTGACCTTAACTCAATAACTCCTAAATAATAGGAATAATAAATCCAGGGTGGTTAAATATATTCAAGATTCTTGTTGACGGAAAATTTAAATATTTAATGACGAGGAGAAATGACGATGTAAATTTGCAATTGCATCTTAAAATTACAGAATTTATTATTTACTGAATTTTTAATGAAAATTCCTCACGCAGAAGTTTACTTTGGAACTGTTTGTTACGATTGATTGAAGTCCTCGGTTGTTCTAGACCAGCGCTAGTACACTAGTCCAAACCTTTTATACGACCCTTGAGTCATAGTACATTTTACATCAAATTTTTCGTCAGACGTTCGGGGACACAGCCTTGTGTTAGAAATCTGTACTGTCGTAATTAATATTTGACGCGTATCCAGTGAGAGAAAATAAAGAACATTGTGTTCGGAATTACCGCGTCGTACATTAGCTATGAAAACATTTTACTATAATGCTAAATAAAAAAATAGTCCTTAAATGTAAAGAAATATGCTAGTTAATTTTACTCGCTTGAAATAATATAAATTTGTTGCTGAGAACCAAAATATCGCTTTAAAGTAATAAATATTAGTTTCATTCGTCGGGCAAAACATTTGCCAAACCCCATCCCGTGCCGACCCGATCGAAAGTGAACAGAAAATTGGCCCGCGGGCTGAGATAAGTTCTAGACCAACAGAGTTTTGATATTTTGAATTATCGACGCGTATTCCACTTCACTCCTGTTTCATTGAATGTATAACAACTAGAATATTTTCGTTGTAAATTTCCTAATGTCATCGCGGTGTCCTGTAATTAAAATATTTACATGTACATGCATCTATAACATGTTCATAATATTACAAGCGAATTTGCCAATGCGAAAAAGTCGTAGCGAAGAGACGGAAAGATTCAGAGCTTCAAAATTTGACACACACGTTCACACACGTCCGTGAGCACCTCGAAGCGATTTTTTCGAAATTCGTTTCAGATTTTTAAAAAATTTAATGTTGAACTAATTTTGAATTTTTCGCGTAGAAATTCAACCTCGAGAAAAAGGTTTAATTTTTGGGCATGTTATAATTATAAGATATCGGAATTTAACAAAGAATGTATATATAAAAATTAAAACTTCACGTGTGCAGAGGTGAGGGTTCTCAGCTAGTATAGTATTTGCAAAAACAAAACTATGTTCTAATGCTAGAAAACTGGATATTAACAGAAGTTGTGTGTTTCATACGACGACGAGCTAGTTACAATTCAAGAGGACCGATTGTTCGCATTTTAACTTAATTTCGTATTCAGATGACTTAAAATTATGCAAGTTTTCAGTTACTGAGAATGATAAACTTATAATAATAATAAATTTATTGTCAAAATAGCTGTACAAATTGCGTATGACCACGTGGAGGACAATAAACTAATTTATTTCCCGTTGCACTAACTAATGTATTTCCGTAATACCGTAACTAATGTATTTTCCGTTCCACTAAATAGTTTTATACAGCATTGTATATTAAGTCGAACACTTTACTGACAGTTAGGGTGCGTGACAGTGTGCTAAATTAAACTTATACTTAAATTGTAATTGTATTAATTTGAATCTGTGAAATAATTGTGTGTTAATTTTAATTTTCGAAATAGCTGTAAATGTATTAAATTCAATATTTTGTAAGTGTATTCCTTTTGGAATAACATTTAGATTTCTTCCAAAATGCATAATGTACTGCAAATTTCAGTTTCTTCGACCCTGGTGAACAGATATAGTTCGAAACTTTGGCACTCACTTCATTATTCATTGACCTTAACTAAAGATCTACTGTTAATATTTGTTTAGAACATTATACATCAAAATCGAGGGATGAGTTGCATTTTGCGTAAACTCTCCATTTCGTTGGGACGTTTGTCCATGAGGAACTGTAATGTCGTTTGAACGTACCAAATTGCTTCTCTACGTTGATGGCTACTAAATTAACGTAATGGCTTCTTGAATGTCTGCTTATGTGGGACAAGCTTCGGAATTTCTTCGATAGCTGTGTCGTTATCGGGCTCTGCGACAAATCATGAGTATTCCGTCATTTCTTAGAAGAAGACATGATACGAAGTAGGAATTGCGCTGGGTAATACCACTCTGGTACCTAGTTTTTAATGCGAGTACTTTTAAAATATGCTACTTCTTACTTTATTTTGTTATTATTTAGTACAAATTATAAATTAACTGATCTTGTTCACCTATTTCATGGGATCATGAGTTCACCTATTATTTTGCTATACATACATTTTTTTAAATATGCTTCCTTAATGTTCCTTTAAACTCTGTTTTGTTTTCGATTAGATTACTCGGGAATATAATCATAATGTTTGCGGTGATGGATGATAGTTTTTTAAACGTATTATTGAATAGCGTGATATTTTTGGACTAACACTATATATTACGAAATGTACAATTAGTGATTAAATAATAGGGAGCCATCGACATCATAGACTAAACACCATTTTGTTTGCAAAACACTAAGTTAATTATTTATTATTAACTACTAAATATAATCAACTGATCACGTTCTCAGAAAAGTTAGCCTACTTTCACCAACTAATTTACACGATTCAGTTTTAAATCTAGCCACGTATCTCCATCTGGGTATCATAAAAAATCATACCAAACGTTTTTGACACGGCTAAATTATAATGCACGGATGAATTCAGTATGTTTTTTGACGAGTCTAATTGTAAATTAATCTCGAATTTAGTGTTATTTAATAGTTACGATTTATAAACAATACTTTCCGAATAATTTATATTTTGATATTACGTACTTCTGAAATAATTTTTTGTTTTTTATGAAATACAAATTTGTTGGTATAATGTTAATACTATAACTCGTAACGAACTATTTGAAATGTTAGGAGTATGTTGAAACGTTAAAACCGCCTCTGCCTTAGGGCCCTTGATCGGAATTGATGGGATGGTCCCTTGCTTGATCTGGAGAGTAAATTAGTTTATATAGTCATTCGCAGTTCGTAACTACTTTTTTGACCATAAATTTATTATCACTATTATTATATTGGAATTTTCAGAAACAAGTCATTCATATTATTATAAATTCTCTGATAAATTTTGTTTCTCGAGTAACCTAATTAATTTCAGTATCGAATTTGGTTTGCGAAGGGGATTTAAAAGCTACTGACAACTCCGATTATCAAGTATTAACCCATTACTTATCACCATACGTAGTATTCAAGTAAAATTCAACAACAATGGAGATTACCCACAATCTACTCAAAACCATTCATTACACACAGATTTTGCACGTGGACCTTGCTCGTCTTACCACTTCTTCCCCGTCACTGTGACTATTCATGGTTAAACCGAGAGCCTATTGAAAATTCGGAGTTCTAATGACCCCTGGTTATCTTTCTTCAATTTTTAATTTTCGTCTTGCAATGGTAACACCATCTACGCCTGCTTAGGGCATTTAATATTTGTTCAAATATTTTCGCGTTGTCGTGTTCTATCTGGAGATCATTATAAATATAATTAGTTTGTATTATTAACTATAACCTTTTCTTTTGTACATTTGAGAAAGGAGATTCCTCTAAGATTTTTCTCTATTCCACTATGGTAGACATTTTTTTAAACATAATTTTGTGATATTATTATTATCATCACATTTTATTAACGATTGATGTATTAAATTAAAAGTGAATGAATGTAACTTTTGTGTTCGACATACTCTATACGACTGGTACATATGAGCACATTCCAGTGTTAAAAGATCGCATCAGGCGCAACTGCCGTTCGATTGGTCTTCGCTATCCGGGAATGTCAGACGGGTGAAACGTCGGTTCTCCATATCACGACGCGGCGATTCCCGGATAGGCAAGACCAATCTGACTCCCGCCGCGTAAGCCTAAGACCTAAGGTCTCGAAACTGCCGTTCGTTCAATTTCCACCCCTTGGTCGCTCTGGCTAAAACCATCAGAGTGAAATAGAACAATACTCTGTCAGAAGTGAAGCATTTTACATTGGGAAATGAATAACATTAAACTACAGAAAATTATTTTTATTTATTTTTATTTATTGTCATGCTTACGACACTATGTATGTTCTGTAGATACAATATAATCAAGTCGAGAATGGCACGTCAGCTTGGTGGGAATCGGACAGAATATCTCAATTTTAATTTCCCACATGTGCCACGAGTATAATAAAATTATGAAATTTGATTGTTTATAAAAGCCACTAAAGGTTTTATCTCGTACATTTCAACTGACAATAGTTTGAAGCCGTTACACAATTTTAATCTATCAGATTTATTTGTCTGTACAAAATCATTCGATTAGAACTTGATTACACTGTGTCATCAATATTCTGTTCACGGTATTTAGAAAACAAAGGGTTCTTAAGTTTAGTACAATCGTTTGGTGAGTTAAAATAAAAATATTTTAATGATAAATTAAACTAGTTCTCTCTCCCTTTCCTGGCATTTTATCCATTCACGCTAAACAGACATATATCCACATGCGGTGATTTACGTTTTGACAAGGTTTTCTGTCCAGTATACATGTTAATAACGTTAGTTATTGCATGGTGACTTATAATCGAGTCTGTGTGTAGCATTCTAGAAATTTACAGCTCCTCTACTCGTTGACGATTAAACTGACTCAAATGAAAAGTATAAATAATTGAAGATTATTCGCTCGGAAAACATAACACATGATGTGAAAATGCCACAATATTTTCCGTTGGTGAGTGGATATAAAATGAAATATTTTATGGGTCCAATCCTTCCACTCTAATATTTTATGTAATGAAAAGTCGTGTCACGAACGTACTCACCACAAGTATTGTGTTTCACCTCTAAATTGGAACAAGATTTCACGGTTTATTTATTCATTAAAATACACGAATAAAATTATTTCAGCATTAATTTTGTAAATGTATTTTAATTGGAAATAATGTTTTTTTGAAATTAATGTATTACCTTGACAAACAATAAATTGTTTGAATATAACGGTAAGTAATGTCCGATGATTGAATGACCGAATGGTTGAGAAGAGACATGAAATGAATTTGATTCTTTGTACTAAGTTTAGGGTAAGAATTTTAACTTACGTTAACTTTATTTGAGTTATTTAGACAAAAGCCGCAGAACAACTCGTGCAATTTGAACAGCTTTTGAACTTGAAATGTGTTTCAAATGTCTTGATGAATCTACTTGGGGTGAAAAAGAATATCTGGGGTGAGGTAGTGAGGGTAAATAAGAAAAATTTAATAAGGAAAAAAAATTGTAATGTTTTTTTTCATGTATACTCATCATGTATAAGAAAAAAGTTCTCCAAGCTTTAAATTATTTAATAAAAATCTCATCCTGTCTATTGTTTCATAAGAAAACGTATGAAACATATTGATTTTTTATCTACTTATGTAACAATTAAACAGAAACGATTTTTCCACTAACGTCAAAATGTCTTTTTTTTAAGAAAACAATTAGAAAATTTTTGTAAAAGATTTCCCGATGAACAATGGATCGAAGGAAATTATACTGGGAGGTCAAACTAGACAAGAAAATCTGTGTAACAATTCTGCCAGGCCACTGCCTAGTGACATAATCGATAAAAAGTGGCAGCTAACGGAACTTCCTAAAAATTGAATAATCTAATGCATGGCCGCTTCTAGTTTTGGAGAATGTGAAAACTGAAATAGAGTTGTAAACCCTTTTATACACCATTTTAAATGAACAAATTATTAATCGTACATTGATATGCAACACTACAATTTTCGAGTTTCGTTTTAAAATTAATAAGCAATAAAAGAAATAAAACAGCAGAGAAAATGAAAAGAATATGACCCAGTATAATGAAGACGTAATTGAAAATGTAGCTGGTGTTGTTCGTATGTCTTGCGTCTGTGCATCAATTTCAAAGCAGATGAATTATTAAACAAATATTTTGCATAATAGCAATGAAATATTGTTCATCATATTTAAATTATGTGAGGAATTAAGAAGCAGCCATTGTAATTCAAAGCTTCGATTTCGTTATAAATTTTCACTATGAAATTTTCTTCATTGTTACTCAAAGGCTGCTGAATGAGTTCTTATGACAATCACTCAACCTCAATCAATTGCAGATATCCGCCGTTCATTTTTTTATATTCTGTATTTAAATTGAAGATCAAACCCTGACGACCTATTCGATGTGACTCCAAATTATTAATATGCGGAGAAAAATTTGTAGATATTTACATTGTAATATGAAATAACACTTAACAGATGAAAGAAATACAATTCTCATATTCCGTGAAACTTTATACACCCACCTGTATATTAACATTATTTGTTTCTTCTCATGCTTCGTATTTTTGGAACCGGAATACTCAGTACTTTTCTTTAGTTAGGCTCGTTCATTATTTTTATCTCATTTTTAAAAACAATGATAAATATAACGGATACAGAACAAGACGGTTTTTGACTGAGCGAAGTTTGAACAAGAGAGGAGAAGCGGAGTCAATCGGATCGGTTGAGTTACAAATTGAGACATCGGATTGAGTTATCAAGTCGCTGACTTTTCGTAACTATAGCCAAGCCGCAAACCGAAAACTTACGAAGCATGGAGCATTGGGACACTATTAAAAATATCATGGCATCACTGATTAATATTAATTCATTAATAATTTTCTATTTTTAATTCTTCTTTAACCATACATAAAACGAAGATATGATTCGATATTATTATAGAAATAAATGTCGTCATGTAATTCATTTCTATAATGTAAGAACCGAATTGAAAAAATTAAGTTAACGTTATACCAACTAACAGATATTATTTCATCTTTATACGGTGTAACAAATATGTTAATATTCAGTTTTTATGTTGATGAATTTGATTTTATCCTTCGAAATATGCATTTTTGGAGACTCGGATTCACAGGGTACTAATATTGGCGTGATAATCTGCAAGATATGATTCAATTGAATGCAACGAGTACAATTCACAATGTTCGTTGAAATCTGCATTTGTTTCCTAATTACAAAATAAGCGTTTTACGTCAACTGTTATCAACGGAACTTATAAAACTGATTATCGAAGCCGTTTCTTAAGGTTTTATATTGATCGTCTTGTCTTAGGCACATTTTTGCTCATATATTTCTAAACAACATGTGTGTAAAAGCTTCGCAGATGTATAAAACGTTCACTTCCATTCTGAACAATTACAAATCATACCAGTTATGTAAAGAGGAAAGAAGCTGGATAATAAATAAGATGAAAGAATAAAGAGACGAAGAAATAAGATGAAGGTGAAAGGAAAAGAAAATGAAGTCTGGCTCCTTAGCTATACATTAAAAAACAGACATAACTAGATGATTTTACCGAGATATGGGAGGGTGATAGACATTACTGTACGAGTGATAATTTAGCAGGCCCATAAAATATTATGTAAACGTATTAGGCGTTGAATTTAAATTAATGGGATAACGTGACCGCTGGGAGCAACTGCCTCAAATAGGCGCTTCTTGATATAGTAGTGACAACTCCCGAAAGAATGCGTGATGCATCAACGGTCGCCAGATTGTCTTAGTTCACGTCGAGCAGGGTAGAGTGTGCTGTAGTACGGATACGGATTAGAAATGCAATTTACAATGACGAATTAAAATCCACGCTCCTATCAAGAATAACTGTTAATAGTACTAAACCGTATTAATCACCCAATCCTGTAAACATGATAAAAGCTTTTAAAACTATAATGTTTTATCTATTCAGAACTTGCTGAATTACGTTCCACAAAGAGGTTGTCCCACTACGTTTAGCCATTATTTTTTTAAAGAAATAGGTTATGTAGATTGATAAAAGATTGAAATTATGTAGATTGAAATGAGTAATTACGTAGATGTTTCATACCGAGCTGTTTTACGATGTATTCACGATAAACAAAGAGAGAGAGAGAGAGCAATAAATTTGTGGGATACCTGAAATCGATGATTCTTTAACTGGATGTTAAACGTAAAGCAATTATGGCAAGCAAAATACTTATTTAAAATCATTTTCATAACAATTCAAATACTTTTTAATTAAAAAGATAATAAATAAATAAATAAATAAAAGTAATTACTTTTTTAAAGTTACAAACTGAGAATGACCGCATGGAGGATAGTAAACTTATTTTAGACAATATTAACTGTATTGGGAGTTAAATTTTAGTAGAAAACTCTTTCTGTACAGGATAGAGAAGTGATGCAGTGGAAGAATACTCCGCGCCCGAAGATAAAGAATAATTTTGCTTCCCGTATAATATGAATAAACGTATTCTCATGCCTCACTAAACGTAATATTGATATGAGCAGGTATGATATGAAATTTATTGCTTTCCATTAAGAGAACAATATCCTCTCTCCTAAAAAAGGGGAGGGGAACGGTTTTCAAGAAAAAAAAGTTTTTTAACGTGAAATAATTGCAACAATAGATAAAATAAGAACGTTGTGTTTCTGTCCTTCCGAATGTTTGAGCTAACGAATGTTTGAGCGAACTAGATTAGCTGCACTTTTCGAGTTCAGTTGTTATTATTGCCAGGTTAATCTTTCTTGAACGGTACGAGTCGATACGGTGAATATTGTTATCAATTTCTGTGCAGGAAAAACTTTTCAGAAGTGGTTACCGATACTATGTTGAGTGGAGCAGTAATTACGTTTGGAACACGGACTTCTTATTGACGTTTATGTATAACAGGTCATTGATAGCCGAAATATTTTCTAAACTTCGCCTTGTTTTTTACTTGCAATTCGCTACTTAAGTTCGTTGGGTATCGTGAGAAGAATTGGGGGTGAGTTATTTTCATAAAATGATATATTTTCAATTTATTCCACGCCACAGAAGTGTCTATGATGAAAAATCAAAATTAATTTTAAATTTTTGTTTAAAATCGCATATAGATTGATTTTGATCGTTCACACATTTCCTCTAATTTATTCCAAGTTGAACTGTTGCTTATTATTTTTCAAAGTCAGGCGGTGCTCCTGAAATCTCGGCAGCTTTCATTTCTTACCTACAACTTTTCATACGCATCCTCGTGAGCCCTCCTCAAGAATTTTTGTCATTAATATATTCATGACATTAATATCACTGGGTTGATTCTGAAGTTGTTTGTTAATTTTTAAAAATAAGAATGTTACACTTCACAAATAAAACACTAAAACCAAACTTAACAATACTTTTCAGATGTACATTTCCTTCTTATTACCTGCCATTTAACCCAGGCAAACTACTATATACTCAGATGCGTCGCGAACATAGTTGAACTTGAACTCTATGGCAAACAATTGGCCAACGATAACTCTGTAATTTCAGTAACTCAAATTGAATTACCGTCGACGTCAACCACTGGCTTAAGAGTAATATTAGTTTAGTATTATTGTAACTTTTCCCATTGACGAGTCGAGCTGGAGAAATATACGTACAAACAATCTTTTGTATCGAAAAATAAAGTCACCTAATATACGAGAGAAGGACCTATTACATTTCACACGTAAATAAAGTGATTGGAAATTCCATGGTACTTATGTTGGATTTAAATTGAAAATTAGCCGATGCTAATTTTTTAAATTTTTTTATGTCGTGTTGCTGCCACTTCACAATTATTTACAATCTGATAGGACTTTGTAAGACTACGAATTCTAAAAAAAGCCCTCTTTTTGGGGGGTGGGGGGGGGTCCACAAATTCGTTTCACATTCGGGTTTTTGTCAGTGGTGTTGACAAAACTTAGAAGTGTACTCATTAACACAGTGTGAGCAATATTGGGGGTGTTGTCGGTAATAATAGAGAAGAAGCCTAATTGGCGATCTTTTTTCCATGCAGCATCAAATGTTCTACACAGAATTAAAGTGAGCAACCAATGATTTCTTCTTTCGAAAAGATGTGGTTGTTAATGGTTATATGTTCTTTTATTAATATCTTCATTGCTTCCTCTTTAAGATGCTTGTCAAATATTTAACATTCAGCCCTCTTGAAATGTACTGATCATGCCAACATCAACTGGATTACGAAATTTGTGATCCTTTCACATGCGAACGACTGGGGCGGAAATTGGGCGGGCGGGCAGACAGACGGACGGACGGTAGTTTCGTCTGATGGACAGAATTGCATAGGCAGGTGATCCATTGTTCTAGGCCCGGAGGCAGTCGCCTAGGGTTATCTAATGATAAAAATGACCGTAGGTAACGGAACATTCTGGATAAATGCATTAGTAATTGATTGTGGCCTATGTAAATGATTAGTCTTTAATATTTACAACTTAGTAGAAAACGTCGCGGCAGACAAACTGGGACCTCGGACCTTTTCCTGGCGTAAAGAAGTGGGTGGAATAAATAACATCCCACTCTCTTAGGAACATTTACAGTTTTATACTAGAGACTAATATCCACTGTGAATGTCATTTCTATGAGGGGGTATTAGGGGTGTAACCCCTGGGAGGGCTAAAGGGGTTGAAGCCTCCCCCTCAAACCTTAATTTAAGAATAAGTCTGTGAGACAAAATAAATTTTTAGTTAATAATTTAGTTTAAAAAGTATTGATTAATAGTACTCCATTGAAAAAAGTAAAACTTCATCTTCTAGTCAGTTGTAGTACAATGCATCACTTTTAAAACTAAGTCCCCATTACAAAGGGAATCTTACCTAATCTTTTTCCATTAACCTTTTAACGTGTGCCAACCATGTATTTTTAAAGGTGATCAAAATATTATACATAAAATAAGAAAGTTGTGAATCAAATTTATACTAAAAGACCGATTAATAGTGTGCTTATTCACTATAGTTAAACATGAAAAATTCGTGAAAAGTTCATTTCATGATGATACTTAATATGGGAGCCATTTAAACATGGTTTCCAAGTACAAAAATAATAATTTTCTGGGAGAGGACTCCCTACACCATCACCTGTATAAGGGTGTGGTTCGCCCCCCAGGCAACCACCATGTTCAATTTCACAAAGTCACCCATTAAGAACAGATAGCTCCCACCAAAAAGAAAAAATAATTAGTTGTGCTTGGTAATAAATGATGATTCAAACACTAAATTTCAGTAGACTTGGTCAATTCCCTTCAAATATGAACATGAATGAAGGTGAAATACATATTTTTGTTTGATGAGTTAAGAGAGATGATGTGAGAGAGAAATGTCATCAAGAATCTTCCCAGAATTATTAAGTCCTATGGCAGCTACAGTAGTGTGTATGCGGTAGTCTAAAAGTCTCCATTGTCTAGTATAGCGTGTACAACAAAACATTGAATTTTGATTGATTCAAGCACAAGATGGAGTTCTTGATGTTTTTTAAGGCTTTTGACCAAGTGAAATACAGACATTTATCGACAAAGTTTGAGACTTATGGCTCATTTCACATGTGCCCCAAAATGTTTCTTGATGACAGGAAATTAAGTGTTCTGATGGAAACTTATCAGACTTCAGAGTTCCTACTAACTTTTTGCATCTCCCTAAGAACCTCCGTAAACTCAATATTTTCATTCATTTTCTAGAGTTTATTTGACTTTCACACAAATAGGTTAGAGATGTTTGTCAAGATTCAATTAACACTGCAACACTACAATCTGGATTTAATATGAATTCATGTCTTTTATGTACAGTACTTGGATGGAGTCAATATGTTCAATGAAGTTTTTGAGACAAAAAACTTCAAACAACACTAATGTCATTCCTAAGTAGGCAGCAAAACGATAACAAATATGAATTGCTAACTTTCATATGCTACCTATCACATTAGCAAGAAAATTTTTAATTGCCTATTTCAGGAGCTATAAAGATTTTCATATTTCAGGTATCACATGAATTACAGATTTTTATAATGACCCAAGAAGCTATGTATCGGTTGTAAGTTACAAGGATAACCATTTCATCATTGAAAGAATAAAAAAAGAATTTATGAATCACAGAAAGAGAATGCATGATTCAAGTGATTTAGTGGAAGATTTCAATGGTAACGAAGGCGGCAGACCACAACCTACTCAATTTATGAGCGATAATTGTAGGAACTCTCTTGCATCCTCACCCTCATACTGGTGAAATATACCAAAAAGTATATAAAATATTATCTGGAAAATTCATACCTTTATTCTCTTGTCTAAGTAAAAGAGTAAAGTTATTTATTTATATAGTTTTATTATTCACATTGACAAATGTTATGCATTTTGACAGGTTTGAATGAAATTAAATGAAAAACTTTTTTTTTTTAATTGGCAAGGGCAAATTAAGGTGTGTCAATCAGGATTCAAACCAGTGTCTAAAGACTTGCTGGGCTCAGTGCTTTACTACTAAGTTATGTAGCAATGAAGGTAACAAATCATAGAGTAAATTTGTGAATTAATAATCTCATTTATTAATAGTATCACACAGTAACAAAGCCCCTTATTACAACTGTTAATATGACATACATGTCTTACTATGGGTCATGTAGGAGAAGGCAAAGATGGAGTTGGAAAAGCAAAGTTTATTGAAGTATAATTGAGAAATCATGAAATGAGAATTGAGAAGACTATTCGCACAAAATGTCTGTAAAAATGTTTTTCAACACTCTTTTAGCTTAATTTCTTTATGTTAGAAATTTTCACAAAGTTAAAAGGTAAAGTTAAACAAGCAATCACCACAATGATAGTATTTATCTTCATACTTTCTCTTCTCTCCTTCTACAGTGTTGGAGATGGTTGATTAGATATGACCTCTTAATTCATGTGGATGGAGTGACTAGGTTGCCGGATGTCCTTCCATGCACTGGCTCGAGGTTGGAGATGTGTCAATGAAGTGAGAGGTGAATGATGATGAGTGAATGAATGTTGCAGTGGAAGGAAATGCTGGGGAGTATCTGAGAAAACGTGCAGCAAACCCGCTTTGTCCACCACTGCAAATTCTACTTGGATCATCCGGGGTTTGAACCAATGTCAACAGAAGTAGGAGGCAAGTGCATACACTATATCACCCCTAAAGAGTCACCAATTAAGTATTTATAAATCAAAAACCCTTTGTTGAATAAAAGCATACAAGCAAAAGTAATGGTCATATCTTTATTCATTTAAGTGCAATTACTAAGTCTAATACAATAAGATAAAAAAGAAAACTAGTCTACTGCACAGCAATTGTTGTTAAGGCACTTTTATTGTGTCTGCAAAACCATAAAAATGTCAAAACTCTCAGTAATACTAATAAAGTATCTTCATCCTTAATCTTCGCACTTTCTTAATGAGCACAATTCATTTCAAAAATCACCAAATGCCAAACAAAGATAGTTATTTAAATACTTCTAGTTTAATTATTTTTAGAAAAGAAAGAATGGTTCAATTAATATAATTTTGTGTGTTCATATATGAATACATATTCATGAATATATGGTGAGTTTAATGTATTTGTGGACATAAGCACATAATACCATTTTCCTTTTCCCAAAATATAAAGGAAAAGGTTAACATTTGAAAAACAACTCAAAACTACATAAACATGTTGCATAATTAGCGACTTTGAATTAAACTGCACTAGCAACTCTTGGAATGAATGCAGTACAATCCTAAATAGTGGGGAATGAAATACAACTGCAATTTCATCCACTTTGAATGAGATGCAAATATATGTAAATTATTCCCTTAATATATCAGTATCACTTGATAATCAAGAATGGGAATTGTCTGGTTATCCTAAAATACAAGGATTAACCACATTTATCACTATAATGAACATTCTTCAATTATTTTGTAAATCTAAGCATTTTTCAATGATATCATTTGAACTGATTTGACAACATTCCTTAAAAAAACTGATGCATGCCTTCCATTTACAAGTCATATTAAATGTAAATATTTGTCAGTGTAATGTACATGTGATGTTATGAATTTTATTAAGGGTAATGAGAACAATTAATATGTCAATAGAATTCTTCGTTATCCTCAAAGAACAAATGTTACAGTTTATTCTATTGAGTAATGCAGATAAATATAATTTATTTGAATATTTATAGCATATAAATTCAATTAAAGAAATAAGAAGAGAGGGGTTTCTATAATATTTATTTTACTTTAGGAGAAATGTTCTAGGAAATCAGAGTTAGGTGTTGCTTTGGGTTTTACAGAGGTAATCGATTTGCATGTAGAAAGGTAAATATCATTTGATTGTAAAATAAATAGAGATGGTTGATGAAATAAGATATGTAATAATTTTCAAAAGAAACTGGAAGACAAACATATATTGAGTAAATCTGGAATTCAGTAGACATATAAATTAAGTATTTTAGGTTAATAAATAAAGTGAACAGTACAGTTTCTTTTTTAATTTTGTTTTAAATGGCCATACTCTATGATTAGCATTATTTTATTTTCAAAAGCTATCTTGAGGTATGGTAACTAAAAATAAATTAAGGTTTTCAAGCTTGTAAAAACAATTTACAATTGTGAATCATACAGCATGTTGCTTACCCTGCCAAAATATAGATTGGGCGCCAAAATATGTTCCTGTCTTGAACAACCAACATTTACTTATGCACATTTCAACGAATTCATGTTATGTGAATATATCATGACACTAAGTAAACATTTTGTCTCAGAAGTGTCAGTCAATGAGAGTAATCAATTTATTTCCAGTGCACTAGCTTCCAATAATGTTCATAAAGCACGTTTATTTAAAACACACTTTGTAATAATGTTCACAAAAATGTTTTGAGCGGTACTCATATGACAATTCCTTCACAAGTACCCCATTACAAAAGATAGAGAGCAACAGCAAGAGCAATGGCTCTTACTACTCTACAGTTCTCTAATCATTTCCCAGCACTAATAATGTACATTTAATATTCACACAGTTGCATGTTTCGTTGTTGAGAAAATAACCCATCAGTGACAATATTAAATTGAATGCTCAAATTAATGCTATCTCAATGTTAATTAATTTGCCTCCATCTTTGACAAAATAGAAACCATATGCATAATGAATTTTTGTCCAAGGAATGGGATATACTATAATAAAAGACATTCTGTCTTATTATACTGTTCTGGAAAGACTTTCAAAATAAATAAAAATTCCAAAATTAGCAACCAATCCTGTTTGTAATGTAATTCAATATTACAATTTTCATTGTCATATGAACATCTTGTAATTAATTTATGTTAAGATGTCTGGACCAAACACAATTAGGGTTCCCAATATGGTTTAAGCATAGTGAGGAGATAAAAATGAATCATATTCTCTTTACAATAATTTGTACCATTATTCAATAATGAGCAATAACCACCATTAATATTTATTAGTAAATGTGTAAACAAAGTTTGGTCAATTTTTCAAACCTTCAGTTTAAAAATTATTCACTAATATATTATACACAAGCTGAGCTGGAATTTCTGTTAATATATTTTAGACTGTATGATTTGTTTCCATTAACATAGACTTTCAAATGAAATGCTGTAACTGAAGAAGGAATTTAAAAGGAACTACTATACTTCTAAATTCAACAAAAACCAGGAAAAAGCTAAAATTCTGTAATACAGAGAATCACTGCTATGGGCATGTCATCAGGCACAATGTGTCCTGGTATTCTAAATTTACTAAAACATTTGAGACCTTATAATAGTCACTCAGTGATGACGCTTGTCCTCGGATCATGTTGTTAAGGATAAATTATCTCTTATAATACATGCTCTCTGTGATTGAGGTGCAAGTTGGTGTTACAATTTCCATTGTAAATCATTCCATTCATAAATTAGCACAATGGGAAAGTATGTTGTGGATAAACAGAATTTAATGCAATGTATTGGGGCAAAAAGTGTCCTAATCAAGGGCCTTACCAGATTTTTGAATAGGTCTTGAACTATTAGGGGGCAAAGTAGGTACATCTCATCTCTGCAATAGGTGTGCAGAAAGATGATACAAACTTCTAATGAAATTTCTAGAGCTCATGGAGATTGACATAAATGTATTTACTGGGGTGAACCTACTGTTAGTAATTTGATAAAAGCAGGATTAGATGTGATATTGTCAAACATACTTCATTTTTAACAAATTACTCATTGTTTTGAATATTCTTGGGGCAACAAATGCCCCTCTCTATCTCCTTGGCTATGACTCTTGACTGTTGGAAGAGCCCACTTCAATCTGAATAAAACACCAGAATTCATGGAGAAATTGGAAAAAAATATATTAAGTTTCCACTCTTAAACTATGAGGAATAATAATTCTGGAGACAGAAAGTCAGAAGTTATGTAGTTAGTAAGAAAAGTACATTTGGTTGGTAAAAATTGAATAGAGAAAGGTAATATTTGAAATCAGAGAGGTGAATACATATTATGATCTTATTGTGATATAAGAGGCGACATACTGAAGTAGGACATACATCAACACTTTCCACTTGGAACTTGTGGTTATGCAGTGAATATTTTCATGTTGATATGTTCTTGACCACGATCATATTTTATTTTTTGTCTCTCTGAGGTAAAGCTAATAAGTAAATGCTACCCTTGACACTCAAAAAATACTAGCTTCTAAATACCAATTAATACCTGTGATGAAAATTTAGAGACTTAGCACTCATCAATTACTTGCTCTTACTGGGCACCAGAATAACATGTATGCAGTGGAAGAAGGAAATCATGAATATAATTAATTTTAATTTTCTCTCTCTACTTATGAATTCTTATTACTTAAATACTTATTCATGCACAAATACTGTGTCATATGCACATGCATATGCCAAACCAATTTCTTAAGTTTCCATAACTAGAATAAGAGAAAAAGAAATTCGATTCAGAAGTTTTCCAGTCCCCAAAACTCACTAACTCCAGCCATGCTCCATCGGTAAGTGCATATCCCTATGGGCCTACCTGTCTGTAGTAAAAAATGTGTATTCTTGTACATGTCATGAATAGTCTTCAAACCAGAACATACTGTCTATTCTAAGGAAAAGTACTTTACTGAATATGTATTGGTTTATCCTTCTGGATGTCGGAGGTATAAAAAAACATTACTGAGAGCAGAACAGTTGCGAAACTTAAAAAAAACTATAATTTCAGCAATTCATTCTTTATAAAAATGTTTGATATTTATTCTGTATCATAATGTCTTTCCATGAGCTTCTCCTTCACTTTGTCTTCAATAAAAGAAGGAAAAATAGACCCAGAAAAAATAGTACAAATATATTGTGAAAGATTGAGGATTCAGGAAAGACTGTAATCTGTAGGTTGTGTTGTTATCCATGACGAGGAATTACCACCATCAGCAAACATTCATAGGTGAGACTGTGAAAGTGCAGAGACCAGACTTAATCACAGAAACACGTAATTGATTTGCAGCTTCGCCGAGTTAGGTCTGACTGGTTCAACCCTGCACTCATTATCCATTTTCATCATTTGCGGATACTTGAGAGTAACCATACAAGTCAACATGGATACCTATTTATGTCAGGGGAGGGAGATCATAACTAAGTATTATGCGTCCATCAGTGTAAATTAATAATGAGACACTGTAGGTGGCGCTCGACAATAAACAGGGAACTATGTCAATCTACGACAAAGGTAGTCCACAATTTGCCAAGAACACAACAGTGCCTCCTGCACTAATGCCCTTTGATCGGCACTGAGCGAGACGAACTAGTTCAATGAACACTGCTAACAATTGCGTAACCCTCAGGGCCGAATCGTTGAATCCATTGCACGTCGATTTGCGTTGGAGATCTGGCGTGACAGTTGCCGTCGGAGCAGTCTATTACTGGCGCGACTCTCGACTGAAGAAGTCAGCGACCGGACGCGCGCCGCGCCGCCGTAGGACGAACGCAGGGGTGGTGCTAGTTGAATGAGACCTCGGCCGGTCGTTGGAGGACGATATACGCTGCCACGCAGCGCGCCGGGACCCAGCTGCCAGGCGCGGCTGCAACTTGGCCAGGCTTGGTCCCTCCGTGCTGGCTGGCCCGGTGCTCGAATCCTCTTCGGTGACATCTGCGCACGATCGTGATCTGATCTTGAGCGTTCATCCAATTACCAATAAACGCATATGCAAATTTTTAAGTGAGAACATTCATAACTAAATACATGAAATAAAACGTTACTGAGTGTAAGCCCCTCACGTTTATATAAAATACTGCACTCACGCATTCTCTTTTTCATACTTAGGTTCCATCGAAAAAATGCCGATCTGGAACATGACAAAACATTGCAACTGAACATCTAACCTTCCGCAATAATAGGCAGGTGGAAGAGCAGGTCTGAACTGTACCATATTAAAAAATTAAAACATGAAATAAATAAACGGTTTACATAAAATATTACAAAGGCAACATAAGTCAGAAGAGAGATGAGAAATACTGGAATTCATTTCCAAAAGTGAATTCGAAAAAAAAAAAATTCGACTTAACCTTTAGAATTTTTGAGTTTCATGTTCACCTGGAAATATTTTCGGGATAAATTTCTCGTCGATTAATTTTCGTAATGAATTGAAAGATGTACATCACGATTCAGTGGCTTTATTAAGCCCTCTCCTCGCATGTAATCTTTCTCCAATAAGTTATTCCTGAGGCCGGAGCTGTTTGTGACATAACCCCCTACCTCGTGTGGCTGGGATCTAACAGAGGAGTTTTGCTACATAGCTCTTATTATCCTAATTAAGTTTTGTGCTTGTCGGCAGAGTGTGTGGATTCGGAGTACTCACCTGAGGATGTTACTCGAACTCCGTGCCCAGCGTGGGCGGGTACGTGGCTGCCACTATCATCGTCCTCCTCCTCCAGTTGGTCCACCACCTCGAACGAGATGGGCAGAGGAGGCGGCGTAGCAGCGACTATGGTGCTCGGCGGCGTCACCGTCGTCACGGGTGAAGTGGCTGGGGGGCCGTCCTTTCCGCTAGAGCCTGAGCACAAGGGAGCTGCCTTGCACCTTTTCTTTTCCTCCACGGATAGGTTTGTAGCAAGCCGAGTTGGCGGAGCGCTTTACTGTTCATTTCGAGCTCTTACTGCGTACTATGCACCGAAAAGATATCGCCTCTGTCGCTCTCACAACGTAAACATAAAGTTCTTACAATCAGCTCACACTCCGGAGACACCCTTCTGGGCAGTTCTATCCGGTTGACCTAGGGTCAGTTCTTCCCCAAATATCGCCTCGTGAATGTACTTTTCACATCTACAACAAGAAACGCTATTCTGTCTCGTCTCTTCATCCAGAAGCTGGACCAACAATACTTCATCAAGACGTCTGTAGGAGATAGCCGCTGCGATAATTGAAAAGATGCCGAGGCAGCTAATGAGTTTCACAACATCTCTGATGGGTAGATCATAGGCTCAGCCGACGAGCTAACGTGTGGAAAGGGAGATGTTTTTAGTAATGTCCAACAGTAAGATGATGTTCACAGAAAGAGAGTGGTGGTAGTCTTATCGGTTTCGCTGAGCCTAGCAACTGTGGATAATACTAAATACGGTACAAAACGTATAATGGAAGTGAATTCCAGAAATGTGCGAAATCAAGAAGCACTAACTGGACATTTAAAGAATGGTGAGCATCGAAAATTTGATGAATAGTACTCACTAAATGGTTTTTGACACGAGACCCTGATTTAGTACTAAAGATTAAGCCCATGCTGCCACAAAGAGACTCGGCAATCTCACAAAATATTGTGTTCTCTCTTCCGAAGCGTTGGCTGTTCACAATTCTGCAATCACGATTTATGGTAATCCTCATCCGAGATTATTATGAAAATCGTTTTGAGAGATTGAACTGAGATTATCCCTTGAGATACTTTCGAAATCAACTCGACAGAAATATAATTAGGCAAAAATGAACAGCTTATGACAGTGTAAGTTGTGTCAAAGACACTACAACTATTATTCCATATTATAAATGTTGCATATGGTTAAGTAATAAAAGTTGATCAGAAAAGAACGATTTCTAGGTTAATAACAGACTTGGCGCCATCAGGGCTTTTAACTTAATATTTACTTTACATGGTGGGAACGAAATCTAGGAACACGCTTATTATATATTTCATCATGTTGTTTTATATATGTTTTACGTATAACACTGTTCTATAGATTTTGAGGCTGTGCTTCATTTCAAATTGTCACAACAGTCTTTTGATCTGTCTATTTTCTAAAAATATAAGTATTTATGACTATTGGAGATAGTGCGACCTAATGTAGTAAAAACAGTTCCGCCTACTAGTTCTTCCAATTGAACTTCTTATCATAAAATCCCGACGTTAAATAGGGATTCTCGGAACGTAATTAGCAGAAGAGACTGTTTTCTACTCTTCCTTTAGGACGGAATGTAAAAGTTTTGCCGTCCATACACATTTTTTAGCTAAAGCGGTTCAGTTGCTGAATTAGGTGAATCCATTGGATTTTTACCGTTACGTTTCTGAAATGTTCCTTAGTCCATCTCAACCTGCTCTTTTACGAGTACCAGGTCTTCCTTGGGGTTTCAAGAGGATGAAATTTTTACTTCTCGAAATTACTTCACATGCTTCTATTATTTTTTGAAGACATCGTCTATTTTTTGAAGACCAAGATGAAATCTAAAAACTTAATTGTTTTCGTGCATTTACAGTCAATTAAAGTTCGCGCTTTTAGACCAATGTGCCCCGTAGTAACCGAATGAAGACAGTAGGGAGTGAGTATTCAAAAAAGAGACCCTGGCCACTGCGACCACTCGGATCTCCTCCCAGGGAAAGAGACTACTCGTTCGTAATGCAGGACGTACAATAATGATCGCATTCAATTACATGCGAACATGCCAAGATCCAAGGTTCTGATCAGGAAAAGGGGCTCCAATAGTTGGACGATAATACATATTTCTAGACGGTGACGCAGTGGTCGGTGCTAGTACATACAACGACATGTGTAGAAACTGCATTAAAACCATTTTCATAATTTAGAGTCACACTCAGAAATAAAGAAGCGAGCCAGTAACTCACTGAGTAAGAGCGTTTCTCTGGCATCTGCTCTGGACAAAGAGTCGAGGAGTACTTCGTTTCATTAATATTTGTTCTTCTATTCACGCTAAATTAGGAGCAACTAGCTGTATCCGTTGAGCAGTCAATTAAAGTTTGTACTTTTAGACCAATGTGCCCCGCACTATCTAGACTAACCGACGATGTCGGCTGTCAGATCGGCTATCAAGAGTCGACAGAGTTAATAATTTTGTCCCTCCTTGAAGTGCGAAATCAATTAGAGTGAAGTAATTGTAGAAAATCACGACAGTGGAGTATTTTTGTTGGTAGATTGGACGATTTATCGAAAGCATGTCTCAGAAAGGACCATTATCCTCAGATGTCCATAACAGTGAATGAAGATGATGAATATCAAGGACAGTTGTAAAAATAAAAACCTTGGTAAGCATCATTCCTTTCTGGCAGGAGAGCTTCGGCAACATATGTAATGTACGAGTACGTACTCGCAAGTCAATATTGTCGGAAATGTGTGACACATCCTTCGGCAAGAACATTAATGTAATCAAAATTGTAATGTATGATATGTGTCCGAGCGCAATATTTTATTTACTCCATATCTGGAACTCTTATAGATTTAAAACAAGCATAAATCAAATTTTAACTGCTTAAGGTTTAATAATGCTTTTCAAACACAGCAGAAAATATAGGATAAGCAACTTTCAAAGTATGCCTAAGCAACTTTACTATGCACTGCGTTTGGTATTATTTTGAAACCCAGTGTAACTATTTAGATTTGCACATGAGGAATACAAATGTTACCTTTGCACATCGTGTGCATTATGGAAAATAATGGAAAGCAAACAACTTGTTCTACGAGTATGCATCTAAATTATTTTGAAACGTGATACAACATGCAATTTTACCGAACACATTCTTGTTACGACATTGGGGTTCTACAAGACCTCCTTTCGAGGACATGCCAATAAATAGATCGTAGATTTTCTAAAGTATAAATTGTACGTTATGATTTGTACATCATTTATTTATTCCCTCAATTCCTGTTCAATTTTGGATTGATTTCTGCAAAATTTTTACGATTTTTTTTTTTCAATATGTAACAATGGAATTTATCCTTGCCTAGATTCACAAAAACTGCTGCGACGAGTATAACATCGATATTTATTATTTAACTCGGAACGATACGGTCTGAGTGAATTGTCAGCCACAGAGAGAGCCTCCTTGACACGTAAAGACCTTTCACCTGCTTAAGCGACTGCGTCTTTCCACAATCATTCAAGGACGCCTACAAGAACGGGGTAAGAGGAGCATACAAATGCAAGAAATTAATTGTTAAACGGATAAATTTGAAACGGATGTTGGTGTGGAACTCGCGTGACTTTTTGTCAAGGAGGGACTTCTGCTTCTTGTGGTGGAACTGAGTATCTCCATTGTCGGCGAACTGTGAAAACGAATCGATGTCCCGTTTCACCTTAACGCCATCTCTCGAGCACCTTCTCCAGCCTCCGTGTCTTCTCGATAGCCGCAATATAACGGAGAGATACTATTCCGTGATGTGTCGCTACTAAGCGCCTACTTAGCAGCAAGTTAAAAGTAACTGTCTTCGACGCCCTGATGGATCAAAGATAGTGGGATCATATGTCTCGGACCGCTTTGGTTAAGTTTCCGCAAGAAAGAAAAACACATCTGAAGACAGTCATTCGTTTCGTTGAAATTAATTAGTTTTCCTAAGATCCCACACAAAATATCTGTATATGAATACTAAAATTAGTTACTCAACCGATTTCACTGCGGTTCTTTGGACGCAGCAGGCGGATCGTATTTCTCGCCGAATCTATCTAAACATATCTTTTAATGCATAATGGATTTAGTTTTCTAGAAGTAACTGTTTTCACAAGGGACAATGGAACCTCCATACAAATCCGTATATTTTAGGATACAATGCTCAATAGTTCTGCAAATCATGGATGGCATGGTATCTCCGTACCATGGGAAGAGAAAATAACAATCGATAAAGATGCCCAGAGCAAGGGAATAAGAAAATCAAAATTAAATTTCCATTATCAAAAAATAATCAAAGATTATTTATGGAACTATGGGTTGATAACAAAGGATGATAATATATTAAAATATTAATTTAATTATTCAATTTTATTCATTTGCCAATTTCAATTAAACATTATTGGGACTAAACTATCATTTTTCGGTCACAGTAACTGATCACAGTACACTCAAACCTCTAAAGTATATTAGTTACCCATTAACTCAATCATTCGCGCTTTCCTGATTTTCCATTACGTAGAATCCATCCACCCGAAGTGAATGGAGATGTGAATACTGATGTTCACGGCAGTGGTCCGACCAATTGCACCATTGCATATTAACCTATCTGTTACATTTAAGTTCCTCTGTGTTTGGGGAAACATTAAGTACAGTTTTTGCACTGTCGATAGGAATTCCTCAACAGAGTTAAAAACTCACGACTTCAGTTATCCCGTAAAACAACGTGTTATTGGAACTGGTCCTTGCTTTTGAAACAAGTTAATCTCTTCTTGGCCCAACTTATAGGTTATTGCTTCCGAAATGTATGGTAATCCATAGCAAAAATATATTATATTCAGCCACAGAATCAGGTTGATTGATCTTAGATTTCGTCGCGAACTTCCTGAGAAGCATTTATACCTTGAAAGAAAATTGAAAAAAAAAATAGTACTCTGTATTAGTTAGTTTTACTCGCATCTGCCACGCTCAGCACGAGGGAAATGGAGTCGTGATCTAGCCGTGACAGGGATCGAAAGTCTTCGCTTCTCACTTCAGTGTAGGACGTGGTATACAAATGGCAAGTCTTGGCAGTCACTTCTTCGTGGGTCATCTACCCGTTAGTACGACTAGAGTCGAGTAACGTTTTTTACACAAAAACTTTCCTCTAGTAACGCTAGTAGTTCTCCATCTTTACGAGGCATCCTCCGTTAGCAGAAGTCTCCAGTTGATTCCATCAGGGTCGAACGAAGGAATGTTATCATGACAAATGAAGAAATTTGGTTTTTCAATTTTGCGGAAACAATTTTATGGTTTGCCTACGATTCTTTTACTCGCCGTAAATCGACGTTGTTGGATAGACGACCTCCCGTTCAGTATTTTAGAATTCTAAATACAACAGAGAGTTTGTACCAGTTTGTTACGTAGAACGAGAGAAAATTTCTACAGTATTGCGCAAAATAAAACGAAATTTAGAAATTTTTGGGAGTACGAACCAAGAACCGGAGAATGTGAACGTTGATGCTTTAAAATGACCATTTTTTGTGTTTCTTTTCATTTTTCAGAGTATTTTTCTGACCTACCTAATTCAATAATTTAATCCAAGATTCAATATCTCTTTGAGAATAAATGTAATTAAGAAAGGTAGCATGAGTATTATCAAATTTAGCACACCCATACCCAAGAGGGCTTATGCCCCGAGCAAAATTTAGAGAGTGATTAATTTAATTTAGTGACCAGACAAAAGTGTAGTTGGGGACTCCAGTGGAAAGTTCACTCCTCCAACACCATCAAAACTTCCGAGCTTCTGCTCTACATTGAGAAAAACGGCAAACTAACGCAATGGGACGAGTGTATGGATTGATTCAGTTCTCAAACGAATGAAATGTGGTATCGTGAATTTTTTGAAAACGAATTAATAATAGTTAGATAAATATCAACTTCATATACCACAGAAATCCATATGCAAAGTATATTGTAATCACGTTATGCATCAGTTTTACATAGATAACACCAGAAGAATGTGCCTGAAAGTAAGAAATTACAGATATTTCGTTTAGTTGTTAGATGTTCGTTGGATATTTACCTCCGCTGGTGAGAGACACACCGAGCACGAACTGTCTATCTGCAGGATAGCGGGGTTTGGCGGCTGCTACGGGGCTCCAACCGCGTCGATTGCCCCCGCTTACTCCTAAGACCTGGGCGGTTACGTTGCGGTCCTCCAACTTCTTCCCATAACCGGACCTGCCGAAACAATTCACTTGTCTTCATATTCACTTTTTATAATTAAAATTTCCCTTACAGTGTGTTTAAAAATCAAAGTAAAGCCAAACGAAATTTAATAAACCTTAACCATGAACTGACATCTATTTGATGGTCTTTGCACAAAGATAATTATCAATTTTTTTACATGTCTCATCAATATTGATTTTTGTTCTGTTTTTACGTTTTATTACTCATTATTTGTATCTATAATGAATTGGAAATTAAATAATATTTTTACAATAAGGTTTAAAAGAGTAGTCTTATGCATGGACTGCTATGGTCCATTCACTCCAAAGTTTGACATAAGCCCACGGAAATGAACAACTGGTTTAATCCATGCGTTGTAACGCCAGAACCATGCACCAGATATTAGAATTAGAGGTATTCAAAACTTTCAGTGTGTAGTCAATGGACAACACTTGCACTAAACATCTCTATTTTATATCATTGATGTGAATGTCTATTTCAATAATTCACCTAAATTTTCGATCTAAAGTTATGAAAATTATGTTAAATCCACTTCCACAGAATAGGTAAAACCTTTTCCGTCCTCGAGAATAATTTTAAACATTATCAGTTGGTCTATATCAATTTCGAGATGTCTCTGATATTCCACGTCATTACCACAATTGTTGATTCTTGGTGAAATACTGAATAAAGCTTGTGGATTATACGTAGAAACATTTTATTTTCACAGGTAAATAGACGAAAAAAAAAGTTTTTCAATTTTAAAATAGCTAGGATTTATAAAACGTTTTCTCGCTTGTTTCTGATGGTTCTCGTTATTCTCCGTAAACATTCATTTCTCTAAATTTTTGCTTCATAGCGCTGGCATAAAAAATATAAATCATACGTCCTCGCAATCATACTATAAAGAAAGCGGATTTAACAGAATTATAATTTTAAAGATATTTCCCTCGTCATTTGAGAAAACAGATTCTGTTTCATTTGCAAAAACAAAAATGAGTTAAGATTTTTGTGAAACTAATATTATGCACAAACTTAAACGGCATCTTATTTGACCATTTATTGGCTGTCACAGAATGATTACCATATTCCAATACTTTGAACCTTTCTGTGGGATATCTACGATAGCTGCCTATTTAGAATATCTGTGTTCTAATACGGAGTATCCTTCCTGCCTGAGGACAATACCTACAGTGAAATGCCGTTAGAAAGAATTTGGAGTTATTCTAAATTTAAAAATATTGTTCTAGTCACTATTATTATTATTATTATTATTATTATTATTATTACTACTACACACTATTTCAGCCTGAATATATTCCATGTTGCAAATATTTCCTACTTGAGGGAACAATGATTGTAGGGTGATTGAGGTGGTTTACTGCAATCTCTTGTTGATTCACCTTACTCTCTACGGGAAAGGCGTATGTTAAAAACACCTCAGGCTTGTCCACCATTCGAACCTGAGTTGCGAGGGAGATCTCTGCCTGAATCTGAGCCTCCAAGTTGGCTGGTACTCCATATCTTCTCTTACTGGAACGCTTTTCTCTCCACAATAGTGGGATAGGGAAATATAATTGAGAGAGGAAGTGAGGGAGGTTTGCTGCGTTCCAATTACCTGTAAGCATCAACGTAGTTGTCGAAGCCGACGTCAAGGCCAATAGGCGCTCGAGGCGGGACTCCGGGTCCACTTAGGCCACTGAGGCCCGTGGGGCCGCTCGGAGCGCCAGGGCCTGCAGGCGAGTGCCCGTGCACATCGTAGCGGTCCAACGCATGTCCGGTCGCGTTTGGAGGCATCTCGCGATGCAGGTAGGCGACAGGCCAGCGGCGCCCTCCACCCGCCGCCCAACCGCCCGACTGCCAGCCATTGTTGTTGCCGCCTGACCAGTGTCCGGGACCTGACACACCGCCCAAGACATTTTGAACTAAACTGTGCTCACTCAGTGGAAGATTTATTTTGGTATTCCTTTCGAAAGAATTTCGAGCAAAATAAATGATACAAAAGTGGAATAACAAAATGTCGTCCACATTATTCCACCATGTGAATACTTGGATACAAGCACTTTCCAATTGTACGTGGGGAACAATGCAAGCATATTCTGGTAGTGATTCGCATAGCAATGACAGGATGGAGACCAAGGTAGTCTCGGTATTGGGTTTGTTATTGCATACTATATCTCTATCTTGGTATTGCTTCAGAGATATTAATTTTGGTCTCACATTCTCTGCGAGATCAATATGAGCGTCATAGGGTATTTTAGTGTATTAAAACATATCAGTACAATAATTAAATATTTACAGATTATAATTTTACTTGTCTTGCTATACCTATATTTATCTAACCTAAACAATTAAGGTGAAAATCCAAAAATTCGATAAAATGCTTCCAATAAGTAGAAATGGGAAAATAGAAATACATGCAATTATAAACTCAACATAATGGAATTCTATGGAAATAAATATACTAAAATATTATTCGTTTGAGAGAAAAAATCATTATTTAAAAACAGGTTTGCGCCTAATCGACTACCATCACAAATGGAAATTGACGATGTGACAGGGTTGTCATTTTGCCCTCCATTGCATTTTGAGTAAGAGATAAAAATCTGGAGTACGAAACACGAATGAAACGATAAAATATTGACATTTTCCTTGATCTTACCTCCACTGCCNCCACCACCACCGCCCCCGCCGCCTCCCCATGAGCCGCCGCCACCACCACCGCCGTGGTAGGGTCTGTTCCAAGGGGCACCTCCTCCACCATCAGACCACGATCCTCCGCCTCCAGGACCTGAGATTCAAAATGACACTTCAGTACAACCTTCGGGACCATTCTCGTTCCTTTTCTTAAATGTACCCACTCTTTGCAGACAAGGAGCTTTTATTATAATAGATTCAGACATGTTACAGGTGCTAAAATAGTTATTTAACAATAGTAAGATTAGTAACACAGGAACACTTGTACACTAAATCAAATGGGTTAACATAAAAAATTATTTTCTTTGCGTATTTTGCACAATTTATGTGGGGGTGAAACCTCACTTAAAATATAATTCTCTTCAACAGTACATTTTCTTGGACCTATCGGACAATAACGGCATTCAGTGATACCTTCTAGACCCATTACGATCAAATCTCGTCCAAGTTATGGTTTCGCCACTGGCAGAGAGTCGTAAATCTCGGTCAAATTCAAAATCGCTTCGACCAACCACGGTTAACATCCGGATAAGCATCCTTCGGTTTTCTCAGAAAGTAAATAGTACGGTAGCCATGAGTTGTGTATTTGGCGTTAATTACATCAATATTCAAACTTGCTTGATATCTCTTGAGTTTCTTGTGATTGTAAATTGTGTATTTATAGGTTATTTTTGCGTGTGGCCGTGAAATGGAATATATTTGGATTCGAGACAGCGAGAGATGAACTTATCTCTTATGGAGAAGATCACATACGATTAGACACGAGTTCAGCCATTTTCTCTCCAGTTATAATATGTAAGATGAATCCAAGAATTTCAATTTATTTTACAAAGAAGTGAGTTAATATCGTTCTTTTCTGTTTTCAGTGCTTTGACGATACAGAGATAAGAGGTAAATGAATGAATTGTACAAAAAGTACAAAATCAGCGAAGTCGGCCTAAACATTTCTATAATGAATGAGTTCCTCAAGGTCTTTATATATACGAAAGGTATATGTATCTGCATAATCAACACATTTAAAAAATACAATTAGTAAGACTGAAATCAATTTTCTATTTATTGATTGTTTTTAATAACCTTGTGGTCCGCTGCCTCCATTCTGTTGGTAGGGGAAGTAGTGGTCACTGCACGGCCGCCATTGCTCAGGACCAGCACTTCCCACGTAGCACCTGGAATACAAAGACAATTTTTCGATAGGAACATTAAGGCTTCTCACATCAAGAACCTCAGGTTAGGAGTTTTACTTCACAGACTTATTTTGACAAGAATAAATTAAAAAACCAAAGTATGCCCAATCATTCATACAAATCCTTTATTTCCCTCACTAAAACTCAGGTAATGGAAACCGAACTAATTTTCTCAGCATTCTGTCATGTTTAGAAGTAATTCATCGTCGTTTATCGTAAATAACTCATACGCCAAAACGGGAGGTTGATTTGAAGCTCCACACACTCACCAAGGATAGTCGTAGCCTTCAGAGAAGCCACAGCGATGGTCTGGACGGCAACAATAGTCCCATTGGCCGTGGTCTCCTCCTTCCACTTCACAGCCCCAGAAGCCGCCCAAGGGTTCGCGCGTGCATTGAGTGCCGCGACGACAAGGGCGTCCCGCTACTGTGAAGTAACGCCACGTGCTGCCAGCGTCGCGTTCCGCTACGAGGGAGAAAGGACCCTTGTAGGTCTACTTCAAGAATAGAAAACGAGGAATGTGTGTTCGAAAAGAAGATATGGGCAATAAGAGACGCGAGGGATAATAAGAGACAAAATGAAATTAACTTACAGAATGCATCAAACATTTTGAAATTAATATCTCGAATGTAATTAATTAAATGATACCCTGTCCACTTTCTGGCGATTTTATAGAGCACAACGGTGTTCATCCAAAAGTATCGTGGCAAAGACTATCATATGCAGAACAGACAACACCATTCTTTGTGTATTTGGAATATTTGTCTCTTTTAACCCCCCAAGGGGTGATAAGATATTGGTAGCTTGCTGCTCGTATATAGTAATGTAAAAATGAAGTGAGGCATGAAGAGACATATAGAGGCCACCCTAAACAAGCCAATTTTTTAATCAAAAATATTTGCAGCAGTTCCCGAAATAATTTAGGTTGAAAAATAAGTTTCGTACTTTGGTTCCTGAAATTCGTTAATTGTACTATTTTATATCGAACAATCTAAAAATGTACTTTCTTGATGCTCTTCAGTATCTACGCAGGTCCGAAATATGCCTGATGATACAAAAAATTGAGGTATGTAGATATTTTTTAATAGATTTAAAAAAAACACAGTTTAAACTCACTAAACTATTATTGAAAAATAAAGCTTTGTGGCAAATTATTTATGAAACTAAAAAAATAATTTGTACGATGTCTAAATGATATTTAAATAAACATTTTGACTATTTCTACATTTATTTTTAACTCAATATTTCTTTGACCAAAAGTATATTATTTCTGTTTTTAGACATTTTAAAAATGTCTCATTGTCATTATTACTTAATATATTACTTATAACCTACGTTTCGCATTTCACTGCTCTGCCCAAATAAGCGAAATTTGTTAATACGAGCATAAAGAAGAAAATAATGGGGAGAAAAACATCAAGAAAAAGGGGGAAAAGGGACTAGCCTAGACTTCATAAATAAAGTAGTATTTCGGGGTTTCCAAAATTGTGCATCATTTATCATAATCCTGGTAAAAAATGTACACATCAATATTTTCCAAAAACCTAATATGATTTTTTCTAAGACATATAGGAAGCAAGTCACGAAATTTTAGGGTAAGTTGAAAGTGAATGTATTATTTCACGGAGAAAAATATATTTACAAAGCTATAAATTTGTAAGTAATTACGAAGGAATAAAGTAAATATATTGTTGCTAGTACTTATTTTTTTTACATTTTAAGTTTCTACATTTGAAGTTATTAAGATATTTTACCATACCATGATAAAGAATTAAGTTCTATCAATTTAATAATGATGACGAATGGCGGCGGGTTTCAAATTTGGGAGGAGTGAAATGGGTGCTGTGTTAACTCACGGAAAGGAAAGCCGACAGCGCCCGTGGGCGGAGGTCCGCCTCCAGAGCCATGGTGTTCGTGAGGCGAACTGCCCGCGCCTGCTTCTTCCGACATGTGACACCGAGGATCGGCAGCAGGGTTCCATGCTGCCAGTCGATGACCCGGCCGCCGCGTGTAATCCTGGCCAGGCCTTAGATCACGTTGCTCGATGTCCGACAGCAGACAATTGTGATGCGGGGGTGTCTCTTCCTCTTGTTGCTGCTCTTCGCCCCAAACAGCTTCGCTCCTGCGTAACAGTTAACACTGCTATTATTCCCAATGATCACGGACTGATCGATATTACTATTTTTCCTTTGTTTGATGACTAATCCGCGAAGAGAAACAGACCGCCAAAATATAATTTTATATCTCACTGTAGGAATAAACTGTTAGACGAAATAGAAAACACATTAGTACCGAGAATTACACAGAAAAGCATGACCGGAAACCTCTACCGAATTAACTAGTACGTGCTGTTCGCCAATATTGTGTACGATATTCGAACAGAACTTTTAAAACCAATAGATTGGATGTGGTGGACCAATGGCGTGATCGTCTGACTAATGTATATTCGATTTCTTCTCGTGGAGTTCCTTAAAGACGAGATCTACGAGACATTCTTTGATTCCATCGCCGCTGCAAACCTCCACTATCGGTTATCGTGAAATAATGAATTTCACTCGTTATTGTCTTATCATTTTGGCAGCTTCGTGTCTTTTCTACCTCACTCGGTTGGCGTTTCCTGTGATTTATTTTACCGTTATTCCGTTTTCTAGCTCGGGATGTCAAATCCGTGACGCCTTTTTTTCTTCGAGTGTTCAAAATTTGATAGATCGCTTTGTTGTAAAATGAAGAAATTGAATCATTATTAAACTATTTCTGTGCTGTGCTGTAAGATCAAGTTTCAGTATTAATTCCTTTTGGATCTCAACCTCTGAACGATTGATGCCTCTGAGAAACTGGTTAACTTCTATGTATTAATTTATTTCTTACAATTTCTTTGGACATTGTCAATAGTTTTAACCTGTTTGAACGTTTTCAACGTGTGAACAGCACATGCTACGTTTCGTATGTTCTACTTCAACGTCCGTCTTCTGGAATAATCAGTATTCGAACCAAAGTATCTCGGTTCAATGTCAAACAGGTCAAAACGATGGACGGCGTCCAAAGAAGTTGTAATAAAAATGATAAAATAATATCCAGAAAGCCTTAAGAAAAGAATTTCTATTTACTTCACAAGAAATCTGAACTCACCGGAAGCTGGCAGCGGAGCAGAAGAAAAGGAAAGATCGCCGCGCGCGCGAGCACTCTGCACGGCACTCCACCTCCGTGTGGACTGCGAGCGATGAACGCACGGCGTGAGGCAGCAGCGCAGCTGGCTCCCAGAGTGCGGCGTAGCACACCTCTTCAGCGGGGCCCGGGGCGCCAGACAATGAGTTTCCTGAACATGGATAAACCCCCTTGAATAAACGTAGAGGTGGACAGTAAGCCTCTCTCCAAAACTCAGTAATTCATATTTTATTTGTTTATTTTTCTCTTACTTTACGATGTGACGAGCTTCAGGCCATCTTCCACCTAACCACATGATTCGGACGAAGGAACGGGGAAGGAGAGAGAATTGATTGCCGGGGAAATGAAGATAGCGAACAGATGTTGGTCTGGAGTAGGGGAGGGAAACCCCGTCTGGAAACCTCACACGGTTCGGTTGAGCGGCTATCAAACCCGCGTCTTCCCCTCGGTACTGCGTAGGGAGTCTTGCCAGTTTATCATCCAAAAAATATTAACTGTTCCTTCCAGTAATTCCAACGAAACCCCCAAACGAAATTGCGAAATTGTTTATAATTAACCCAATTCTTTAATCAGTATTTTTCTGCTCCTTCCCGTTGTTTCGCTCAACAGTGTACCATAGATTTGTTGTATGAAAGTACTTTAACTGCTTCATACGAGCAATGCTCACTCAATACTCAAGAGTGCTGCGCTTCTTCGACATCTTACCGTGGTCGTGGGGCGGTGACGCTGGAGGTCCATCGATCTCGCAACCCAATCCGTAGCTCCCGCGCTCGTAGAGCTCTGCAGAAGGGTCTTCTGCGAGAGCGCGGGGCCCTTCTGACGCAAGCTCCGCCGCTGGCCAATCAGAGAGCAGACACGAATCCAGCGGTCCGCCGCCAGGTCCACCCTCCTGAGGGCCTGGACCAAACCTGCGAATAGAACGCAAATGAAAAATTATTATCTTTATTTCACGGTGTATTTTGAGTAAAATCTCAGCAATCAGACTTGGTCTTCCAACTTTTTTCATTTATTTTAGACACTGTCAATTATGACAATCCGTCTACGGTACAACCTTTACAGAGTTCTGTACGTTCTTTCGTCTTCCACCTAAGTCCTAATAAAACTGGAATAGGATTGAGATACTGAAGTTCGGGGAGGGGCGTGGTTACCAGTTCCTAAGTCATCCGCGCTGCCCGTGATCCCTTGCTCTATCGCTGGTAAAGCTGGTGGCTGACTATGATGATGGCTTCGCAGAATCCTACTCCAGTTTTATTCGTAATATACTATATTTGGGGGGAAGGTATTGAGAAAGTGAGTCGTTTCTACCGATATAATTCTGGAAAAAAGGTTCAGTGCGCATTCAAAGATTTGATACATCAACACTTCACAACTTAAATTAAATTAGAGTTAAGGAAGACTTAAGATCTGCTGAAGAGACTGAAGATCTCTCACAACTTAAAGGATGCTGCCTCTTCCAATAGCACCCCTGGTGACCTCACCTGAAGCTGAAGGCACGGCATAAGAAGAAGCGCGCTCGAAGACACAGCAGTTCACATTCAGCCAGGCTGCTCGCCAGCGCAGAGTCCCGTACCGTGGCGCGCGCCAATCGAAGACCAGACCGAAGTCTCCGGAAGCATTCTGTGCATGGAGATCCTCACTAACATACATGTAAAATCACTCTATCAGGATCTGAAGAATCTGGGAGGAATACGCGAATACTATTATATTGTGCGAACGTAAATAAGTATGTGCTGTTGCGGCTCTGATCACATGGAATTACTGTGATTGCTTTGTAAAACGTTGGCCGTCACTAATGAAGGATAATGGACCATTAACCACATAAAAATGAGGAATCTTTCTTGTGAATATTTTTTTCTTTTAAGTAGAACTTCGGCTAAGTAACATATGTTTGGTAAACAATATTATTTAAGAACTGACGTGTAAAAGTTCGTAGAGCCTAAGACTAAGAGGATCCTGCTGTGACAAAAGTTAATCGACAGAAATTGATGGACGTATTGAAGGAAAAAAATTGAGCGTGCTTTCCGTCTGAGTGTGCAAAAATGTATGTGCGGGTATGTACGCGCTATGGTCCATCTAATTTGATTTGATGATGCTTAGGTCTATCTGATTTTATCGATGATATATATTTCGATTTTAATGGTATTCAAAAGTTCAAAACAAGATGATAGCATGGAGACAAGAATACTCACCGCTGCCGGGAGTCGGGTGGCCGTGAGCGTGCTCGTGAGCGGGTGGCAGACAGTGCTGATCCTCGCGTGCTGCTCGGCCTACTGGCATCAACATAAACACGTCGTAGTCGCGGTCCGGCAGAAGATCGTGGTATGGCCGCATGCGAGAAGAAGCCGACGCTTCAGTCAGAAGGCAGGGGTCACCAGGACCCGCTGAATACCTGTGAACCAACACTATGCTTGGAGTGGAATTACTAATGGTGGGAGGTATTAACTCGGCATGAAGTCGCACGTAGTAAGACTGATCCGACATTAGTTCCCAATGGACCGATGTAATGAAACCACTGAAGCCACAAGTCCTGTCAACGTAATAGAGGATATGACTTTCACATCGCCATGGGGTAAAATGGAGAAGGTAATCAATTTGGGCCGGATGAATTACGCCCTTAAACTCAAAATAGTTTTATTATTAAATTTGCTTCTCTTCAGTCTGGCAGCTTCCTTTGTATATAAGCTACAAGTCCCTTATATTCGAAGTCATTACTATGGCTAATTTTAGCCTTACGAAAAACGTAAATGCTGTACGTTCGTTGTGGTAAAGGAGTAAAAAGTCACAAACGAGACGGCGATAAAATATTAAGGATTGGATATGATCGTGGGGAGCAACTTATTTGCTCCGCTTATCGATACTAATTAGATAAATCCATCTGAATTCCGATAAGACTCACCAAAACGAAGGTAGATGACTATCACTGAACTATCGCAAGTATTCTAAAGGACTCGTTTTAGAGGTTTCAGGTATTTGCATTAAACTGATTGAAGTGAAATTTTGTTCGACATTATCGAAAAACCGCCAAATATTAGGTCTCAGTCCTCTCTATTTTTGCAATTATGTGAAACTAAGATTTAAAATTGTTACCCCTTCTGTCCCAAAATTACTCGAGTTCCGAACCGTACATAGTAGAAGCTTTAAGAGAATTGTCTGTATACTCGAGCCAGGTGTAAATGCAACAATGTTGTTCGTATGATACGTAGAAAACCGATGTTTCTTAAATTTTTAACAACATTTTATGTATAATATTCATATTAATATTTCAAGTCAAAAATGTATTAAAATTTATATGTCAAAAACATACTATCAATTGATAATTGAAGTCTGGTCCAATCCACCTCCAAACTGGGAAACACTTGCAAACCCTAACTTACATAATGGTAGAGTATAATTCCTCTGACTAACCTGAAAGAGGAACGCAGCATGCAACTGTGCCGGGACTAGGGCTCACCTAAGCGAAAACGCAGCGCAGGGGAACCGCCGCTCCGACTCGCACGCCGCACGACACGCCGCCAGCGACGGCGCAGGCGCCGACACAGACACCAGCGACCGCTCCAGTCGAAAGCCCGCGCGCCACCGCACGAAGCACTCTTCTGCGCACACGCGGGAGAGGTTAGACCAGGGACGGCAAAGTGAGCACGTACAAGCAATAGAGCACGCCGTGCTCGCCCCAGGACCGACAGACAGCCTCCAAGGTTGGCCAGAAGCCAATCTTGGCGGAGCGGAAGAGGTCGCACGGGAAATTCTACTGCAAGTGAACCTCTGACTTTCTATGTGATGAACGAGGAGGTGGTGCATTATGTTTACTACTTATGAAATAATTGCAACGAAGATTAAGAGTATTAAACGGAATTACATAGTATTGCACGAAAAGTCGTAAAATAACTAAATTAGGTATTATTTATTTATGTTTCTGTATTGTGATTATTCTTTCCGTATTATAATTTTGAAATGCATGAATATAATCTAAACTGAAATATGTTGCCTTTTCCTCACAAACTTTCTTTACTACTACCATAAACTCGTTAGTTTCGCGGTGGAACGTGACGCAGAGACCAGGAAATGTATTTGTGAACTCCTTCCTGTTATGCGATAACAGAAGCCGTTATCGAAATTTAGATATCTGGGCACGCGGGATTTGCTGGCGTACTTTTTCCCTCGACACCACCATGTTAGATCCTTCAGGCTCATAAGGAACCAATATGTATCTGAAGGTGGCTGAAAGATTTGTAGAATCGTTCACAAAAATCAAAGAACCTCGTTCTTAATCTAAATAACGATAAAGTAAAATTCACAACAAGAATCTGTTTCTTTTTCATAGTTTATGGTTGAAAAGTAAGTTAGTAGATAATGAGTTTTCTCCGCTAGGTGACGGACAGGAGAGCTCTTTGCATCTAGTTCGTTCTGAAGGGGGAGAGGGGAATTTTTCGGATGAATTGCTGACTTGCTAGCGTGTAATCCAAAAGTACACACTGGCAACCTTGGATTAGTTTTAAAGCATTTGGTACCGTGAAAGCCTTTTGCAGCGTCAGTCTTACCGTTGAGTCCTTGAGATGGTGGGGGTCGGGGATCGTCAGCCCATGGCCCGGGGATGTGGCCTGGAGGACGCCATGGCCTCTCTCCTGACCAACCGCCGCCGCCGCCGCCGCCACCGCCGCCACCGCCTCCGCCGCCACCTGATCCACCATCTCTATCCCATCCCCCAGAACCACCGCCGCCTCCACCGTAGCTCCATCCGCTGCCTGCAAACACAATCTCATTCTCATTTTAACTGTCAATGTTCTTACCTAAAAATCTATCCTTTTGACCAATCTACCCTGTAAAATTCGTATACGCAAAGATTGTATGCACTCCAATATTTACGTCAGTGGAAATTGCATACACCACCACTGTGGAATGATGAAAGAAATGGTTCCTCAATGACGGAAGGGATGGACTTACCATATCCTCCACGGTACGGTGGTGGCGGTCGACGTTGTCCGCCCGGGTTACCCCATGCTCCTCCAGGGCTGGGCGACAGCAACTCATTGGGGTCGCAACCGGGCGGTCCATCGCGGTCCCTCCGGTACACAGAGAAGCCTCTGTCGGGCACTAGGTCGGCTCCTGGACGTAAGTGCTCGACCGGTGTGGAGAGGAGCTCGCATGCGCCGCCACGCCCACTCTCAGGCGCCCTGCAACAACGGAAGGATACACTGAAGCATTCTCCAGCTCTAAGGAAGGGGTAGGTAGAACTCGTGCAAATCAGCAAGTACATACAATTTAAGTGAATTTTCGCCGTTGTTGGTAAGACGTCGATGGAGTATATATTCGAACGAAAACCGTGTTGACTTATCCTCTCCATTTATTGTATTCAGAGTAAGCGGTATGGAATATCCATCATCGTCAGACCCCAACAATGGCGAAGGCACAGCAAACAATTGTCACTGAAACCACACTTCATTTATACTTCATGTTTTCGGGTCTTCAGCGCTTACGTCAGTGCCTTAATTTCACTTTTGCCGCCAGAGGCGTGAAGAGTGCTCGTGCAGCGAGTTGTGTTCCACAGAGTAGTTGGTCGTAGAGAGTGGGAGAGACGGGTATGGTCAGTGGAGGGGAGCAACACGCACGGGCAGTAGCGTGTGTCCATGTGACAGACGTCTATGCGCCTGCTACTGTAAATTTATCTGAAGTACATTGTCACGTACTACGCACATATGGAGGTAACGTGGACACGCGGGGATAGGAATGAAATTTCAATTATACAGAATTTCAATAAAAAAAACATCTACTTATCAAACAACATAAGGAAATAAAATTGGACGGACATACGAGATATATAAAACATCTGCCTCTGACTAGTATTATGGAAACGTTCCAACGTTAGATTTCCTCCTCTTATATTCAGCAACCTGCAATATTAAGAGCATTCTTCATATGTCCACACTGTATTGACGTGTTAAATCATATATCTTGCAAAAAAATTATTTACGCTACCTTTTTCACTTCGACAAATTTCTTATCGTATTTTACAGTGTCTTGTTTGTTTTACGTAGGTTTATTTATTGATGAAAACACTAATTTGAGTTTCAATTAGTCTTCTAAGATAATCGAAAGTTTAGTAAATTCTCCCAACTGTTCCTTTTACAAAACTGAATGTCACTTTAAACTTTATTTCCTTTATTGGTATCTGATTATTTGCAGTATTAAATTTATATTCACACAGCAAAGGCTTCAGACAAAGTAATCCAGAACCTCCGAATCACGCAAATAGAAGATGAAAATAAACGAATTAAAAAGATTTTTAACCTGATTTCGATAAGGAAATCAGTGAATGATCAACATTCAAAGAAAACTTTTATGCTATACGTAATTTTCTCGAGAAAGTTTATGGTAAAATTCTATTCAGTTTCTTTCACACCTGAAACCCTCTCCAGTTTTTTCCTGAAATACGATTAGAATCTACCCAAACGGAAAATAAATCAACGTCATTCAGATCATTATATGAGAAATGCATAATTCAATTATATTACGATTCCCGGTAGGAGCAGAGTACTTTGTACAACTGCAGAACATAGAAAAACTGCAGAAAAACAAATAAACATTTGAAAATAAAACTGGTCTCTTGCTTTCGAACCAGTCTTCTCTTCTCCATCGCTCACAATTAATACATAGGACTACATTGTTCATATGTCATCCGATAGTATACGCAACGTTCCAATATAATTTCTCCATTCTATACAGTCCTCCTTCTCCATAACGATATCCAAGAGACTGGGCATTTTCATCGTTAAAGGCAGGTATTGTTGTATACAGAGAAAACAAAATTTGATGTAATAGTTTAAAAATAAAGTAATGCTAGAAACTCACACAACAGATATTTATTACATAAAATGTTACAATTATTTCCTTACATTAAATTTGAAATAAACATCTTTTGAGAAACGATCGAAATAAGATAAGAAGTTAAAACGAAAAGCGTAGGTTATAAAAGTTGTACTTCTATGAGAGAAACTGATTGTATTTCAAGGGAAGCTTCCCGGAAATAATTCGCAGCGAGTTATCTCGGAATAAAATCGTTATAAAGAGAAAAACCTATTTACTAGTTTTTATTTGAAATAGACATCACAATATTGCATTGTCAGAGGGTTTGAATGTGTGTGCCAAATTTCAGTTCAATCGGTTGAGGGAAACTGGTTTAAAACTCAGTTGTAAGATTTGACCCAAAGATACGAACAAACAAGTGAAGTTAAATAAATGCTCGTAAAAAGCTGTTTTAGTATTTTTTACTTTATACATATTTTCCCCCTATTACATCCTACTATTTTTCTACTCTAGTTACATTAATGGAGGAATTCCGTTATCCTAGTTTGCTTCCTTCTTCCCTTCCAAAGCACTGATCTGACTTTGTCCTGAATCCACAAAGAACTGAAGCGACTTAAGCTTGAAATGAAACGACTTGAACGACTGAAATATCATCGGTATTAAGCGAGTGCATGTTGGTTTAGAGAAAGAATAAATACTTTACTGTTATTGCAAAACAAACAACATTCGTTCATTTTATCGTTAGAGAGAGATTATCGTAAAAGGACGAATTGTAATAAACAGAGATTACCGTATTTCCATTATATAAACAAACAATTCTTCACTAGTCTACAATTAATAGGCAAAATACGTTGATAACAACGTTTGTCTCCTCGAAAACATCGGTCTATTATGGCCCCTTTTGGCTTCTTTAAGCGTACGCCAGACATTTAGTTCAATATATATTTCGTTATCTTATAGGTACACCGTGCCTTATTATAGACAGTCAAAAAAATACACAACTCAGATTCACATCAAATATCCATCTTTTCTTTATTTCGTCATTATGGAAACATTAGGGTTGACATTGAATTGACTATGTTTCGAGGCTCTAGGTTTCTGGCCTCCTGTTTGACTAAATTTGCACTTACTTCTAAAAATAATGGTATTAGTAACCATATGTATACTATTTGCACTAATAGAAATAAAACAGGAAAATTTTAAAGATAATCCAGATGTAATGGCACTTGAAAGTGATAGGTCATATGTGATTATGTATAAAGATGAGTACATTAGTAAAGTTGAAAATGCTATCCTTGTAGGCAATTATAGTAATACAAATAAAGATGATACTAATATAATAATGAAACAATCTCAAGCATTGATTAAGAAATGGAAATAGAATGATTTAATTGATATTAGAACATATACAAAGATTTATCAGACTTCAGCACAGATATGTAGAGCTTATGGATTGATGAAAGTACATAAGGTTGAGCATCATATGAGATTAGTTGTTTCCTCATTAGATGGACCTGTTAGGTATATTTTAAAATTCTTAAATGATGTTCTGAAACCTTTGTTAGATGATAATTATAGGTACTCGGTTAAGAGTGGCATGGAATGTGTTAGTAAACTGAAACATGTTAAAGTTCCTGTTGGGCATAGTATGATTTCAGTTGATGTGGTTAACATGTTTCCCACTATGTCACATGAATTGATATTATCCTGTATAAATGATGTTGGTTATAAGAGATTGGATAAATTAAAACTTCCTGTACCTGAAATAATTAATGATGTTGAATTATTACTTAAATACAATAGTTTTGTTTTCAATGGGAAATATTATAAACAGGTGAATTGAACCCCTATTGGGGGAATTTTGAGTGGTACTTTATGTGAAATTGTGATGAGAAAGTAAGAACAAGTATAATTGAAGAAATTTGGTGTTACATTATATATGAGATATGTTGATGATTCTTTTATGATTGTTAAAGATGATAAGATTTATAAATTGTTAAAAGAATTTAATAATTTTTGTGATGAACTGAAATTTACTTTAGAGATAGAAGAAAATAAATGTATAAACTTTCTTGATGTTAAGATCATTAATGACTTAGGTGAAATTTTAACAGATTGGTTTAGAAAACCAAGTAGTGTAGACGAACTAATGAATTATAAATCGAATCACATGTCACATAAGAAAAGTGTTGTTGTTGTTGTTATGTAGAGTTAATAAGATATCTCATCCAAAATTTCTAAATAAAAATATTGGTATTATCAAGGATATACTGATGCTTAATGACTATCCTGAGAGATTTTACAATCGAATTATTTGGAACTATTTTAATGGACAAAAGACTAACAGTGGTAGTAGGCATTTAGAGAAGAATAAATATGTGGTGTTATCATATATTCCTAGTATTAATGCAGGAATTTGTAAGACTTTTAGCAAAGTTTGTGTGAAGGTTATCTATAAAGCATGCAATAATGTAGTGTTTGCTAAGAATAATAAAGATCATGTAAATATGGGTAATACTATGGGAATTGTGTACAAGATTGAATGTAATGATTGTGATAAGGTGTATATTGGCCAAAGTAAACGAAAATTGAACATTAGGATAAAAGAAAATGAAGAATATATGTGATATGAGCAAGAGTGGTATTATAAAACATTGTATAACTCTGAACCATAATATGGATTTTTGTAATGCTAAGATCATTGACCATGAAGAAAACTGCCTTAGAAGATACGTATCAGAAGCAATAAATATAAAAATTAATAATAACATGAATAATCAAATTGAGAGTAATCTATTTACTATAAGTTTTGATGGAATGCTGCAAGAGTTAAGAAATTATAATAGTAAGTAATGATTTTATGAGGTTTACATACTTTGTGTTTAGTCCGTTAAGTTGGTATTAGAATTGTGTATTATGTTTCGATGTTGTGTGTGTTGTTACAGAGATATTGGAGATATGTAGTACAAGTGATAACATGAAATGGTTTTTATGTTTTACATGACATGTGAATTTGATATTCACGATGTATAAAGTGTAGATAATGTTAGGTATGTTTTTATATTTATATTTTTGATAAATTGTTTAATGGGTTGAAGCACTGTGATGATATTATGATGTTTTCTATGCTTTTGTGTGTAATGTAGTGAGAATGAATCCTGACAGACCTGAAGAGGAGGTCAGAAACCTAGATCCTCAAAACGTAGTCAATTCTTTGTCAACCCTAATGTTTCCATAACGACGAAATAAAGAAAAGATGGATATTTGATGTGAATCTGAGTTTTTTTTTGAGTATCTATAATAAGGCACGGTGTACCTGTAAGATAATATGAAGAGACAGAGAAAGTGTGGATGAATACAGATATTTCGTTATATTGATGAAAGCGATTCGTTTATTTTTCTTTGCAGTTTGGGCGGTAACTGAGGGGTGACTGGTGGGCTTTTCTTGCAAAAGGATGAAGAAACGAACATGTAAGACAAATGACGCAATGCTTCAAGATAGAAAATTTCTTCAAATATTTTGAGAAATTTCTTTCACCCTGAATTTTTTTTCGAGAATACGAGCAATTCACAATTTCTTGATTCCGTTCCATTACGTTTTTTAGGAAAAAACAACGCCCAATTCATCAGTAAGTTGAGTGTGGTACAATTGGTGTAATGGGGAACACTCAAGCAATAGACCGGTGCAAACCTATTTGAACTTGACTGGTTCGAAAGCGGATTCAACTAGTTGTCCGGTCCGCCTCCATGAATGAAAGTGTTGCTCAACGGACAGCATTCATGAAGTCCTCAGTCCTATAATGAAAACAATCCTGGCATTGTTGTTCACTTGTCTTCACAATACAAAACAGAACACTATACATGGATCTCTAAGGGTCGTCTATTAGACAAATGATAAGAGTAATTTCCGCTCTACAAGGTGTGTCAACCGCGCGCTTTCATTCTATATCCTCGAGTCGATCAAATAACCATACGGGAAATAACTTTGGATGAAAAAAGGAAAAAGCGAATTCTATTTTTATGCTCTTCAAACATTCCTGGCTATTTAATCTTGACTTTTAAGATATTTTTCCAAGCTATGAAACTGAATTTCAAAAAGCGATTGAAGTTTTTTTTGTTCTTACATATCTTTTAAAACAAAATTTAATAGAATATTACACATCTACCCGTGAAACAACCACACTGTACTACCGTAATTTCTGAATGAGACCCATTGCAGGATTCGTGGGATGTAGTGGCCCGATCTCCCCCTACAAGTAGACTTATTAATCTATTATAGATTCGTGAAATGCATTTATAATTTCCGAACACCGGCCAGGGGTCAACAATCGAAATGGTCAACCATGTTCACACGAAACGGCGGCTTCTGATGCGCAAACACTTCCGGCATGGGCGTAGGTGGGACGCTTTCGGCACAATCACAGGGATCCCGCGCGTGCACTGGGACAATGTCCCAGAAACACGCGTCATGTTTTTCGAGAATGCGAAAATATGTTACAATTACATCATTTTGTTGTTTCTTTAATATCGAGAAATGAAAGTTTACCTTTTTACAGTCTTTTTTTTTGTCCATTTCTGTTTTCAATGAGCGGTGACCACGATGACTCGGCGGTGCAGTGCCTGACTCGAAAGTTCACAAACTGGAGTAATTCCGTTTTAATACTAAGGAGCACATTCCAGTAAAGTTTGGAATAGTACCAAACTAGACGGGCTACGTATCGAGTGCGATCCTTCTTCCTCACATATTTTCTCCCACCAGCACGGATTGACATGAGAAAACAGAATACGTAGAAGTGTTTTCTCAACAAACATCTTCACCCTATTTCATTAGTCTTACTACAATGAAATGTTATAAAGTAATCATAGAACGGGAAGCGGGTTGGAAAAATGTTTATGGTTTTTAACTGGAGGCAGGAGGGCACGAACGGATGTTAATGGATGACCTAATTGTCCTTAATTAAAAGTAACTTTCTCCGATCTTAAACGTACTCCTGTATCCAGAATACCGAATGTTTGTCATCTTTACTGAGTGAAGACTTTTTAACTCTCTACACCTGAAATATTTGGGTAAACGTCAAGGGAAAAGAGTAAATTTATAAAGATCATTCAATTAGAAAGTGTATTTCAGGGTACTCATTGTTCCAAGCTTCCATATTTTATAAGAATCCCTTCTTTCCAATATACATGTTAAAGGAGGTTGTCCAAAAGAATTTAGTCAAAGACAATTAAAATATTCTGTAATTTTCAAAATATAATACGGAACTTTGAACTTACGTATATTTATTAACTTCTATTTTATAGTAATTGGTCAGAAATACTTTTAAAAAATGCGGTTCTTGTAATATTTTTTAACCTTTGTCTCAATTGGTTATCAATAGTAATATCCAGTAATTATTCATACAAACCCTTTAAGTATTTCAATCCTAATATAATCCGCAAGAACTAAAGCAATAATTTATTTTGTATTCTATTCTATGAAAGAAGGTAGTTATTGAAAAATATCTTACCTAAGTTGGTTTTTTATTCCGTTATAATTGTAATAATGTAGAACTATATTCGCGAAGTACCGAAATTCATTTTATTAAGGTAAGATGGTGTGGTTAAGGTACGGTGGCATTTTCCAGCCAGAAATTTCCTACACCACTGATGATGACGGCCATGCCGACGAAAACATGTTGTGAAGCAAATAAAGTTGTTACCTAAGCAAAGCATTGAAATTCCATTAATGTAAGATGGTGTTATAAATCTATCTTAAAATTCGACGAAAGGTAGCAGTACCAACCATCTAAATCATGCTTAACATGAAAACCGTCTTCTTCACGAAACGTTTTTAATGAAAACTGTATACGGAAGACTAGAGGGTCATTCTATTATAAATCAACCATTTCTGACATTCATGTCTTAGAGTTCGATATTTTTTGTATATTGATAGTGCAGTAGTTTATGTGAAAAATAAAAATTATTAATTTTTCTGACCGTCAGTTTTTTTAGTTATTTGTCTTGAAAATTTGGAAATTAGTGTTGTGAACTTTTTTATGTCTTTGTACATATGTTTTGAAAAGATTCTTAAATACAATGTATATTTTTTAATTAAAAAATCCGATTTTGAGATATTAAAAAAGTTTGAGAAAAAAATGAATTTTTTGAAAAGTTTAATTTTAAATAAGTTGCACGACATATGAAAGCATATTAAAATCTGAAGAGAATTTAACACATTTCAGTTACCTAAGTTTGATAAATTTGAAGACAAGAGATATTTATTATGTTCACAACAAATCGGAAATTGCGCTTATTTCCAAATTTTGAAGATCGAAAAACTAAAAAGTCAGAATTTTTTTTCATATAAACAAATAGTACTACCAATATACAAAAAATATCGAACTCGGACACATGAAGGTCAGAAATGGTTGAAATCACATGAAATGATCCTTGGATCGCCTCTAGGGGGAAAATTGCGATCTAAATGGTGACTCTAATATAAAACATTTGTTCGAAAGAAATCCGTCGAACTTTCTAGTGACTGATGCATTGAATATATCTAAGGGGTAATGGGTCGGAACACTTGTGTGGCGACTTGGTTCGTCGGATGGGGTAATATAAAAGAAAACGATGGTGAAAGAGGCATTATTTTGCGATCTCGAACAGTGAAACAATATGTTTTGAAAGACAAATGGCTTTGCGATATTTGTCAGAATCTCTTCTATTGTTCTCGCAAAACCATTTTTCAAACTATAGCTCTCTCCGATACTGAGAACGGAAATGATCTCGTCTGCAGCTAACGCAATGTACTGTCACTTGCGGCATGACTGATTACTCAAGTTCAAAGCTCAGCATGCACAGCAAAGCACGGAGGACTCAATAAATTTGTAATACAAACAGAAATTTATCAATTGCTCCTGGACTGATTAGTGTTGAGAGTATTTTATTGATCCGGTTGCATTATATTTTTAAACATTTATATTACAGACGAGAATGTTCATTTTTGTAATCGCTGACGTTAACTTCAAGCCAACATGTTCAATTTGTTTCTAACAATTTAATGAAAGACTTTCCTTATCTTCAACTGAGTCAGTGGCTTGGTGGCAACTATTAAATTAAATTTCAAGGGGATCGAGAAAACAAAACAATATTGACAAAGAAATCACACGTTTTAAAAATTTATTTTAAATTACATTCAATAAAAATATTGCCGTTAAACAACGGAGCATATTGTGCCACATACACCCTCTTAAAGAAACTACTCACAGACACTGAACCTTGCTTGTACAATATTGTCATTTATTCTCTCTCATATACACATTGACAGACTCACTTAGATGAGCTGCCGCAAAAATATATATTCAACATTTATTTTTGATTTGTATTGCCGTTCACGAAGATAATAGAATCCCAGACTCTTGCTATGACCGCGCGTATTTACTTGCCTTTTACGCAACATGACTCCAGTACAAAAGAAACTACGACATATGCATCGATAGAAACATTCAGGAATGCGACCTAAACGATTGCTACTTCCGGGTCACGGGGTGAAACTTTGATCAGGACAGAATTTCACTTTCGTCAAAATGTATCCCTTGGTTTCTTCGACCAACACAGGGTGGTATTTTTAAATATTTGTATTTATGCAACACTAGATCCTTCAGCAGAAAATTCACAAGCAGGAACTTTGCAGTAACCACTGGAAAAATTAAATGTTTTTTTTTTGAGTGACAATTATTTTAAAAAAGTGAAAACAATTAATGCAGATTCTCTTAAGAAACCACAAAAACCAATCTTAAAATGTCAGCCAAAATTTTATCTGGCTATTGTACATCGTACTGGCTACCTTAGCGTGCCTTTTACTAGACCGTGCTCAGAGAGCTTTTGTATGCTAGCTGGGAACTCAAGATAGAAGATCAATTGCAGCCGCCCTTTTCGATTAAAGATGGAGAAACGAAGAAGCGACACTTAAATTCCGCTTTTCTCAAGCAATAAATGGTGGAACATCGGTGCTTCAAGTACAGAAGTACTAGAGTAACCTGCAGGTCTATGTCCCTATATCATTGCACTTCTCAGAGAGATCAGTAAACATTCGTGTAAATTGCCACCAAATTATTCTTATAATTTTTCCATTCCATGGATGATTTTTTGTGTAGTGACCCACATCATTTCGTTAATGAATATATCGGAATGTGTCCACCATTGAATGTTTTGTACGGTTTGAAGTACCGGATGATAGCGAACATCAAAGAAAGAATTCAAAACATGAGACCGTATCCAGTGAAGCAATAGCGGAGGGATGCGCCGCCATCTCGTCACAGCTCCCGCTTCCGTTGTGTCCTCTGAGAAGCACAGTCATCAACGAGTTCCAAGACTGTGAGGAAAAGGATGTGCGAGTTACTTTTCTTTAAGCAATGCGTGGTAGTAGCAGCGGGGAAAGTGCTCGAAAAATAAGTATCTCAGGGTTATTTTTCCTTACAACAGTCACTTTACTCTGGTTAAATTAAAATAGCTTAATATCGTTCCAGAATATTGTTCAAGAATGACATTCAAATAACATGAAAGAATTGTTCATTTGTGAATTTTGTAATTTTTCGGTGGACACAATTTCTTAAAATTCCACCAATCCAATCTTAAACAGATTTTTCTCTACGATGATAAATTAGTCAGAGTTGCTCAATCTGGACAATGCAACTTGTAATTTTGCTTACTAAATCCCTCGGTAAACGTGTGCTTCAACTCTCGAGGAATCTTTGTGATAACCGATTACAGAACATGGTCAAGCGAGGACTACTTATATCCAATGTACTGCGACCAATGTAGATAGGTTAACCCTCATAATCTCTTCATTTAGCGCTCTATAAGCCATGTTATCCTTTGCAAAAGCGTAATGATTCTGGACAGAGAGAGCGGTATCTTCTACTTATAACAGCATCGACAATTTTATCGATTTATGGGAATTTCCTCGTAGTTGACAGAGTCCAGTCCAATCGCTACTCATATTGAGCAGTCGTTGTGTTATACTGTTTGCAAGCACTGCGTTGAGAAGTTTATTGTTAGTGTCCTGATAAGGGCTTATGGAACTCTATCATGGCAAATTTCGCTAGATCATACAAATACTTGTTGGTCAGTTCTCCAACCAAGCTTGTCGCTTTGCAGAAACAGCAGTGGCAATCGAAGATATTAGTCTCTCATACACCGTCGTCACTCGCTTAAACTCACTATCCAGTCTACGCACCAAACTTCACTATCTTTTATCTTCCTTGCACCCACTTCCACCAGGCAAACAGAATAAATTTTAAAATATTCATCCTCATCTATCTATCCCTCTCTCTCTCTCTCTCTCTCTCTCTCTATATATATATATATATATATATATATATATATATATATATATATATATATATATATNAGACAGTATATATATATTCCTATCATAATTATTAATTACAACCACAAGAATGATTAATTCTACGCCACGGTGGTTGGCCCTACTGTTAGAAGAGTGGCTGGAAAATGATAGTCCTTAGTCAAAAGTGATAGAAGCTACAAGGCAGTGGAGATGTTAAATGCATTGCCTACGTGCGCCTGCCGTGAAATCAATTATGAGAAGTTTGCTGATCAATTTTGCAACCAAGCAACCTTGTAATCTCGCATTATCATTTCAAAAAACCTTAAACAATTTCTAAAAAAAGTTCACGTACCAATATAGTTCGTTTTATACAGATGTAACAGAAGGGACCGGAGGCTGCGCGTCGAGCGACGTTGAAGCAACGTGGGTTGCGCCAGTCGTGCGACGAGCAAACGCAACGCGCGGCGATTGTCCACGCGCGCCCGACCGCGCTCCCGCCTCCGCTTCTTCGTGCGGCTCCGGCCCTTCGCGGTCGCGCACCACAGATCGGTGACATGCGGTCGGAGATCCTTTCTCTTTCCGTTCATTCAGGCGCCACATGCCACTGAATGGATGGACTCGGAACACACTGATCACGCAGGACATGCCCCAGGAATGCCTAGGGATCTTCACAATAAATACAAATTCATGTTCACACCATTTTTAGATTCCCGAGTGCGAATTATTAGTTCTCTTTTTGTTTTATTTAATCAGTCGTGAGTTCCGCAGATGCTCAAAATTCTGGGGAGCACAAACATATCTGGAGCTTCCCGGATTCTAATTCTGAAGATAGGAAAATGTTATAATCTAGCATTTTCTTGAGAAAAAGAACTCTAGGGGAGGGTAGAAAAAAGAAGAGATTATCTTACATAAGTACTATCGGATTTTTTATTATAGACCCCTCACTTTGAACTGATGTAGAAGGCACAAAAAGAATCATAGGAAAAAAGTAACACCATAAAATTTTTCATGTTCTTGTGCATATACTTAAATAAACAAAATACTTCTAAGAAAGAATAATACTTTTAAAATAGCAGAAATGATTAAAAAAAACGCGAAATAGTCACAGCTTTTCCCGATTCGTCAACTTTACTAATCTTTTATACAATAAACTAAAAGTGAAAAATAATTCTTATTCAGTGAATGATAACTATTATATTTGTGACAACATTTAAAAATTTCGAGCTTCTACTTGCAAAATATAACGTATTAACATTTTTTGAAATCATTGCTAAAAACGACCTGGCACATTTTTAAGGAATAAAATTTATTCTGTCGCCTTCAGGAAAATGCCATGATCACATGATCATTGAATTTAAACGTTTAAAACTTAGTGTGTAACCACAAATAAGTGATAAACAGAACTATGTTTTCATTTGGCGACCAGTGTTGCCTCTGCGGCGAAGTACAGTCTGGTCGTGCTGTTGTCGCGTGCACACAGTCCACAGTGGAGGTGGCTACAAAACGATTATGCGAGAATTTAAAAAGGGAATAGAATTATGAAACGCAGTAATTAAGGTTCATTTGTAATATTCATATAACAATTGTGACCTGTAGGGCACTCATTACCACAAGGGCGGCCCTTTCCTTAAAGGAGGATGGAAACCAATAGTGTAGATGATAGTGAAGGGATAAATTCTCCTAAATTGCCGTAACTGATTAGGGTATGGATATTGTCACAAAGTGTTCCGAAAAACTTTTGAGAGTTTGCACAAACTTTCAACCCTCTTCTGAAGGGGAAATTCAGTAGATTTTAAGCCTGCATACATAATTTAACTGTTTCGTTCAATTATTAAATTTATTATTTGCTTTTATTCTACAATTTTGTTAAAGGTTGAAGAATAATTTATGCTTTCCTGGGACCAGTTTCCAAAGGTTTGTTGCATCCTTACTTTCGTTTAACTTTATTACGTACACTAAAAAGAAAAAGGAATTTTACTTTCTTGTCATTTACACGTTGGTAAAGGCATGAAAACTACTCACTGGAAAATAAAAGAAAAAGTACAAATGACAGTTTGAACATGTTTGAAACGTTCGGCTGTTAATTACAATCATCTTGTTATAATCAACTTTAGCTTGACAGGTACAACGAAGGTTCCTTTGCAGATGCACCTAATTTTGTTGGTGGAAAACGGCGTTCAGAAAAAATCTCGTTCCTTACTAAAAGGCTCAAACCCTCTCACTTTGCCCTTGACGGGAAAGAGGAAAATGAAGAAGAGGTGAGCAAGCGGAGCTTTGACTTGCGAACACATCTTTCAATCAAGGTACACAAACTTCAACTTCAATTCCAATAATCGAATGAATGATTGGATTTGATGATTTTTTCCTGAATGATACACACATTCAATTACGTGCCTGCGTTGTCAGTCACTGATTTGATCTCCACTGAGGAACCATTTTTCACTCGGGCTATTAATTTCTGTTTCTGGTTTCGTAAGACCTTTCTATAATCCGTAATAGATTTTTATTCTAAAACTTGGTTTTCATAATCTCAGATAAACGTTTCTATTTCTTGCAAAACGGTTTCAGCTTGTTGGGCAATCATTCTTATTGAGCGGTGCATTCAGTATTTGGCGATCATTGCATACATCTCAAATTTATCTACTTAAGGGGTAGAAACGCGTCACGGCAAAAGTCTCGCCACGCATTGAGTGTATCAAAATTTCTTTGTAAAAAGTTTCCCGTAAGAATTGAAAATAATTCTCACATTTGTACCCTCTGGAAACGTTTGTTTTTCCAGTTTTTAAAACATCGTTTTTAAAACTGGTAATTCCATGTTGCGTAGGCTGATTACGATAACTAGTACTGGACCTTCTACTTGCCAGAGAGATTACCGTGAACGAAGTATGGAAATCAATATCTCTGTATTCTATTTCGGTGATTTTTATTTTCCTAAAGCGAATAAATTGGCCAAACCAAAAAGCAGCTTCAATCCGGACCCCCAGAACAGAGAAAACTTGACCTTATCACTTCTGCTATCACGCAGACGAACTCAATATTTGTTTTGAAATTTTTGTAAATTTTAAACGTGATTCCAGAATGAAATAACTGTTTCTGGTAAGTATTAATCTCTCACTTTTGCTTCAAAGTCTTTTAAAAAGTCATTCAAAGTCACAGGTCAAACAACAGAAATGTCGACATTGTTCATGGACCTAACCTCACATTCTTATTCTGAACCTCGAATCAACGCTCTTATCCACTTACCTCACTATTGAAGCATTCACAGTGATACTGTGAATCCCTTTTTGAACCTTAGTTTCTTATAATCATATTCATTCATATGATCGAAAGCCCAGTGGTGGCGCAGGTGGTAGTGTTGTCGTTTATAAGTCATCCCGGGTTCGATTCCCGATGGGGCCAGAAAATTTGTAGCTCTTCACATTAATGTCCCAGTTCATATAGCTGTGACTACTGAAAAGCAAACCTTCCTTCGTCTAGCATCAATAACTCTAACTATTACTAACTACTTCTACTAACCCCTCTACGTGGGGCCAATAGCACGCTACATTTCCTATTTACAAATACAACAATAATAATATTGATCGAAATGTTCAAATCAAAGAATAGTGGATGTACAATTGCGTTCATTCTTATGTTAATTTCTGTCCTCTAATGATATTCGTATTTTAGTATCGTTTGATATGTGTTAATATTGTATTTGTTATCTCCTTTTCAATTCGAGATGAAATGTCAATATTATGTGACGAAAGATATTACGTGTGGCACAGTTACTTTCTACTATGTATGTTTGTAAAATTCTAATGCGAGGACGATGTTCCTAGAGCACTGAATAGTCGGCCGAATTGACTTGTGCTTCAACATCCAAACTGACTCCCCGGTCCACTTTCCCATCTTAACAATGTGTACCACGAAAAATGGGGGTCAAATCCGATTTGAACCCTTTCATAATGTGCCAGAGTTCATAATTTGAATTTGTGTCATAAGTAAATCCAATTCTGTATTTAGTTTCTTCGGTTCTATTTCGTGAACTTCTAGAAGGGTGGAAGAGCAGGTTCGATTTCCTGAGCCACTTCAATATATGGTGGCCCGGTTTTTCCCCCAGTGTTTTTCCGGGTGGAGGGTGTGGAGTTAGAATTGTATGAAGAGGCGGCAGCATCCTTAATACTATTGCTATTATTATTATTATTATTATTATTATTATTATTATAGTAAGTGTAAAAGTAAAATTAAAGAGGTTAATAGGTTAAAATATTTGGGCATAGTAATAGACAAGAATCTGAATTGGAGAGAGCATATTTTAGAAGTATGTAAAAAAATTAGAATATGTACATGGAAACTGGTGAATGTAAAAATCTTTGTAAATTATGAAACGTTTAGAATGGTGTATTTTGCATTAATAGAATCAATTATAAGATATGGAATAGGAGTTTGGGGGGTAGCTGCAAAAACACATTTAGATTTGGTACAAAATATACAAACTAAAAGTATCAGATGTCTAGCTGAAAAATTGAATCTGTTGGATTGTGAAAAGGATATTTGGTTTAGAGAAACCAAAATTATGACTGTAAGAAATTTATATGAATTTCAAATCATTTTTAAAAACTTTTTTGAAAAAAGATTTAGGGAAGAAAGTGAACACAATTATAGAATGAGGAAGAAATATAATTTTTTGATACCAAATACTTTCAATAGGTATGGTGAAAGAATGAAAATATTTATAGTGCCTAAATTATTGAATGAGATGCCTGATAATTTAATTGAAATTCAATCAAAATTTATACTAAAAAGAAAATTGAAAGAGTGGTTAGTTGAAAGGGAAAAGGTTATTTAAAATGAGATAATTTGGATGTGTATAGATGATTAAATTGTAAAGAAAATGTAAATAGCAGACTGTTTAAATAAAATAGTAAGGTGTAGTAGTAGTAGTAGTAGTAAGAGATAAATATATGAGGTAATTTTTTATTCTCTCTGACAAGTTGAAAAGAACTTAGAGAGAAGTAAGAGTACAAAAAGGAAAGAAGTATTGAAAGAAGTTTTGAAAATTGTATTAGCATGAATAGTGGGTAATGGTTTATTAGAAGATTTGCTTTAAACCATAATATTGTTATTGTAAAATTGTTTGTGAATTGTAAGAGTAAATGTTTATTATTATTATGTAATATATAGTAGTAACTTTATGTAATATACAAGGAAACTATAAGCAAATACTTTCTGTAAATGTATAAATACATGTAAAATAAATTGTATAAATGCTAACAAAGCATGCAATTCTGTAAACATTAATATTATTATTGGTTTTGTAAACATTTTGTAATACTATTATATAACTTTTGTTTAATTTTTGTATAATCTTTGTGAAACTTCAGTAAAACGTTTTAAATAACTGTTTGTAAAGAATTTGGAAAAATAAATTATTATTATTATTATTATTATTATTATTATTATTCTCGATTTGAGTGATTTTTATAGTTACGATTTAATAGCGATATTTACGGAATACTTGAAAGATTTGATAACAACTTGCGTTGGTTAAATTACTTTTCTTTTTTAATCTATTGAAAATGAAATGTGTTAATATTCTATTATGACAAGCACCTATTTATTTTTCTTCTTAATTTATGGGGTACATGGTATGAACGGTTCGGATGATGTACATAAACAATAACAATACATTATTGTTATTTGTATATACTTTTTCGGCCGCGTGGCGGCCATCATCAGTGCTGACTCCATTGATGAGAAGGGTGGCGAATGCTTCTCTATACAATAATGTGTAACCAACACCGAACCTCGACGTACAAATAACAATACAATTGTCTATTTGCATTCTTGCGGAGGCAAACAAAGTTACCTGTTCGCAGGACTGGTGCACTTACATCTCATACTTATATATAAGTTACTTATACTAAAATCTTACATACTAAATAACTGACTAGTGCTCGTAATAATTACAAATATATAATTTTCAGAAAATTATATGAACACACTGTTTACTTTTAAGCATTTTATATACATTTTCAAACTTAATTTTTGCAAATCGCATTCCGCATTAATTCTCGCTGACTCAGGGTTGGCGAGTGAAGCAACAAGACATGGCAGATGAGCACCCGCCGGAGAACACTCACCGGAAGTTGAGGGTCTCGCAGGAGGAGCGGCGTTCGCGCTCGCAGGCTTCCATGCAGGCGGGCAGCGCGGCCGCGGGCAGCGAGGAGCGCACCAGCCGCTTCGACACGCGTCTCCCCGTCGCCAGCAGCCGGAAGCACGCTGCAACGGGCAATTAGGCGCGCTTTTACTCTCGGCACGCGCAGCAGTTCGCTTCCAAAATGACCAGCTAATTTTGACGTGGGACCATTATTAAGGTGGGGACCAATACTTCAAGTTAGTCAAATCACTGAGAAGGGTAATAATTTCCTTTATTTTTATTCTAATTGTTTTAAAACAAAACAATATGAATTATAATGAAGAAAAAACATGATTCAATTTGTATCTAACAGTTAATAATAAAGTATAAACAATATTCAGGTTTGAAAGGCATAAAAGCACGTAAAAGCGTGAAGGTTCCGTGATTTATATATCTCACCTCGGAAAAAGTGAAATATATTTCTCAAATTGACTGCAAATCGAACTTCTTCCATCACTTTCGTGATTTAAAAATTGATCTTTTTTTGAAAGTAAGTTTTTCCTCCATAAGACGTAATATATTACACCATCAATTATAAATGCAATTGTTTCATTTGAATGGCCAGCGAGGTACGTTTTTCATGTTGAAATCAGAATAAGTGAGTGTTACTCTGTTTATTTCCGCTGAATTCAGATATTTTAGTTATTTGACTCTACCTGCTGTGGTACTACTTTAAATAATTCACTGTTCATTTATTTCACTGTGTCATGATTAGACACATAAATGTTACACAACTGTAGTATTCTCACAAAACAATTCCTCTGCTTCCTAGGATTAAAACAATTTAACTATTATGACGATCTCGGATTCAGGTCTACATATTTTGACGCAAACTCAAGAACTTCATAATTCTTACAAAGAAAAATAACATATTGGTAGGGATTGGGTTTCTTGCAGTTAGGCCAGATAAATATGTACATAATTATATCATCATGCTACATACTAGGTGGCCATTTTGAGTAAAATATGTTTGGTCACCATGGAGATATGTGACCGGGTAAATATTTCTTTTTCATTGAGGTATGTATTTGATTAGTTGATTTTGATGCATTATGGTACAGAATGAATGCTCATTGTATGTATCCATGTTTTGTTATATAGCCCTGATGATTACAATAAATAGTCGAAAAGTAAGCAAAATTACATAATTCTGTACATATTCGTCTGGCCTTACTGCAAGAAACCCAGATCCTATTAATTATTATGGCCGATAACCTTTCAAGTATATATAACATATTTGGAACATAGTTTGTCCGTAGAATCCTGACTGTTCCTTGAGTCCCTCTGGACTTCGCTTGCACAACTTTCTGAAGTATGGATGGTCTTTTCCCGCATTTCTTAAAAAAAAAAGGACTTACAAGTAGGTTGCGTTGAGATCTGTTCCGCTTTTGGACGGCGATATCCACCAGCTAGTTCTAGTCAAATTGATAAGGATNTTTTCCCGCATTCTTAAAAAAAAAAGGACTTACAAGTAGGTTGCGTTGAGATCTGTTCCGCTTTTGGACGGCGATATCCACCAGCTAGTTCTAGTCAAATTGATAAGGATCATTCATAGGTTTGGATATTTTCCATTTGAAACTACATCAAGTAATAAGAATTATACAAATAGCTTCCGTCTGATTGGGGGACTGGGTTAGATTACCCCGGCAAATTTAACTAGTATACTTCGAAAATACGATCTGAAAACATTCTGTATCATTAGAATTCCTATAGATTTTGAGCGAGAGCTGTCATTGATCAACATTGTATTATTGCCAATATTATATCACAATTTCCTTTCCAAAGGTCGTGACGATTAAATGGTAATATTTTGGTGCAATCTAGAATGGAAAATTTTATAGGAAATCATGACGAGTACTGAGTAAGTCTACAAATTAATAAAAAGGACCAGGGGTGAACAAGTTGGCAAAAGAGGATTATATCTCTACAAGAATATATGGAAGAAAATGAATAATATTGAAATAAATAAGACTCTAATATCAGGAAAGTATTCAACATTTCTTCAATAAAATGCTTTCTGTTTATCAGGAAATTCCGTTAATCTTACGAATGCCTGTCGTTCCTCTCACAGATTCTCTTTGAAATTTTATAGGATTCTCTCCCAAATACGCAAAATGTAAAATAGAAATACTTTTGTTGTGAGGGACATTCCTTTGGATATGAATGGTATGTTAGAAAGTGTGTGATTAGAAAGACTGTCCATATTGTTTGGATGAATTTACACACGAATGTATTTTAAATTGAACGACGTCCTTTCAAAACCTTCTAACCACTCGCATATACATAAATGTAAAATAAAATAAAGTTACATTTCTACATTAAATTAACAATACGAAAAAAACCAAGATAACGTTTCGAATTACAATTATTCCGTTTTAAGATTTAACCCCTTACCACCACATTTCGATATACATTTCTCATTACGGTATAAAAAATATTTTCAAGCAAAGAGCGATGGATAACGAAGAACTCATCGCCTACATGCCGCGATTTCACGATGCCAATAAGCAAGCAAATAGTTGACCTCCAATGACTAAGACAAAGTTGTCTTTCAGTTAGTGGTGTGGCCACCACTGGCTTCATTTTAGAAGAAAATGACCTTCACAATTGGCGTGCCAATGAGTTGTCCTGCGGGGAAGACTCAAGGCAATTATTGGCGTCCAATACATCCCAATTCTCACCCGCCTCCTCCTCCACCAAGTCAAGCAGCGTTACTTGAGAACTGGCGTCTTGTCAGCAACAACGACTAAAATGGCCACGCCAGTGCGCTGCATCGTGTGGACAGTCAAGGCCAATTCCAGAAGCCATCTATAGTATTCCAGTCATTCGAGGACAACAATTGACTTGCTTATTGGCATCGTGAAAACGCGGCATGAAGCAAACGCTGAATTTGCGAGTAACCCATGTACAACACTCACAAAACATCCTGCAGTGCCCAGAATCATGAAACGTTTAACACTATTATAGAGAGCCAGCGGATGTAGTGAATTTCCCGCTTTAAGAAGGAAACCCATGACAAAGACTCGCCGCTCTCTGCGTCAACAGGTCGCGATGTCTTACTTGTCGTGACATCTTACTGTTTGCCTGGATGACACGTATCGAACGCTTCTGGGCGCTACGATGTACTGAACACGACTGAATATTTAATGTGTCAGATGATCCACTTTAATCACTCGGTTCCATGATCGGGACGTTAATGTCTTTTGTTGGGGAATAAAAATTACCCCGCGCTAATTCCAAAATTAAGTTTTATTAGTCTCAATAAGTTCAATACCATTTGCAAAAGATTTCATTTTAAAGCTCTTGCGCTTTTAAACGTGATTTTATCAACTAGTATATAAATAAATTGAAGAGGGGAGAGAAATACATGTGTGATAACAAACCTGGAGTTCAATACTGCCGTATTAAAAGAAAATATTTTACTATACGTTACAAGTACGTTGTTTCAACATGGACATGCATACACAAACATATACAACAGCTACCAAAGACTGTTGAAGTACTTTTAAAAATTGTAGTGAATATTTGAAATTGTTGTGAGTTAGGTGTACCCAAGTTTATAAAATCGTTGTAATATTCTCTTATAGAATAATGAATATCATTCAAGAGTAAAGTACATGTAATAGTTTGTTTTTTTAATTTCACAAACCGGTCGAAAGCAGGATCAAACACTCGTCACGAGTTAAACGCGAATTTGGATGTTTCCAACAACGGATCATATTCTTCCTCACAAGTTATTCTGCAATGGTTCAATCGTAATAAGTGACTACCACATGCAAGTGGGTTACTAATATCGCCGTTTTTTTATATTCCACTTTCTGAATGTAACACAATAAAAATAATCAGAATACTGGACTCCTGGGATGGAACACTCAGAAGGGGCTTTAAGAAGTAGGAACTCTTTGCAAGAAGTGGCCCTGAAGAAACGGGCCTTCTGAACTACGATCTAGCGGGGTCCTGTCACCGGTCCGCAACGCGAGCCCACACCGCCACATTGTTCGCGGGGCCGCGGAAACGGAAGAATGGGGTGGGAGCGCGAAGACCAGCGGCCAGCGGACGCTTGAAGCGCGCTTCCCAGCAGAACGCACGGAACAAGCCGACTATCTAAGGCGGGATCTGGCGCGCGTTGCCTTCTCCTCACTGACCGCAAGGTCGCCTCCAAGGGCACCACCCACGCACCATCTCGTCAGCATCTTTGCTTGCCTATATGCGACAAAGCGTTAAGATTTTGGATTACATTAAAGTACTTGAATAGAAAAAAAGATAAATGAAATTATCGCATTTTTTTACTCAAAGTTTCGTAGATATCTATTTGACAAAAAAGAGTTCATTCCCCGCTCACTCCGATTTAGCTTTCGTTAATCTCTAATTGCAATGCAACAACAGTTCCGACGAACCCACAATTGCCTCTCTTTCACTTACCGTCGCTCTCCTTTTAATGCACTCTTCTTCAGTTATTGGTCAAGTCTTCGACCCCGCTTATCCTCCTCCATTCTTTCTGTTTTATTGCGGAGTGTGAAGGTGGGAGGGTGAACAAAATTTGTGGAGAGATACAGCAGGGAAGTACGCGTACATGTAAGAAGTATGCCATCTCCGTTGCCGTCCACCTTCAGATTTGAAAACGTAAATTCTTTTCTTATCCTGCACACGCTTCTCACGTACTTGGGACGGGCGGGCCCCTCCTGTCCCCCTCAAAAACACTCAATACAAACAGAATCTGTCTTGCGAGCTGTGTCACATTGTGGTATGCAGGGGAAGTGTGAATACTTTTTGTTTCGAGATGGGAGACATTTCAGCAGAGGAATGTGCGACAGAATCACTTATTCGAGACTGATTCTTTACGGAGGGTGAAGACAACATATATAACATGTTTGTGAAGATTCTGCTTTCTTGTAGACATATTTTGTGTTTATATTTATGTTCAATATTATGTTCAATTGTTCTGTTATTATGTTTCTTGTTTTAATTTGTTATTATTTGATCACCTGACAACGACTTGAAACGAAGTCGAATCTTAGTGAGCTCTTGTCACAATATATAACCTATATTATTCGTCCATAAAAGGTCGTACATTTTTCATTATTTATTTAATTACATCTACAGGTTTTTCTGTTCCAATATATCTGGTGAAAAGAAAGGATGATCGCTTTCCACTTCAGCTCTAGTCGAAAGGATATCGTACAATGTTCCAAATGAGATCACAGCTTGGGACCAATATTGATACTTCACGGTGTATTATTTAATGATGTTATATTAAATGACAATGGGAGACGGAATCGGATTCGAATCCGGGACCTCCAGATTTGCTATTGTATCCTACTATAATCATTCCAATGGGATAAGCCACAAATCTCAGAGGAGATCTCGCATGAGACACTGTTTTCATTTGAGGCAATCCCCATTGGGAATACTTGGTCGTTGGAGGTACACGAACACACAAAATCTCTTAAATAACATTCCTTTCTCCCATTTTCATTCAATGTAACATCATTAATGTTACCTCGCGTGCAGTTAATAGCTATATAAGGGTCCACTATTTGACAAGCTACCTTCCTGTCACGTATACACAAAAGAACTTGTAAAGATTTTTAACTTACGAATTTTTTGTCGTTACAATATTTTAGAAAACGTTGTTCATTAATTTCAATAACTTTTCACACTTGTATGTCCCAACTCAATTTAAAAGATCACTCTTGGCACTCAACTTTCTGGGGTCCGTACTTTTCAACTCACATATTATTCAACTTACGCATATTCAACTTTTCTACCTGCGCGGCGGAGGGTCAAGCTGTAGTGATATGGGCGGTAGTCCGCAGGGTTGGAGAAGAAAAAGTTTACAGACTACCGTCGCCGTCAACGTGTGGCCCTTCTAAATAAATATGAGAGTTATTTCACTAGACGTGCAACACCATATTTATATTTCCTTCACCGTAGTAACAGTTAATCTACGAAAATAAATATATTTACAAATATTCACGGTATATTGCTAATTATCCAATAAAAACATATTTTAAAATATTTTGATTTTTCTTCAGCAAGAAACACTGATTCTTCCTTGATTCAAAAAAATTGTAAACCTGAAAATAATTGTTCTAACTATTAACTTATTTCTGGCTTTGGTTATTCCAAATATAATTAATTTTCTGCAACATAAAATGGTGCCAAGAAAAACCAAAACAGAAGACATTCGTCCACTACCAGCTGAAAATAGAAATTCCATAACAATCCCCGCATTTCGGAAATTTCGACAAATTTGTTTTTTTTACCTATATTCTGCTATACAAGAGCAACAACCCGTCAAGAACTTCATGGCTCTATAACTTATTCTCTGTGTTGATGAATGAGCAATAAGTCACAACGGCGTAGTAAGTACAGAATTTACGAAAATCTAAAGTCAAAAGACATCCTCAAATTCATATTTTTTTAATTACTTTCTCTCATAAAACGAATTAAGTCCTTCCAGAATAAAAAAACATAATGACGTAATAAATCCATCTCCACCCATTTCATAGTTGAGCAAATTTTTATGCTCCAGACAAGCCTGTAATATGCGTTCGTATGCTTGCTCGTCCTAGTGGTTCACCAGCACACTACAGAGAAACAAAATATTCTCATATGCTTCTTGTGGAATACCCACGTATTTTTTGACAATTCATTTATTTATATTAATGTAAGTACAACTAAAACCAACTACTAGGGACAGTAGGTAAAATTAGAGTTGGTCACGTTCAACTGAACATTCTTCTGGTACAACGTTTCAATCACGCTCAACAATTCAACAATAAATGTAGAATTGAAAATGAGTTGTGATTTATTATGTCTTTGATTAATGCAATCACTAAAATTTATATTTAAAATACTCTGTGAAATTCGGAGAAATATTTAAAATCTTACCCTATTCCATTTCAAGCTTGAGATATCGACTCACGTATTTTGTATGTTGCGTGTAAATTACTGCGACAGAATCATATTTCTCCGTTCAAAAATTATCACTCAAAATAACTTCATTCGAACAAATCACCAAACTTTGTCTATGAAATTATATACGACCAGCATTTTATGTTTTGTTGAGCCAAAAAAATTATATTCCTCGTTGAATTTTTACTTATTACATATATAATATACATGGATTATGTATGATCCAGAGAGGGCCTTGGCAGATCTCGGAAACTGACGTAAACCCAGTTGGAAGTGACGAGTGAGGGAAGACGCGACGCTTGGGCAACCCCGAGACGACGCGTGAAGCGGCCTTGGTGACACTCCACAGTTGACAGCCGCATTGCCTCAACAGCGTCCTCGCTCACTTCAAGCACGAGAACGAGGCTTTGTCCCCTGCCACTCACGGCTTCGGATCCTCACCACACTATTTCTCTCCCCGATTAAAAATGAAAAGTACTTTACAGTCAATAGTGCAGTTACATCTACGTATGACCATGTGTGGGACAAAAAACTAATTTACTCTCCGCAAGCAAGGGATCATCCCATCAAATGCGATCAAATCCCAAAGACAGTGGCAGATTTAATGTTTCTAAAAGAAGTTTTTAACAAATATGTACAGTTATCAATTTATCATCCCAAAAATAAAATCACTCGAATTCGAGATTGTCATTAGGTTCGAACCAGGGTCTTACAAAAATCGATCTTTAGCTGGAGGAAAAACGGGACCAGGGTGGGGAACCGGACCACGGAGTCGAGAAAATTGGCGACGAAGAGAACGACCGTGTCTTGACTGGTCAGGGTCTTCTTGAACGGAGGCAATGTTAAATGTCAAGTTGACGATGTGCTGAGACGCTTCAAACAATGCAGGACTGGGTTCCCAAAACTTTCCTTGTGTCTCAGGCCTGCAATTAACCATTTATTGCGACATGATTTACAGCTGCGATAACGCAAAAAAAACCAACAACTAATAAGCTTTATATAAGCACAACGACTACTCACTTACGCACATGTCGTCGAATACATGTCAGCGTCGAAGGATTATAGGACCGCATTTTGTAGTTTTCAGCACGGAATATGTTCAATAAATATAAAGCAACGAAATTCTTCTATCCAGTTCCTTCTTGTACTATTCTAGTACCTACCATTATCAATAATTAATTAATTTGTTACATGCCTTAAATAATCTTCGTATTTCATCCAAGCTGCCATATTTGCAGAAAGTTCTGCGCAGAGGGTGTGAAGCGCTCTCGTAAAAATCGGTGTGATTACGGGTGTACTTAAACTAGACAGATCCCAGGTAAAAGGATCATTTCACCATTAAAAATCGACACTTCCTTAAGGATTAGGTCTACTCGGGTCTACCTGTTCCCGTCGCGTGAATCCCCAGTCAGTGGGGCCGGTGAGGGGCAGCTATTTCACCGAGTTGGCTTTGCCACTAAAAATATTTTTTTATTTATAAAAATATTTTTTTATTTTCAAACAATTGAAATCTACGCCAAAAACGATGAAAAATGATACCAAACACAACCTTACTGGCATCAAATGCACATTTTACCACTAGTCCAGTAATTAGATGAAGAAAGATAGCAAATCAAGGAATTTTTTTCTATATTAATTTTTTTTAGTTTTTCGCTTATATCTTGAAAACAATACACTTTTAGAACGCAACATTCTTGTACCGAAATAATTTATAATACATTAAATATCCGACAAATTATGTTCTGTATCTTTTTGTCGTCAGACGAAGTGAAATGACTCAAGAGCGGGATGATATTGATAAAAATTCTAGGATGGATACAACAATTATTTCTGTTAATTGTTGAAATTTGAGCCTGAAGTATTGTTATTCCCCTCACGTCCCCAGTATTATTTCAAAATAAAAGTTGTGCGACTGCAGCTAAAATAATAAAATTTTGTTACTCATTTTTACATCAGTTGTCGACAGTGTCGAAATTAACGAGCTAGTAGACATGACGTGTGGACCTCAAAATGGTGACAATAGTTTTTACTTGTTACAATTCTGTTTATTTCAACGTGAATGAATGTATAATAATATTGGAGAAACATCTTACATAAGTTATACAAAATAGTTGACGACAATAAAATATGAAACATATTAGGACATTTTTACTTTTAGAAATCTACAGTGACTATTTGGAAAATTAAATGTACTATTAAGAAAACTGCTTGAGAATTCTCAAATTCAAAGGTTCCAAACATGAGCGGCATTGAAATGTTGTTTCTTTTGTTAATACTTCTTAATTTTATGTGTCACCTGTGGAAAGACATGTGGACAATTGTGCTCTTGTAAATAGCCGCTTATACCGCACTAACAACAGGAATACAACTACAGAAGTTGCAATTGATGAGAAAACACTCTAATCATAAAAATAATACAAAATTTGCATGATTGAGAAAAATATTCTGAAGAAATGTCGAAGTTAAATCTAAGCTTTCTTAGGGGCTACTTATTTAATTTCTGACAATTAGACGAACGACCAAAGCTGCTATTTCAAAGAGGTCTTATTACTTAATTCCAGTCATAAATTGCACTTTTCACGATTTAGAAGAAATTAAAATGTGACAAAAATAGAACCGGAGCCAAAAAGTTCTCCAAAGCCCAATTAATTGGTTCTAAAACCAGAAGTGCCTAGCACTGATGCACTATCGAGGACATAGCATTTACTCTAGTACGATAATCAATATATATTATTTTCCTTTCAATAATATCTGTTTATAAGAGCTTTAAGAAAATTCCAAGCGGATGTCTATGCACCACTTTTTCGGAATCAGAGACTACCAAAACGGATATTTTCGTCGAAATTTCGCGACCGAATGTTTTTCACGATTACAATACTTTCTATATACTCCGTAAATAAGTAATAACAGAAGCTTAAAACTCAGTTACGTCATAAATACTCGTTTGGGTTCTTTTTTATTGGAATTATGTATGAAATTAAAAAATTGTAAGATAATAGGAATAAAAATTGAAATGCTCAATTAATAGCTCTTCAAATAACTTTCCAGTATGTGACTCACGAAATCCATTCGGTAGGTCGGTCGGTTAGCATAAGGGTGAGCGGCGGTGTGGCAAGTCATTTGGACAGGTACAAAGTGTCGAGTTTAATGGTACCCAAAATTTTTAATACCTTTCCCGACTTTATGACCATCAGGAAGTGTCGAGTTTAAGAACTCCGGTGTGTACGCTTCCAACGCAGGGACAATATACGTACAGATAAGCCTACGCCACACATATACACAGTTCTTTCAGGCGAGGACCAGGCAAATTCAATGAACATGAGTTCGATCCTCACCGGAGGTACCTAGATATTTACTTAAATATCTATCAACTGTGAAAATACAGTGAATGTAAACCTGAGTTGTAACATTGTTCTCTAAAATTGAGATATTTTATTGACCTCCGTTGCCATTTGTATTGAGAAGACCTGAAAATAATGGGACGCCGGTGAAAATAATGTTCGAATTAAAGTTTAGAAACAAACACTCGTAGACAAATCTTATACATTTTATGATATAGTTGATAATTAGCACCTACTACGAAAAGGAGATAGGATTTCAACATGAAACGGAGTTAATACATTTCATTCCTTTCCCAATCGTCTAAAATTCAATCATCGATTGAGGTGTTAAAGACACATCATTGTCAGTTGCCCTTGATGAACTACCTATTCACAAATTGGTTTCAACCGTTTTATTATCACTCTTGAATTGTGAATAATATTTTAAAACTTTACGATACACATGTTCCCACGCAAGCCACTAGCAAACACTTTTTGGGTTTCTGTAGCCATCTCGACAAAGCTGCAGGGTTTTCCATTGAGGTTAGACATGAAATTCTCTGATCACAAAACACTCAAAGAGACGAGATTTAAACTGAACAGAATGATATTAAAATGAGATTTCAAGTTTCGAACAAGTTATGTAACGTCAAAAGCTGACAATGTTTCCAATTAAGGAACAGATGCACCTAATTTGGGAAGGTATTTCAAATACTCTGAGTTCCCTAGAAAAAGGGTCTAAATAAAAAGATATTATGTATATAAAATACGTTGTTATACCTTCATTAATAATACACATTTTCTGAAGTTAAATACTAAGTACGTTTAAGTGTCACAGGTTTGATAAGTAAAAATGTTTACAAAGCTTGTATATTTGAGGTGTTTTAATTACATGACACTCTTTTTGGAGTGTTATCCCCATTGCTTCCCAGGAATAATATGAACATTTTTAAAAAGTGGTTGTACATCCAAATATGTGGAATAGGCGCACTCAGGGACTCTACAAATTAGGAATCGCAACAACTTCCCAAATAAGGACACATCACGTGTTGAGACATAATCTATGAATTCCCCTCAAAATGTTAAAGTAAATACATAGGGATGAAAGTTGCTCGAGACTACATGACTTATGAAGAAACGTGTTAGATTTAAAACATCTCTTACCGTTTAGGAAATACAACAGTCGATAGCTGCCTCTAAAACAACTTCGAGCTCGCACCGCAAAATCTAAAAGCACCGGCTACAAATCCATCTCTGAATGACTTAATATACTATATTTCACATCGTAAGGACTTAAATGATCTTATTCCCTGACGACATTGGCGGTGGTGAACAACGCAGACACGCACCTCCTNCTTTAAAGCCCCCCCCCCCAAAAAAAAACACAATTCTTACTAACATACCAATCAAACTTTCAATTACAGAATTAGTCATATTTTCCGTCTGCACATATAATTAATCAAATTTCACTGATTTCGATGTTTCGACCCCTCAAATGGGTAGCACTTCTCAAGTATTTAAAACAAAGTTATCAAAGTAAAACGAAGTTCAGATGATACCAAGTCATGATAATGATAAAATTTTGCCGGAACACATAACCTCAATGTGTGTTCCAAGTCAATAAATGTTACTAGACACAATTTTCTTTGATGACTTTGATATAATTTCTTGAGAACCCATTTGAGGGACCAAATCGTCGAAATAAATAAAATTGGTGTAAGAATTATTTTTTGTCAATTCTAATCCATTTTAATTAAGATTACTGTTGAGAAGTGTTTCAACTTATGAATACTGCAGGTGAAGGTTAACTGGTAAATGCATTCAATTTGTATACTTTAAAATATAATTTTTTTCTGTGTGTTCTCTTTTTCTCGTTGACTTTGGAACTTTTTGATTTCTAAAATATACAAACATTTAGTTGAGTCCTACTGAGAGAGAAATATTCCACTCTCTTAAAACTTAATAACTCAAAAATTAACGGAATTTCCAAAAATCAAGTAAATTGTTTTTTATATCTGTACCCACCTCATATATTCGTGAAATAGTCTTTCCGTCGATTCAGTAATGATTGGGTAATAACATGCAATAAATATTCACTTATAATCGACAGTTTCAATTCACGATGGAACATTATTATGAGTGAAATTTAAATATCTTAATATTGCATGACTTCCGTCGCAACGATCTAATTCAGAACAACTTGAACATTGTTGTATTGTATTCATATCTCTTTTAATTTTCTTTTGTATATTTTATTCAATTAACACATTTTCGAACTAGTAAAACTGTAAGTGGGCAGTCATATTCGTTGCAATAAATAATCGGTATCCCTCCATCGTAACAAAGATCTTATGGAATTTCCAAAACCATCGTCGAGTGATGGTTACTCTGATGTATCCCTGTTATGACGATGTTGGGTGCAGAGGAAAGAATGAAAGAAGGAAAAAAATTGTTACTCTGCGCCAGCTTTGCGTATTTACAGCCTCCAATAGTTTAAACATAGTGAGGGAGTTTTCCATCTATTTCTAGCCAGTTAATATCTAGGAAGTTTCAGAAATAAACGACGCTCTCACCATGTTGTCTTAATGTAAACACCTTTACATAAACACGGTTGAGGAATTCTTTGCGACAATCTTTATGCAAATATGGGGGAGCAGACTTGAGCATACGGAGAACAAGGTTGAGCAGGTTGATGATTGCGGAGTTAGAAATATGAGCTGAGTTCTATGATGATGATCATGATTTGGAGAATTTATACCATGACCTGCAGAAGGTTGCAATTATCGTTCGAAACGTAAGCAGGGGCAGGGGACGGGGCAAATAACCTCAGACACCAAAAATAGGGTCATGGTAGATTAATAAAATTTTAATATCACATCAATATCAATTGAGAAGTAGCCGCCAGAAAAATATACCAAATTTGTCATGTAGTTTGCGGTTCAGAGTATGAGGCCTATAAAGGTAAATTATCGTTGATAGTTAATAATCGATATATAATTTTTGATAAACTATTTACGGTATTTCTCAAATTTCACTAACTGAAGAATGTTTAGATCAGTTTGTGAGGTATAAAAACATTAAGTTAATATAAATATTCACATATTCATTAAGTATCTTGAGGTCTATTTTACGAGCTGCTATGTGTGATAGGACTAGTAAACGCGTATGTTGAAATATGTTCGTACGATTAATCACTATGTAGGTCTACTGATTAGGGGAACGAGGGGAAGAATTGGTGGAAGGAGGAGGAGGAGGAGGAGTGAGAGGCCACAAATCTGCGCCGGGTCCCCTAAATCCACTAGTTGGCCCAGGACGTTAGAGAGTGTATGAGGTGTTCATTGTTGACTGTCTCCACGAACAATTCAAGCTGATTGAATGTGGTCAAAAATTCCTGATCACTTCCCTCAGTTGTTTCAAATTGCCGCGTTCATCCTTTAATAACACAGGTCTGAAAAAAAAAATTTCCAGCTGCATGAGATATTTTTGCAGAATTATGTGTTTTAATGGTTGCAGATTCAAAAAGTGACTTCCATAACATCCCATCATGTAAAAGTTTTTGCAAAATAAAAAGAATTTTTTGATAATAATACTTATATATTACAAAGAATTAAACATGTTATATTTTCTTACAACTAATCAAAAAAATATTTCTGATATTTATACACAATTTTAGGTCTACTCTTTTTTTCTTCTCATTCTTCTTCTCTTTGATGCTTCTCCCAACTCTTTTCCGATTTCCTTCTCTAGTTTCCCGATTGAGCATCCAACTGTAGTTAGCTAACATATTCACATCCCATCTTTCTTGGTAACGTTCTTTGATATCACGGACATCCTGGTGAAAAATTTTCACCCTGTTCTTCACTGTAGGCTCCCAAGTTTTCTTCACAAACTCATTTATATTTCTTTGTTGACTTTTCACTGGGTATTCACCACAAACATATCAGAAGCTGTCGGGAGAAATATACAACCTCTGCGAGCCATATTCCAGAAATAAAAACACAAGCACAGTAGCGTTCGAATGCTGGATAGAGACTGAGTGTGGTATTAGATGGCCAGCGAGGTACTGAACTTATTTAGCTTGTTGAAGCTTGATCTAATCCAACAGCAGGTTGTTGTATTTATTCCTAGTACCCCAGATAACATGTCGAAACATGCTCAAGGGTTCTAACGACCTTGGAGTTGGCGAGCCCTAAAGCCCCAAGGAAAAAAAAGAAACATGCTGAACCTTAGTTTAAAGGACATGAAGTATTAGTTTTAAGATCATTTAAATAAAAAAATAGAACTAAATTGGAAGTTAATTAGGAATTTTACGCTAAATACAAACAAAAACTTCAGAATAAAAAAAAATTGACGTGATAGAATTTTTTAGAATTTTTTTCGTTTTTACCAAGATGAAATCTATGAGAAAATGTATAAAAATCCTGTGCAGTTTTTTACTTGCAGCCCTGTGTAATGGGCGAGATGGATGGATAGAATCAAATATTTTTACAATAATAGTACGAGGGGTATTTTAATGGCGTAATCACATGGTTTTTAATGATGGTTTTTAATGATAGATTTTAACGTTATATGACGGTAGGTATACCGAATAAAAGTAAATACACACATTTTCCAGTTGAAAAAGGTACATATTTTTTTAAAAATCGGGGATTACCTAACGCTTTCTGTAAACACTATAAAGGTTAATGTGACGTAATAGGGGATGCAATGGACAAGTAACAATTCTTCTAGAGCCTTCAGAAAAATCTTGAAACTAGAATTGGGTTTCACATTTTTCTATTGAATGATTATTAAAGAATGTCTGTAGACAGATAAAATAAGATTACTTTTATTATTTACATACATTTCTTAAATCTATAATTGATAAGTTTATCATAGGATCTGTAGATGGACTCGCAGTATCTGTTGTGAAAGTTTTATAGTTGATGTTTCAACCCTGTTTGGGGCCTTCGTCTATTTATTGAACACATAAAAATCAATGTTTTTCATGTTCCGTTACGTTGCTATGTTTAATATTTGTTACTCCTGACGAAGACCCCAAGCANTACGTTGCTATGTTTAATATTTGTTACTCCTGACGAAGACCCCAAGCAGAGTTGAAAGTTTGTGAACTGTAAAACTTTCACAATAAATATTTTATGGAGTCTATATACATTTTTTTAATTGAGCAATTAAAAAATTGCATAAGCTTTTGGCGAATGGCGAAAAATCGCACAAATACGGTTTTCTGTATTCTAATACGATCACTGGCACAATAGCATTGTATGGGCTCTAATGACCTTCGATGTTGACGAGCCCTAAAGCCCCACAAAAACAAACAAAAAAAAACAATAGCATTGTATCTTCGATGTCGCCGCATCTCTGCTTTTCTTCACGTTTTGGTTGATGAATATTCAAATATACATCGGAATAGTCGACTCTCAATAGAAATAATACTCACAACGTAAAGTAAATAGCCTGGAAGTTCTTAATTGTACGTTAAGCAAATGCAAATAAAATTTACTGCTTGAAAACAGTTAATCGTTTAGTATTTACACATAGAAAGACGAAAGAATTAAAAGACAATTTCAATGTTCTTAAAATTACATCGTGAAATGTCCATATAATGAAGATTGTATTGTAACAAAATTCGGACATTACAAATATAAAATTAAACTCAGTACGAAATTGTTGCAGAACAGCTTTAATATATTTACACGTCATTCCTAGATTATATGAGTGATTACCAACCAATGTCGGATACCGTGCAGCAACACTCAAATAGAACTCAGACGAATTTGCTACGTCGTCAAATCGAAACTCGCCATATTCCGGGAACCAATGCGAAATATTTCGGGACTTGTTTAGACCCCACGTACTTTCTGCTATTACACAGATGAAACTAAACTTAAATAAATACCTTAACGGAGATATTTCACCCATTTAAATGTTCGTCTAGGTTTTGTTTACGTTTTAGAACACGGATCATCTATGGATTCACGTCAAGAAAACCATCTGGCGCATATCTAGAAGAAAAGTGAAAGTCATGCTTTACAATCTAAACTTCAAGGAAAAAATATATCGGTACGTATATTAATTTTCAAATTCGAAACATCTGCATACAGGAATATTACAAAAATCATCGTACAGAAAAATATCTGATTTTGTTCAATTGTACCGCGAGTAACATTTAAATATGAATAAATCCATTTGAATAAGTAGTATCTAACATATAATTTTCACTAGAGGAGCCCGCACGATGGAGGGTTTTTTTATCGACAGATAAATGCAACAATTTATATAGCATCCATCTTAGATTTGCTAAATTCGATGAGGTAGTGAACACTGGTTCAACAGAACACACAAACTCGTGAGGAAAGAAAATACAAAAAATAGACTTGTCTAAAAAGGCAATGTTTCGTAAAAAAAGAAAGAAAAATGATAATTCAACTGTAAGAAAAAGTCGTATAAATGGAGACAAAAATTGGATAAAATGTTTCATGAGAAATCGTTCTGAACCGGATTAAGGTAATACTTGCGTAGATAGAATTAAATTACTAAAACATCTAAAATATGTATAAACAAACAGAGTAACATGTACTTATTGTGATTTCAACTTGAAAAAATACTTCACCGGCCACTTAAATAAAATATTTCCTATTGTAATTGAAGGTTTAATATATTGCGTCTCATGGAGTAAAACATTAATTTCAAAATACAAGCAACATTGAAATCGCGAAAGTGACGGAAGATTACTTTAATTTGTTGAAAATTTTTCGCAGTATTTTTACATCACTTTTATCTCTATATCACCGGACATTTGAGAAAGTTATTTAAATGTTTTCGTAGTGAGATTCTTAAACCGTTGCGCTCAGACACCATTCTTTTACATACTCTTATGCACTTCAAACGAGTCAGACGAGTTCCTACTGTACTATTAACTGAAGGATACAAATTAAATATTTTCCCTTCATTATAATTAAAGAGAACAATTATACATTTCCGTGATTTGACTAACTTGGAGTGCTGGTCCACCTAATTAGGACCGGAATGTATTGAAGATTGACTGAGAATTTTTTGTTCATTTATTTTTATCTTACAACCTCGATCACCCTACCTATAACAATGTCATTACAGGGTTCTGTTTTGATTAATTTCCATTTCCGAACTCTCTTTTCGTATCTGTTGATATATCATACCTCATCTATTCTATCTTCATGGCACCCCGAGTAGTTCCAACTTTTGTAACGTATTCTGAAAGTAAATAAAAATTTAGCTTTATCTTCTATTAATTTTTCCTTGCTATCAATAATGTGACTGAGAATGGTTGAGTTGTTGAATTTCGAGGAACTTGTGAGAAAAGAGAACGAAGTCCAGAAAACCGTGGCAGGAGTCCTTGCAGCGAATCCTGCCTCCAGCGAGGAGTCGTGGCGTGGGCGCGATGTGCTCTGCCGCCCAAAACCTCTCGCGTGCATTTCCGTCATTCAATTCAGTGATCACAATGCCTCCTCGCTGCTAGGTTATCCGTATTCATGGCGCCACGCTGCTCAGTTACACTCTTCAAGGCTTCAGATCCCGTTTCTCCAATTAATTGGAAGAAGAATAAACATTTCCTAGTTCTCTTGCGTCCGACGTAGTGGATTGACTGACGGAGTTCCGGCTTCCTGTTTTGCAGAGAGATGAACTTGCAGTTTTATGTAACGCGTTATTTCATTAAAATGCTTGTTTTATAATTCTTGTAAGACGTGTCCATGACGATCGGCGTATTTATAATTAGAATTGACTGACCCGTTATTGTTATTGATGTAGGTTACATCACTCGGGATAAATATCTTTTCTTTCTTCCCTTTTTTTTCAAAAACAACGATAGGTATATCAGTTTTATACTTTATTTATCAATTTTGTTTAGAAATGTAGCTGGTGTATCATGCATTAAACCTGGAAATGTGACAACCGTTCTGTTTAGTTAAAATACAAGTTGAAAGTGACCTTCCCTGCAAATTTCAGAGGCTCAATTTAAATCCCTCCCTTTAATTACCTATAATGCAGAAAAGGAAAGTTTTGCTTTTAGTTTATCATCCCGACTTTCCTTCCCTTACGGATGAACACGCTGCATAAGATAATGGTGTACGTTAAAGGAGAGTTGTATTTCCGTATCAAGAAAACGAAATGCTTAAATCGCAATTATACCCTTATCTTTATGTGTCAATTGTCTGAACTTCCGTGCAACGTGTAAATTCTGCAGGAAACGGTAAACTAAGGATCCGCCAGGAAGAAAGGCTGGGGCTGGGCTGGGTGGCGACATCACGCATGCTTGTACGAGGAGAGGCGTGGTGGGGCAAGGGGCAGACGTCGCGTGGACCATGGGACGGCGATGCCATCGCTTCTTGTTGCCCAAGGGGCGTCCTCGAGGCGAAACGGAAGGCGGCGCGCGGGTGGAGGCCATGTCGCCTCCGGGGCGGGTCGCCCGTTGGCGCACGCAGCATCCACTTCAGGGGCGAACTCGAAATTATGAAGATTTTCAGTGCTGGAGTTCGGTTAGGAGGCTAAGGCCGGTACTGCACGGTCATATCAATGATAAAAGATATATGATCAAAAATATGACAGTGTAATGCACGAGCTTTGATCATAGTTCAACTATGATTCCTTCATATATGATAGTTCACCTATAACATATCATATCTTTCATTATCTTTGATCATACATATGACATAGAAATATGACCGCGTAATACCGGCCTAAAGGTCACTGAGCTGTCAACTATTCGCTAATTTCTATCAACCACCAATTCTATTCTCCAACTCTCAGCACTTAAGAATTCATCGTGTATTTAGCCTAAAGAGCATAAAACTGACCGATTAATAACGTCGCGAATCGAGAATTATGACTGCATTCATAAATGCTCCACTAATGTGAAAATTATTTTATTTTCGGTAAAATGCTGTGTTTGTGAACAAACAAATCATTGGCAGGTTCTCATTACCAATGATTCGTCGGAGAGTTGTATAATGCTAAATTCCTTAATGTCTAAGCGTTTTCTTGATGAGGGCGACATAAGTAGCGTGTATGGTGTCGATTTTTTAAATGAATTACTCAGCGTGTTCACACATGATCCCAAACCGAGTTAACAATAGTATGAAAAATACTCACAAATTTGAAGGATTAAGATCATATGTGGTAAATTTGTATATAAGGGAGAAGACACAGATAAAAGAAATGCAGAGTGTAAATAATTTGGCTGAGCCATAGTGTTTGTAATCTCTCACTTGAGATCATTTGGTTATTTTGTGGAGAAATTCATTTTGTTGGCATTGGTTAATGAAAATCACAAAGTTTATTGGATTTCAAGATAGAATAAAAAGAATGTACCAAAACAGCATCAGTCAACTATAAAAACCCATTTCCTTTTGCTTGTATTAAGAGATATATGCGGAAGAGATCCAAATGTGTAATTGATGGATATGGACTTTCGCACCTATACATCCTTCTAATTAAAAAAATATAACAATTGCATTTGAAAACGATGGATTATTTCCCATTACCCATCATGCAAAATAAAACTTACAATCCTATGCGAGAAGAAATGTCAGTGTATTCGCAAAATTTGAAGGCATATAAAATTATTGAAAAGTATAATAATATGTGATTGATATGCAATAATCAGTTAAATGCAATGAAATGCGCGTGATTTATACCTACATGAATTCTATCTACCTATCTATCTTTATAAATAAGATTGTAGATATATAGATAGATTATATATAGGTAGATTTTATATATAAATATTGATGAAAAATTAACACACTTAAAAGCATATAAAAGTAATTTCTACTTCTGAAAAAATTAGTACATTTTTCATGATAACAAATATTATTGAATATATGTCTGACTAGTTTGTTGTCAGCTCACAGAGACGTCAAACAGAGAATTTATCGTCTCCAAGAATGACAACATTTGCAAACCATAAGTCACTGTAGAGTTTTAAAACTAACTTGAAAATCCCCAGCGTTAATTGTAGTATTATTAACTTTAACTATTTTTTTAACATTCTAATTCGTGAACTAAAGGAATAGGTCTGCTCAGATTTGTAAATTATTACGAAATTACATCCTAAATACAGGGAAGATTTTACCCAACCTCCAGCCAAATTTAGAAAAATTCAATTTTTTAATTAGTGTTAATAAATTTATTTTAAGTCAGGTATTTCTAAGAAATATTGGTCACTAAAATAAGACATACTGAGTACAGCATATACTTGAAAAAACATACACTAAACATTCATACAACTAAGAGACAGATTTAAATTAATTTACTACGCTAGAAATGCTAGATCAAATTAAACTGATTTTTCACCACAAGTAGAACTAATTTTTTTATTTAATTGGAAGTATTTTCTCGAAGCTTAAAATAAATAAAATATTTTTTAAAATAAAATAAATATGAATATTTGTACCTTATCAGATTTTATTATTCTGCCAAAATCTTCAACAAAGTATAATATACGAATACATTCGAAAATAAACAGAAAATGTTGTCAAATCTGTGAATTACTGTGCAGAGCTATCAAATAAAGAATGTTAAGACAAATTAAAGAAAATCTATTATAATTCCAAAAAAGAGAAACGCTGGACAAAGAGCATGGCTTTGTGCAATAGGGGACATGAAAATAAATCAATTTTAAACAATAATTTTGGTCCTGTTTAAAAAGTGATTACGAACACCAACACAGAATGATAGTACTGCGCGTCTAGATGTTACTAGCAGCTGAAGTAACTGGCTCTAAAACAGTGGGAAAATAAGTTTTTTGTCACCGTATCCATCGTTGCTATGCAAGTACTTCAACATGATTGTAACAGTGCTTGCACGTGGTGCTGAAGAATTGGTTGATAATACGAATTGTGGCAAAATGCCGTGTGGACCCGTCCTACACTTACGCTTGGCGTCTTCGATGATGATGACCGCGTGCGCTACCGCGGCTACAATGAGCAACGGCAACAGTTGCAGATGCCGTCCCGCACAACGCTCCATTGCTGATGATCCTAATGAGTTTATGCACGGTTCATATTGTTCGACTCAACAGTCACTTGCGGATCCGGTCACACAGGTCACTTCGCGGGCTTCGAGTCCCTGAAGCGCACTGCACAAACGGTTTGGGAATCCTGATCAAAACAAAAGTGTTCTGTTCACTTCAAATCACTATAACCTTTCCACACTCCTCGCAGTTGTGCAAAATTATTACTACAAAATTCACTGTGTCGATGATTTGTGGAAGAAATGTCTCCGAGGTTGCTGCAGACGCGTCACCATAGAGTTGCATCCAGCAGCGGAATATCCATGCGAGGAAAGTGCGAAGCGCGCACGGCGTCTAGTAGTGGGGGACTGCGGAGAGATGAAAGCTACACGCCTATATAGACAACGAGGCCTGTGTCAGATAGGGCGGTGGCGGGGCGCGCGCAAGGGCGGGGTGGAGACAAGGCTGCTGCCGCCGCGGTGGGGATCACTGCGACGAAACGGTGGGCCCCGCCTGACACCTCGCTCGCCATCTCAACACGAGGTGGACGATCTTTCGGCTCAGGTGTGGCCTATTCGGCCCGGAACAAAGCTCGGGAATCCCGTAAAAAAGAACGAAAACCTGTGGTAGGTCGCGCTCAAATTATAAATCGCTTTTAAGAAAATGCGAGGATTCCGCAAAGATTTTGCTCGGAGTTGATTTCGATAGTCGAGAAAATACCGGAGAAAAAACAGTATTTGCGAGATTGATAACAACATAATTGTCGAAATGATGAACTACACTCGTAAAATGCTATACCATTTAGGCTATCGAAGGAAAATATCCTAATTGTAGAGTCAAAAATATACTGTCATTTCTCAACTAGCAATTTGGGACAATATAGAATCAATTATCTGCTTACAGATAATTTGTTAGCATTTGTAAACGTAGTACCGTAAGTGGTAAGGGTGCTTTGAACCCTAGCAAGGGGTGCTTATTTAAGTGTCATGTAACTTGTCCTTTTAGGCTCTTCACACCAAACGAATCAGGATCACTCAGAATCTGTCAGATTTGGTTCAAGACCGTATGTGATTCGGCGAGTCTCCTGTCACTCATGAATCAACAACAACATGAATCAACGAGGGGCACTCACCGCCACGACATCAAAATGCTTATACAAATATTCAATGTATCAAATTATTATTATGGTATTTACAATTGCTATTGATTTATAAACTTATTAAATCAACATTGAGCAGATTTTCTTATGAACTTGTTTGTCCGGGACAAACCGCGTCTTAGTCGATACAACTACCAACGTTTCGGCCATCATGCTGCGGCCTTCTTCAGGGCAATGTCAGAGTCGTACTGTATTTAAAGCGTCGAGGACCGTAACCACGTGCGTGACGAGGCCAAAAACTTTATCATGCTTTATCTTTGAAAATATTAAAAATTTCGCGGTGCTGTTATGCTCTTGTTATTCGTTCAAAATTAATAAACGTTCTATCTTTGTGATTGTACTTTCTCACGCTTAAAAGGAGCGCTATAACATGTACTTCTATTTAAAAAATCAATGTTAGTGACCATATCTCTGAAGTCACAAATAATATGAATATATTAAAGTAGCGTTTCCTAACCTTTATAGCATGAGCCCCCATGTGAGACAATTTAAGCATGACACGTTCCTTAACAATTTTGTTCAATGTAAAATATGCTTACGTTTCTCTTATTTTTAATCATAAATTGCGAACACAACTACCCTAAAGACTGTTATTCAAACACTGTGAATTGGAGTATTTATTTGTTTCAATCTGCTTGAACAGTTTATTTGCAATTATAAATAAGTTTCAAATTGTTTGACAAATTTAAAAGATGGTATTGTTATAAGAGAAGACGTACATTTTTGAATTTAAGAAAATTTTGATATTCCTACAAACCTCTTCGCCACCCCCTCCTTAATAACATCCCATGACCCTCTCTTAGGGGGGAGGGGGTGACCTGCAGATTGGGAACCGCTGCATGAAAGTATTATCCCTATGTGGCGACTTACATTAGTAATAAACTGCATTTCGGTATTTTGATTCATTGAGGAGTTGTTTGAGGAGATTATTCTTGTTGTTCACTCTTTTCACATTGCAATTCCGCAAGAAAATAATGTCTTCACTTTAGTAAGTCGTCTCAAATCTCAAACTTTTCGTTCACTTTATCAAATTAAAATATAACAAGCAGTGGCTCTTTCTGTTTATAATATATGTGTATGTATTTTTCGAGACTTTCCACTTCTGTGTTTCATATTTTTTCTGATAGTTGCATATTGACTTTTGGAAAAGGTTTTTTTTGGAAAACATTGACTTTTGGAAAAGGAAATTGTTTCTTTTTTATATTTATGTACCCCAAAATATTATTTTTCTGTCATTGATGTTTTATATATGACACTATGTAAACTCTTTGAAAAAATAACAAATAAATTTGTAAGCCATAGCAAGCGAATTTCTGTCTTCGAGAACCTTGTCCACAGAGCTGTGATCGGACGCTTGCACCTCAAAAACCTGATCAACAAAATATATTCAAAACCAAACCTACTATTTTCAATTAATAGTCCATTATATTATCAAATTATTCGAATAGTTTGATTCTGATTCACGGGAAATCGTATATTTTGATGGAAAAATGAAGAAGGATTGTTATACCTGAAGCATATTGTGCTGAGTCATTTCAATTCTCTCAGGATGTTGACGGTGATTTTGAACAATAATCGAATGCATCAAGAAGTATTGAAAATTATTTTCTTCAAAAACCTTTTGTTTTATCTTTATTGTTTTGACAGTAGTACTCATTCGCTTGCTTCTCTGGCCAGTGAACTGTCTCCTTCCACGTTCACATCTTGAAGTGGTGAGTAGTACTAGTGGAGACTGTTTTAGTACGTTCAGTGAGCGGCATGAAGATCTAAGTTTACAACGTCCTAAAGTGTAAATGATGTGCAAGACGAGTCGTATTGAACAATTAGGGTGCTTCAAATTACCAAGAGAGATCGTTCGGCATATATTAAAAAAGAAACGTTTACGTTGAACATGTGAAGCTAGTCTGGTAGGTCGACCCTCTATATTTTCTTTCCCTATGTCCAATTTCATGTTTGTTGTTGAATTAATTTAGGCAATCGCCTCCGAAACGATGTTCTATTTGCGAAATTGTGTCATTCAACTGTAATATTTGGTATCGATAAATTGACAATTGTTTATATGTAATTTAATTGACAGTTGTGCTCATTCCATCAAACGCGTGATATGACATGCTCACTTACGCAGTCATGTTCCCTGTTCATCGGAAGGAGTCAACAGTTGACCATTGATGCAATTTATATTCACTCCCAGACGGTCGAAATATTATCTTTTATACATACTTGACCGCTGATGTTTCTAGCAGCTCACTTCCTGAATGATTATATCGTTTTTGCCACAAATTGTAATAATAAATAGGTTATTTCTTTCAACTCAACACGAAAAATACGCAACAATACTAATTTCTCCTACCTGGAGAAAGATTCCATTTTGTTGATAGTCCAAAAATGCAACGAGAAAATTTTTTCCGGTCGACGGAAAATCCTTTGAGGAAGATAAACCGAATTGGTAGTCAAACATTTATAGTTCAGACTTTTCATCATGATATTTATTTATCGCAAATGAGATTTTATGTCTTTGGGCAAACGAAAAAAATGAAGAAAAAAAACTGAGAAATATAAACCTAGGATATTCAAACATTGAAAATAAGAAATTCAGATATTAACAATACATATTAGAACAATACCTACAATTGAATTTATCTGAATAAAGTTAATGAAAATGACAATTTTTTTCCGATGGTTTTTGTTTTTTAATTTTTACCTTATGCTTGAAGTATTTTACAAAATCGAAGTAGAATCATTCGTTGCGAAGTACTGAGAATTCTGATTCCAAGAATCACCTCTTGTGATCGGTGTCGCCGAGTACGTGTGTGAGTGAGGGGTGTGCAGGAAGGGGGGGAGTTATTTACCCTGTGATCAAAGAAAGAGAACTTTTATGTAGGTCTCCAATGATTCATGAACAACAGTTTTAATACCAAACTTATTATTTAAAAAAATTTAATTTTTATAGAAGTTATGTATCCGGCTTAGGGGTCCCACAAGTATGAAGTATTGTTGAAAATCATTAGTTCATAAATTATTGTCGGTAATTGTTAGTTTACATTTATTGAAGAAAGATAAGATTTGCTTACGTGATACAAAAACTATATTATTTAAATGTTCTTTTATTCATTCCCTATGTATCTGAGGGCCAATTTTACGAGCTATTACGTTAGGTCTACTAAATGAGTGGTAAAAAAAATGTAATGAAATATTGTCGCACGCTTATTCACTATTAACCTACTTCTTGGGGGACGGTTGAAAGAGTTGGAAGAAGGGAGATGAGAGTGAAGAGGGGCCAAATCGAAAATGTGCCCCAGGTTCCCCAAATCTTCTGGACGGTCCTGCTTGTGTTAGGTATATTAGTCTAACCAGTTACCTTCGGTCGTAAGACGCACACTTTGTCATACGGTTAGGAGAGACAGGCATTTCATAACGCTTCACAGTCATGCATTCACAAGCACAGTTCCCTGTACGTCTACGCAACGGTACAGTTCTCTCTTGGACGCGAAGCGATTTTTGTTTGCTGCGTTACGCAAGCCGATCCATTCTCATCGCCGACAGATGAATCCGGCCGGCAGCGCAGCGGACACTCTGGGGAAACGGCAGCCTTCGGGTGACATAACCACGGAGCGTTCAGCGCAGCCGGACCAATGCGTTCCCAAGATGACACAAACGATGACCTTTCACGGACTCCGACGCAGAGTAGCCGACTCGAGGAAACGACTTCCGCTCGAAGATGGACATTTTTTGACTGAGAGGACGAGACAACGGAGACCAAACCTTGAGACGAAATTGAGACACGGAAGAAGGCGCGAGAACTGCGAGGGAGTGGACATTTGTACCTTTGGTCCCGATGATCTCACGGATTATGCTTATGAGTCACCATGAACAAATGTTATGTCCTAGTGAGGACCTTGACGCCTTCGAGAAAAAAGAACGGAGACTGAAAATTTAGCAACATGGGTTGACACCTTCCCTCAACTCTTTCCCTCAAACAATTAGCAAAAATCAAAATCAAATCTTGATTTATGAGGCAATATTGGATTTTTTCATCGCTATGGTCAAACATTAATGAGGGTTGCGAATAATCGCAATTTCAAATTATTTGTAGCAGATAACACGAGTTTAATGTGTGACAATGAGGAACAGATTTATCGTTAAAGTAGGAAAAAAGTTAGTTCTCTCATATGTTCCTCAATCTATATTAAAGACTGATAATTCAATCCTTTTATTAAGGGGACGGTCAAAGAAATTAAAACACATTGTGCAGTCCTCTTCATCAGAATCTTTTTTACTTGTGTTTGTACGAACGAAATATCAGTAAGTCTACCAGACATATTTCCTCGGAAGTCCTAGTAAATGAGAACGGTAATGTATTTATTGTGCTCTCTGAGAAAATACAACGTGTTCTGTAACTTATACATAAAATAACTCACCAATATACAATTAAATGCGGTTAAATTCAATCGTCGTAAGCTATTTGTATAGTTTTCTCTTCAAAACGAAAAAACCCACACGCGCAATTTTTGTGTTTGAAATTTTGGAATTGCATTTACTTTCAGTTTAAAAAATAAGCTCTATTCATTTAAAAAGTATGTATTTTAGTGAATTTTCTTTATTTTATTCTTCATATTTTTATATCGCTAATAATTGTATTAAAATGTATATACTCTCCTAGTTTTGAAAATTGCTGACAATTATATAAAATATTTATGTTATATAGATAAATTATATAAATATTTCAAGATGTAGTTCTTTGAATTACGAATAATTATAGTACTCTGCATTATTTCAAGAAGACAGGAAATGCTAATGCTTAACTGCATTGCGTGAGAAGTTCAAGGATGGAAGCTTTGATGCATAGTTTCAATTAGTGAAAGAAGTTCGCCTGGGCTCAATGTGACGCGATTGTTGTCATAATTAATGTATGGAGCAAGGAGTATTGCTCTAAAAGTTTTACAAGTTACGTTCAATATCTGATGGATCGTAATGAAAAATAGCCTTTTTAAGGTAAACCATTTTTCAGAAAATATTGCAAGAACTGTTCAAAAATCTACTATATAAAACCTATTTGCAATATCTCAACAGAAATGGAGGGCATGTATTACCTGCAAGGTAGCGCGGAAGTATGACTGTCACATGTTGCAAATCACAAGTTTTAGTCAATGTTTCTGAAAATTAAACAAATAAGAAATAAAAATATACAGATAAAATACGCGAGGATATACAAAAAGAAATTTTCCATGTAATTGCAGTAAAAACTAGCTTTTTAATGAAAGGGAAACCGATTGATGGTGAGGGAATCAGAATTTAAAATCAATTGAGTGTTGTTCTACCATTAAAAAATTCTTAAAACACTGTTGCGATTGAAGAGCTCTGTGATATTTTATCAGAATATCTTTGAGATGCTGTTAAATTATGCCATGCAATCCGCGTTTCTAATAATTTCCAACCTAAAGATACCTTGCAATATTATCGAAGGATCTAGTGTGCTTCAATATTAGGTATGTCTATTGTAGTTAATATATGCTTCTACGAACGCATACAATAAAACATGGTACATTATTGTTGTAATAACACACAGAAATGAGCAAAAATAGGGGAATAATTCGTTAAGTTTTGAAAATTTGTAATTAAGTGTACAGTGTAGTATTGTTTACGATTATTAACTGTCCCTAAGGTTCACGTTAGCGGTTTTTTCTCGGTTTTGTTGCAAAACGGTCAGGTTTTCGAGAAAGTTATTCACGTGACAAAATATTCCTCATTAAATTTCAAACGGAAAAGGTAAATACCATTTTTGCGATATGTTCATTGGTTCTCGTACTATAATCTCTCCAATTGGGGGTAGTATTGAAAATGTTAATTTATTCATCATTTTTCGATTTATAAATGACGCTTTTTGCGTATTAAGACCTGGAAGGATCTATGTATCAAAATGTAATGATATACACAACGAAACAGCTATTCGTATTTTGGTCAAGAAACGAGTCTCAGTGCGAATGCAAGGCGCGAATACGTGTTTTTTATATTAGTCCCTGCGCGCGTATTGTTAATGTTTATCTCCTGCTTAGAAGTCTATGTGCTTGTTGACTTCTCCCGGAGTTTCAAAATGCAAATTTATTTGTTTCAACTCTTTTATTGCACTTTTCTTTCCATAAAAAACTAAACAATTGTTTTTATCCCATTTCTGAACGATATTCCGACAAACATAACATAGAGTTAGCATGCTGTTTTGTCACAATAAGGGCAAATTTTTGCTAAAGATAAAACTTCATTATGATATTTCTTTTTTAGATAGATTTGAACTTTGTTTTTGATAGATGGAGTGATTTTCATTAGCGTTTGGCGACAAAACCGAAAAGAAAACAACAACCGCGAACGGGCTCCGAAAAATTTGGGAGAGAGTTAATAATCTTAAACAATACTACATTATTCACTTAATTGCCAAGTTTCGATACTTAACGAATTTTTTTAAATTTCAGTGCATTATAAATATTGATAGAAATGTAAAGTATTTAAATTGAAAGTTTTATTCATAGAAAGCAGTAGAGTAACATTAAATTAAATCTTTTACAGTATGTAGAAAAAATATTGAAATAATAATGACACAGACATTAATTCAATAGGTATTAAATAAATAAATTAATATTGAGGCACTACCTGTCAACATAAGAGTTGATGAGGACTCATTGAACTCGTTTCGAAAACAATTCGGGAATTAACATTTTCCGCAACACGAAAATTTGAATCCTGCATTTTCCAAAGATGATTTCTGTTACTTCGTAAAATCATGAAAACAAAAGAACATCTCCCTTTGAACCCCAATTATTTTAAAACATTGTAGATTAATACAATTACAAATGTTTCAATCTCAATATGAAATTGAAGCGGCATTTTTCTGAAGAATTGATAGTTTTGAAAATTTGTTCGCAAACTAAAACTATCTTAAACAATTAACTCCTTCACAAACATTTCGTAATTTGCTGTATGTTGTTTTATCTGTATCAAATACATTTTCTCTGTATTATGATTCGAAATCAAGCTCAATTGAGTAAATCCTCTACCACAGACAAGGTTATGACTAACGGGGAGAGTATTCCAAAATGATAAAAATGTGAAAAATTGTATTAACAATATTTGGAATCATTGGAAATAAAGTTGTTTCGTGCATTATTTCAATCATGGGTCATTATGAAACAATTTGCTTGGTAGTGTTAGTTCAATATTCCATTGATCTTCGAAACAAAAACACAACTGTTGCTTAACTTTTCTCTGAATCTGTTTCCGGTTAGTTCTGTTGCTTAATATGTGTGCCGGAGACACTTAATACAATTTTTTTCTTCGGGTAGTTTCTGGCATATGTGCTCTCTCTCTCTCTCTCAATGTACACATATGAAAATGAAGACAAACGTCGCTTCTTTGTGCTCTGATTGTATGGGTGACGAGAATTGCGTAATTTTTCTTCTGGTGGTTTGCATATGCAGTGCTCACCCCTGAGCGAGTTCGCTTTTTATGCGCACGTTTCCTAAGAGTTCGGTAACAAAAGCGCCACGACACGTCTGCAAAACGCATCCTTCCACATATTTGTGTGCACATGTTGTAGTCTCTAGGATAAAATGGTGAAAATCATTACGTAACAAATTAGTGTTTAAAACCGTTAACCTAATTTTTTTTACAGGAAAGTTAGACATTTTTGTTCCTTGACAGAAACCCGAAGCTCACCGGGTCCAGTGGTGATGTATCACAATACAAAATATTAGTTCTTCCGTTCTTATATATTGCCACCCTTACATCACAACACTAAACTTGACATAAACGCACTCAAATTTTTAGCATTATTAATGTCATATAATGATGAAGTCTAATAGCGCAACACTTAGGTGAATTTGTCGTATCTTAAGCAAACTTGTTCTCTAGGTGGAGAAGGTTTAAGGTATTAGTAAATTGAAATTCGACCAAAATAAGCATACCATTTCCTTCACAAAATGTCACTTTAATTAACAAATTTTGAAAATCGAATACAATTTTACACGATGTTTTTTGGTTACATCATCACTTGTACAATTACAAACACAGTACAAAACGTATGACAGGGGTTAAGATTATTTGCCTAATGGTGTTGAGCCGTGGGTTAAAAACGAACTCAGGGAAGGCAATGGACATACAATAAAAAGATACAACAAAACGAACGAAACAATTGACCAACTGAAAAGAACAACAATACGAATTGTCAGTTAACACTAAAATTAATTCAAAACAAATAACACCAATAACATGAAAATAAAACCAATAATTATTGAGACATATTTAAACCACTAAATATTAAAAATTATGTCATCGATCCTAGGCAGTTTTTCTGTATAAATTTGCTGATTCATGGTATTTTTGTTACATTTGATATGCAACATTTCAGACAGTTCTCTTATAATAATTTTCTTCTATGTTTGAAATTTTGACATCCTTCCACATAATAATAATAATAAATTTATTGTCAAAAAACAGTACAAACTGCGTATGACCACGTGGAGGACAATAAATTAATTTACTCTCCGGAAGCAAGCAAGGGACCATCCCATCAATTCCGATCAAGGGCCCTAAGGCAGAGGCGGATTCAATTTTTATTTTTCATAAGTTCCTAGATAAGATAAAAAGTTAGCTGCGAGTTATAATACATATATAATGTCAATATGTTTGTAATTTAACGCAAATATGTTTGTAAATTTACATGTACAAGTTATTATCGAACTATAGATTATTCTGAGTATAGTGTTTAAAAATCATAAGAGTTGAAAAAACACTAAATTCACGATTTATTGTTACAATAAACACGACCCTAGACAAAGTCTAGAGAACCTGTACAAGAAATCCGCCTCTTCCCGAAGGAAAAACGGAGAAAAACCCGGGTCAGGATGGTTCACGATTAAAGTTGATGCGATGCTGTATTGAAACGTCGTGTGAAATAGTGTTAGTGTTTCAAATATTGGTTAATTAAATTGACATTTTGTAAAGAAAATAGTCTTCTTATTTTGGTGGAATATAAATTTATTAATTATACACATAGATCCAATGCGTCATTTTAAGGTTTAAGTTTTGTTACATTTTGTTTCATACAATTTTTCCCCACCAGTTTCAACAATAATAAAACTACTTAAAATATACTTAGAACTTAATTAAAACACAGAATATATTAATTCACGAGATACATTGGTGGTGAGATTGTTTACGTGAAATTTTAAAATTATAGTACGATAGTGATCTCTTTTATTTCATTACATATATTTGCATTTGAAGCACTACAATATTACATTAATTTTGTTTTGCACCTTTAATACGCCGCTCAGTAGAGTATATTATTTCCTGATAATCACCACAAGGTGACTCATTCAGAGTATTTATTCACTATTTTACGTTAGAATGTGTTGTTAGAAATAATTATTAATGATGTAGAATGGCAAAATTTTTCGAATTTTGACGAAAATATTTGTACGGAAATTATTTTTTGCGCGCGTCCAAATAATATATAATGGCCCCAACAATCATCTTTAGATCAATGGTGGAACAAATTAAATCAGTTCTGTAGTTCGTTGAAAACTCTGTTGAAGCAATCAAAGATTTTAAAAATACGATACTGAATAAAAAACAAACCATTGAATGAGAACAATCATTTTCACTGTTCTACTCCATCATCCAATGTAGTTTCGAAAAAAATCCTCGTTTGATTCGAAATAGTAAAACTATTTTCGAGACATTTTGACTTAATTCTTGCGATTTTTGTTTTTAAGAGCCAGAAAATATATTTTCAAATTACGAGTTAAAAATTTATTCACGTACACAAGTCACATTAAAACTACTCTAGATCGTGCTTCAGTTTAATATCTCCAATAGTTTGGCAGGAACAGGTTTTTTTACAAAAAATAAAGCGAGCTGTAAAATCTTTGAAAGAAGTTTCCCAAGAAATTGGATTTTTTAAAACTTAGAATACCCCACAGGCATAGGGGACTTTAAGGTGACCTCATTTAAAGTTTAGAGACTACAAGACAATAATAT
>NNCF01125977.1:830405-855968 GCA_002313205.1 Laupala kohalensis | reverse complement strand
TATAAGAGACAGCTCTAGCTGTTGTCACGCTAAAACACGACGTATTCCGTCAATAACGACTCGTGGGATCTTGAAGGGGAATCTGAAAACAAACGATATTGTAGTGAAACTAGGAGATAGAATCAACGTTTAATGTGAAATGATTCCTTTGTCTGGAAAAACTTCAAACAGTCTTTGGATTTTCATGAAAGTTTGGTATGGATATTTTTTCCAATGACTTCAAGTGTCTCAAGTTTAAAACTAAAAGTAAAAAAATTGATGAAAAAACAAATACTTTGTGACATTTTCACCGATCTATTTCGCTTTCAATTTAGATTCGAAAATGTCCTCCCTTCTTCCGAAATCGTAAGACCATTTTCGTGACTTTTTAATTTGGTTGTTGCGGTATTAACGTTATCAAATTTCGGGAGATCAATTTTTGAATTAAGAGGTGCAAAATGAATCACGTATAAAAGACACCTTATGGCAACCCTAGTTCATGTTTCAAATCGATGACTGCAGTATAGTGTCAGGAAAAGTTTGTTTACCGAAAAAGCTGGCTGTAAAATCTTTGAAAAAATGTTTTCCAAGAACATGGGATTTTTTTCAACTTTAAGTAACCTTGAGGCGTGGGAGACAGTAAGGTGACATCATTCCAAGTTTAGAGATGATCAGGCAATAATTGGGGGGGGGGGAGACAAACACCGCGAGAACAGAGCCTCCAGCGATCTTGACGGGGATCAAATGAATCAAATGACACACTGCACACGTTTAATGTAAAATGATTCCTATATCTGTCAAAACTTCAAAACATCTTTGGATTTGGATGAATGTTTAGTACCAACATTTTCTGTACATGTCCAATTTTGTACATGTGTGTGATATTTACGTTAATCTCTCGAATGGTGGTGGAACGAAATGGGTCGGTTCGGTATTTAAGCCATAAAAAATTGAAGTTTCAAACATTAAAAAAATTTGTTTAAACACCACATACTTTGTGATGGGGGACTGATATTTTCACCGTTCTATTCCGCTTTCAATATAGATTCGAAAATGTTCTCTCTTGTTCGGAAATCATAAAACCATTTTTGTGACACTTTAATTTGGTTCTTGCGTTTTTCACGTTTTCAAATTTAGTGAAACCAATTTTTGTATTGAGAGCTGCAAACTGATCACATAAACAGACGTCTTATGACAACCCTACTTCATGTTTCAGTTCCATGTGTCTAGTAGTTTGGCAGTAGATTTGTTTTTCCGAAAAAGCGACACACACAAAATAGATACAATGGTCTTCCTCAAATATACGGATTTTTAAAAATGTATACCACAGGTATGGGGAAGTCTCAGGAGGCCCTAAAATAAAATTTGGGGACGATCGGACAGTATTTATGTGGAGTAACAAAAAAATTCCCATATGCGACGGTAGCGAACATGGTGGTCAATTGGCGCACTATGGTTTCTGAATGGAAGACATTAAAATCGTTATTGTGCCCGAAGTAGTAAATGAATTCGATTGAAATTTTAAAAAATTCTTGTAATATATAAGCTGACGAAAAGTGGTATTGTGTGTTTTATAAATAAAATTTAGCAGATTTGACTAAATCTAGTGTTTGGAGGCAGTAAAAAACATATTTTACTCCTTGCTTAAAGATGGTAGTAAATTCAATCATCTTTCAAATTGTTAAATTAAATGAATATGTTCATGGGTTTGGTCTCTACGAGTTTTTAATCAAAAAGGTGCGCAGGGTCGAAATTTCCGTGAGAGTTAGCAACAAGAATAAATAATTCAAGAAACCATAACTTTGCAATGTGTTAGTAAGTAGTAACCTTGATAATCTTAATAACGTACATACATAAATACTGATAAGAATATAGAAAACCGAAAACTCAAAAAAAAATCAAAGTTTTAGTAGTTTGTCTCACTGGATAGTTTTGAAAATTTATATGTACTGAAATTGTATTAACAATGCTCCAAAATCAAAGAAAACATTTGAACCTGTTTTAGAAACATGAAAAAAAAAATATTTTTTTTTTGAAATATGGAATTTCTCGCTAAAATCCTTCAAATATGTTTCAGAGGTGCAAGAATTGCCCCAAGTCCCGAGAGGCTAGCTGAAAATGGGGTTAAGATATAACGAAAAGAAAAAAAAACTTTTTTGGTTCTGGCGGCGCTGGGGGAAGACTGTTCAGTCAACCAGATGATTTTTGGTGACAAATGGAATGAGCCATGTCTCTTGAAAATCGGTGTTAAGGGACATTTTCCCATCTTATCCCAATAGACCCTTTGTTCGCGTAAGATGCAACCAATGTTTGAGGTATGCTCAACTTGTTGCATGCATTCAGGAGATCTTGTGGGAACATTTCGAGTCGATCGCGAAGTCGCACTTCGTCAAATGGGAAACGTGAACACTCGTTTTGGTTATGTATGTCCATTCCTGTATGTCGTATGCCCATTCCTATATTCCACCGGTACTAACTAACCGACATGATTCCTGAATTCTTAATTAATGTCATCCGAAGCTGAACTTTCATCACTTTCTTACCCTTCTCATTACATCTCGAAATGATCATAATTAATTTTATTCCATTTTACTCGAACTCCCTTACTCAACCATTAGTGGTCCCGATCCGTTGCTTATATTTGTACTTCATTTTGTTATATTCTGATTGTTTCATTTACCATTATCACTAAAGATTTTCATTTAATTTTTATGAATTAATTTCAGTGATCATATTGTCATCCTTCGAGGTCGTCCGTGTTTTTCGCTCCCAAGGTGTGAAACCTCCAGATCATTCCAGAGTCTTCGAAGAGTTTAACACAACGTTCTGCAGTGTCCTACACATCGGCTATCTTAATTTCTAATGTATTTAATGTTTACGGTTTGTTTATTTAAAACTAAAAATTAATATTGGTCTTCTTCATCATTCACTTAATTTCTCATTTTTCGCCTTTCTTGCTAGCTTTCCTCTCTCTGGGGTACAGCCAAGGGGCAGTTATGATTCTAATGGGGTATACTATAAACCCCGTAGTGTTTTTTCATTGTCCATCACCCATGATAATAGTCATGTCTTCAGAAAAAATACATGTGAAGGATATACGATATGTGCATTTCTTTACTCATGGTTCTACATAGCACCAAATTGAATATGCAAAAATATTTGTAGAAGAAACTTCTTCACATTATTAGTCTCAAAAATTTATTGTATGAACAATGTATAGTGGAGAGTTAAAACAAAGTTCCAAATAGTGAGACAATACGGAGGGATTATAATTACAACCTCACGCAGAGGTGATAATTCTATTACAGTAGAGGGGATCCCATTTTTGAGGTTAGTAACCGATAAACGTAAATATCAACGCTAAAAATACTTATGTCGCGAATACGAATAAAAATTCATTCAAAATAGTCATATTCACTCAATTCTTTGGTTGTAAATGAAAAAGAGAGGCAAATTATATACTATTTTAAAACACAGAAATGATATTTACTTATTCATATTTATCATATATGTAAAAACGATATAAAAACATTGAATCCAATTCTGATGTTCATTGTTAAAGTAAAAACTGCATTAAGGATGTTTGTCTTTGTTTCAGCATTTCTGATTGTGTTTGTATTTCATACCTTGGGATGCTTAGAGCAAGGCCTTAACCTTTCATGGTCTGTTGCCCCGTAGATGACGACTGATACATTAAACTTCCACAAATGTTTTTTATAGTGTTCAGTTTTTATGCGGCAGGCTACCTCATGCATCGTGATGAGTTACTTACGAGCCTAAAATACTGGTTAGGATCGTATCATTTGGCTGCATCTATTATCTGCATGTCATCTGTTTAGTACCATGTCATTAATACAAGCTACGGTAAATCTGCAAATAATTTTTTTTCAGAAACTTTTGTTTATTTTATTAAGTATACAGTGTTTTCCTTGCATTATGACGTGCTTGTATCGTGACAGGAACACACATTTGTGGTGTGACCTTCGTCTTCCAATTTCAATAGAAAAAGTTTTTGACTGCCTTTCTGGATCGGTAGTATGTCGGTATGCGCTCTGAAAGAAAACCCCTCTTCCATCCTTATACTACCAATGAAATAAATTTTTAATAATGTACAAATAGGAACTGTTATATGCAAAACGAATTTTCCGCCAGAAATCACTATTAATGGAAAAGTAATGATAATTATCTACGTGTTCACGTTCCACCCGAATCTGTGAAAAATATACTTGTTATGAATTTTTAATTGTCGATAATTTTTTAATGAAAAGTGTTTCTGACTATCACTATACATATTTAAAAAATTGACTTCAATTCAGAGGTTTTCTTCGTAACTGTAAGAAACCTTTTCGAGAATTTTTACTTCAGAAACGAATTTATTTGTTTTTTGTATGATAAACCGACTGAAGAGCCTGTTACAGCGGATATATCATCAAGAGAGTGGGAGATGTTTTTCTTCGCGTCCGCTGACTTACTAGTGCACTATCCAGTTGTATACATCCACGATAGGAACTCTTGCCTCCCGCTACTGGATTCGCTAATCACGCCAAAATGAGTCAACTCCCTTCAATAGTACGAGAGGCCAAATCACAGCAGGGTATCAGTGGCGCAAGCGCGAAAGTGGTTTGTTCTCGACGCGTTTGGAGCCCTAGTGGAGTTACGCAATATCGCAGGAAGATCGTGATGGGATACGTGGAATATGAACAGGATTTTTGGAAATTTATACCACAGGTATGGGTGAGTATCGGACAGTATTTAGGGGGAAGGGTTAGCAAACTATCCCCCAATGCGACAGTAGCGGCCCTGGTGGCCGGTTTGCGCACTACAATTTCTGAAGGGAAACTGTTTTTGTGGCCAAGCTACGCGTTGGACTCCAATTAAATTTTGGAAAATTCTAAAGTAATATACAAGCTAACAAACAGTAATACTATGATTTTTCAAATAAATTTTGAAGATTTTTATAAAATTTACAAAGTTTTACTTCGACGAAATTGGTGGCAGTAAAAAAATATTTTTTCTTCCTACTTATAGATGTTTGCAAATTAAATCCTCTTTCAAATGGTAGTTGAATTAATTGCACCAGTTCATGGGTTTAGTCTTTATAAGCCAATTTGGTATCGTATCCATGGGCGTAACCAAGAGGAGGCCCTTGCCTTCCCGCCTGAATAGTCTCCACGCCAACATTAAATCGACAAAATAAAAATTAGACACGAATGTGAAATATAAACGTCCCGGACAAACAAGTTCGTACGAATGTCAAATATTTCTTACGTTAATCATAGATCTGGTAAACAAGTTCAACTAGCAAATCTAACACACATTTCAATAATTTGTAATATATAATTCAAAATTTTAATAATTTGTTGCAATATCGCAGCGACTTCAGCATTTTGTCAAATTGTCGTCAGCAGTCTACGCCCATTTAGAAATATCTCGCGAGTTTCACGAACTCTAGAAACTTGTTAGAGGTTTTTTTTATGTTTCTGGACATTTTTTTTCAAATATGAGAAGACGTACCTAGTTAGCTCTCTAGTAGACATTGTCCCCTCGTACACACACTCAACAACCTAGCAACACCCATCATCGCTTCAGTATTTTACTTGTGTACGAATGTGTTAGCAGTATCGTTGAGAAAAGAATCTTCCGTGGTTTGGAACAGGATTTAGCTCACGAGGAGGGGAAAATGTTAATACGTATAATCGCATTCACACTCTATAGGGGGGATAAGTATCTTGAGTAGAAGATTAGAAAGTCCTCGATTGACTCAATACCCTATCAAAACGCAAGTCAAATAAAATACAATTAATAAGTGAATAAAATATCGTGAACTCTATTTCTCAGAAAAATAGTGTCTTACAAATGTTTCAATACGGGTCTTGGGTTATATATATTTTTCAATATAATTTTGTATATACAATATTATTTTGCAGTATACAATATTTGTTAAATGCTTCTGAATAATATTTTATGTTTTGTAATGTAAAAATCTTAGTTACCTTCGTCTAATCAGAAAATGCTGTTGTTGAAGGCCTTAACGTGATTAAATTCCTGAACTGACTCTAGCTGTGAGGGAAGCATACTAACATTATCCTGAATTTATCTTTCTTGCAAGTTTTTATTTACCTTGCAACGTTCATACGTATTCTACAAGAATTAACGTCCATTATATATTCCAATGAATTTAATAAAGACTTACGACCTTCAACGGACGAATACAATATGTTTTGTCTCATTTAAAGTTCACAAGGTTTCGACTTTATGTTGAAGTCGTCGTCAGGAGGTACAAATGACAACAAGAGACATAACAGAACAATTGAACATGACATTAATTTAACTTTCTGTAACATCTATTACCACATTCAATTCTTATATTGTTTAAAACACTTAACTATATTCATAAACTTCCCTTGTGGTACAAATTATACCACAATCATCGTCCATTATATAATCTAATTAACTAAATAGGGGTTTACGACCTTGAACGGACGAATAACATATAATTGTACGTGTTGTCCATCCGATTCCAAATTTGTAATTGATGATTCATCCACTTCCAAGTTTCAGAACGTGCTGAAATTTTACTGACATGGGTGGCTTGTATGACAATAGATAACTATGGTATTTTGTAAATATGAAATGTACATTTTAAAAAACGTTGTACATTTCAAAAAAATTCGTTGAAATTTTACAGGCATGCGTAAATACAGGTTTGTATGACAATAGATGACTATGGTACCATTGACTGATCTGATGACAGGGTTGGGACATGGGCACTCGAACTTCCTAATCGCAAATGAAAGAGCCGTCGAATTAGGGTTCATTAATTAGGTTATCTTGTTCATGTGCCATAATATTTAAAGCCAAAAAAGGTATTACTACAAAAAGTCTCTTCCTTGGTCACTCGTCATAGGTACAAGCTCTAAGAAGGTACATAAACGTAAATATCTTTGAAATATGTAATGTTAATTTTAAAAGCTTGAGGCATCAAGCGTAACAAATAATACTACTATAAAATTTCTGTAAAAAAACAAGCTTTTAAAATGTATATTTCACATATTCAAAATACCTTCGTTTATTTACCTTCTAAGTACTCGCACCTATAATGAGTGACCAAGGAAGGAACGTATTTTGTAGTTTTACTTCCTTGATATTCAGTTTTAAGAACATTATCTTTTACTTATTAGTTCAGTACTTTTTAAATAAAAGTATGTTTAAGAAAGTTAGTTTACGTCTATTTTATATTTTTATTCATAGGCAGCACAGATAGGCATGGTTTCAGTGAGTGAACAACCTATATGTCTCCATCGTCAAGCATTTTCAATTTACTTTATGTAGAGTTTAAAGCTATCTTACGATGTTTTGCAGTAGTGAAAACTCATTTTAGGTGTTTGGGGACATCTTTACTATAAGAATCATCACGCGGGCATATTATTTTTGTAAAATTACGGCTATGAGGAACTGGGAACGGTGAAATAACCGACCTTTGTTTTAACAATGGAATGATTGTTAGACTTCTGGGAGGAATTTTTTATGAGTTCAACAACTTCCCACCTACTTTTTACCGACCAACTGAACTCTAGTGATCTCCTGGAAACTCCTGGATATCTCATAAAGGAATTTTGTCCCAGACTTGCAGTAGAATAAAGTCGTTTGTATTGTTTTAAAGTAATCAGTCATCGGGTAAGTATTTGCACTTCATATTTATCGCCACTGATCAGTTGTGCAAAATTACTATTATTATAATTGCTATCCAAACAGTTTTTTATCATTATCAAGAAGACCTTTGCAGATACTTTTGTGATATAAGTTGAAATAATGTTAATTTTTCCCTAAGAACTCAGAATAAGGACTCTACTTGCTGATTAATTATGTTATGTTAAATGAAAATGGGAGACGGGACCGAGATTCGAACTCGGGACTTTGAGCTTAGCGCGCTCATGCATGAGCGCGCTAAGCTCAAGGTACCGAGTTCGAATCTCAGTCCCGTCGCCCATTTTCATTTAACATAACATAATTAATCTGTTACCTGGCGGTGAGGTTCACCGCAATTCAAGAGATTTCTATCTTCTTGCTGATGTTGAAGGCGATACACTTTGTAAAACTAAGGCTTCATTTGGAGTCTGTAGGTACGATAATTTGGATAGTTATGACTCTTTCCTTCGTGGGGTAGTAGAATACGCAAGAAGTAGTAGAATACTCCTGTACTGTCACTGTGGAGAGATAGAGCACATAAGAGTAGGTTCACTCCGAAATTCAATGGTCAATTGCCCCCGGTTCAAATTTTATTTTTCATGTAACAAACGAAAAAATGCTACAAAAAATTATTTGAGGTACTGTCTGAGCTGCTTAGACGGTCACGGGGTGGAAATAAGCGAACATGTGTGTTTCGATCAAATAATTTTTCTCTCTTCTATTACTGGTAAAATTTTCAATAAATTCCAGAAAATAGATCTTAAATGTCCCGTTCGAGAAAATGATTTTAAACATACAGCCGCTAAATTTAGAAAAGAATTAAAATTCAATATTGTAAATGTCAAGCAATACTATTTGTGAAGTTCTTTTTGGGGATACCTCTTGACTCCAAAAATATGCCTAACAATTGTTATCTCTATTCATTCAGAGGCTCAAACTAAAATAAAAATAAAACAGAATGCAACTAGCTACAGTCATTTTACTTACCACCACATGTACACGTCTAAGCGATTCGCGCCATTAAAAGATTAATAAAACCCATAAAATAAAAACTGAAAGATAAAATTATATTTTTCATTAAATGGTTCGAAGGTGCTCTAGTGCCCTAGTAATTCTATAATTACAAATAACAAATTCACTCAATGTGAAAAGTCTTCAATTAATAGGTTGAATTTCCATATAACTCAATGAAATCTTTGAAAAGCTTTTATACATTATATGTATTGAACAGGGCTTGGTTTTTCTTATCTTGAAACGTTCTGTCATGAACTGCAGTGCATTTGGAATTAATCATCTCTCATCACAAGATACAGATATACTTAATAATTAAGATAATAGAAAATCTAGGCGAACACATTTTCTGGGTTACACCGTATCCGTGAAACAAAGCCTACGTTTCGCCCTCAACATGAAAAAGGTTTATGCTTCATGAACGCGGTGTAATCGAGAAGATGTGTTCGCCTAGATTTTTGAACAACACCGCTGCGAAATCCATTAAGAATATTATAATAGGAAACCTATTTTGGGTTGGAAAAATAAATCTTAAAATTTGGAAAATTAACAGTCTTCCGAGTATTTGTAACGAAGTTGTGTCAAGTACGAGACATATTAAAAGCGGAGTTAGATGGATTGTATATGTGCATCCACCTCCACGTGCCACTGACGGGAACGTTGGGAAATCCCAATGACGCAGTGACGCAGAAAAGGAAAGAAATAGAACAAGGAATGATTAATAAAGAGAGCCTTGTGATGACATAGTTGTAGACAGGTGGTCTGGGTGACCGAGGCCAAAATAAATTTAAAAAACGCTATGATACGTGTTTATTTAACTTCTTCCTAACTGATGTCTACTGAAGTATAGAGTGAATGGAGAACAATACAGACTCGACCTGCCACCTACCGGCCGTCGCGAGAGGATACGACTAATTTTAGGTGCAAAGTGAAATACTTTGACCAAAACCTCCAGGTAGTTACAGGGCCGGAGAAGCACAGTGCTATCCGAGAACTTAATATAGCACTAAAAGCTACGAATGGAGGAAGAATTTCGCATTAATTGTAATTTCACATATCGCGTAAAATAGAGACAAGGATCGTAAATTGATTAATGTATCAAATAACTGCTCATTATTATTAGATCAATTGGCAATACGCATGTGCTGAGGAACATATGATTGTGAGGAAATGTTACTTGTTTGAATAAAAATAGTAAACTTTATAATGGTCTTCAAATACATCACTGTCAACGGTGTTCTGAAGCGGGAGTGTAGAAGCTAGAAATAAATTAAGGAATAGTCAGAGAACTCTTAAATCTGAACCAGTTTCAAGGAAAAATGAACTTAACACGAATTCCTTACATCCCACCTTCATTATTTTTCTAACATAAAGTATATATAGTTAGATATTAGTAATGGCCGGAACACCATTTCATTAAATGGCGGAGACATTCAATTTGTTTTGTTCAATGGTTTTTTCATGGAACCCTTCAGGTTGGTGTTTGTGAGAAAAGAGTTATCAATTGTAAAAAATATCTTAACTTCATTTTGACGTCATAGCTAATATGAGTGGTGCAATGCGGGGAACAATGTATTATCTCCACTCCAAACACGAACACACTAAGTGGAAGAGACTTGTCTAATGTAATATACACATCACGCCACTTCACCCAAAATTTGAACATTTTGAAAAACTACTACTAGGAAACCAACGTTTGTCAATGTGTTATCTCACCTGCTAAGATTTGTCTTCGTACCTGAAAAGCCCGTGAAATATGACATTGAGATATCTAAGAAAAGTGTTGGTGATTACCGAGCAATTGTTCTAATAGGTGGTGACGAGGCCATACCGAGGTCAAGTCACGTTATGACCACGTACCGTTCTGAAGACCTCGCATTAACCGCAACTACTTACCGTGACGTTACAGCGTTTTGTGCTTGGGGACTGTTTGGTTTACTCATGTACAATAAACAACCTTGCAGTACACATAGAAATCTCTTAAATTGCGGTGAACCTCATCGCCAGGTAACAGATAAATTGTTATATATTAAATGAATATGTTAAGTTGAATGAAAATGAAGACGGACCCGGGAGGCAAACGGGATGGCGCAGTTGGTAAGCGCATAAGCGCGCTAAGCTCGAGGTCCCGAGTTCGAATCTCGGTCTCGTCTCCCATTTTCATTTAACATATAATTTAACTTTGCAGTAATTTTATTGTGGGACTATTTCTTTTCGGAAGTAAAGTTGGTAAGTTTTCTTAGGAATAAATGGTATGACGACATGCAACCTTCCTAGTAATAATTTTTCTTCTAAGATTCGTTCCGGTCTACTTAACTAACTCTTGACTAGTTTCATTAGCTACTGATCTTTAAGTCGTTGGTTCTTTGAACTCGCATAAGAATTCCGTCAGCCCGCGAAGGGCTTGTCTAAACCCATCGTTGGCTGCGGTCAAGTTTTCGTTCCTACCATACCGCTGAGCGAGAGATGAGTGTTCGATCAACCGCTCGGCCAAACTAGGAGAGGTTATCAGCAGGGTTTTCCCTCGTCTACTCTAGACCGGACCCCGGACATCTTGTATTTCTAACTACGAAGGGTTTCGTGACATGCCGTTTCTGAGTCCCTAGACGGGAAAAATGACAGCTATATTGATCTAAATATCAGAGGTGAATTTTGGTGATTATTGAAATATGCTGGAGGCATCAATGAAGTTATATGATTTTCTTGCTTAGACAAAAATTCCAAATGTTTTGCTCAATTGAGATTTGTAACAAACAATTCAGTTACTAACTTCAATACGTTTTTCATTGTGTTACCGTAGTGTTATACAATATTCATTTTTACTCGCATATAAATGATTTTTGTTGCTTGCCCGAAAGTTAATCCCTAGTATTAGCTTGCGCGCAAGGCAAAGTAAAATGCATATACTTCAGTCAACAACCGATGAAACTCACCGTGTAAATTGTATTATAGTACAAAATTTATTGGGAAAAATGGAAAAATACTTTCAGTCTGTCGGAGTTATCTCAGTCTTCAAGGACGAAGTGGTTCGAGAGCGAATTCACACCATAAAAGGATTAAACCAAAATAACTAATCTCTTTCTCTCGGAAGATTACAAAATTACACTAATACCAGCAATATGATACACTAAACAAATATTTAAAAACTAGTGGTACAAAACTGTAGCACTTGTTTTCTTATAAACGTTGGACAATCTTCATTGCAGCTGGCAAAATGAAATTTTTAATTAAAGATCATTTTCTTCAACTTTACGAATATTTACATTGTTTTTCTTACTGCAAGACGCTTCGTAAAGTGATTATACAAATTTTAGAATAAGAACATTTGATGGTTCATTCACCGATGTGTCGCAGAGTTGTAAGTAAACACTTAAAAACTGAAATAGAATAAAGGCATATAAAAATTATCAAAATAACAATTACTTCGAAAAATGTAACACACTTAAATCAGAGTTCACATAAGAATTACCAGAAAATTTAGGAATGTGTGCATAAAATAACACATGAACTTTATCTAAATTAAGTATATGTGTACGTGATGAGAATTACAAACAAATGAATTAGAGTAAAAGTAATAATAGTACCAACCCACGTTAAGACAAATTAATAGAAGTTAAAATAATATTTATTTACTATGAATAAAAAATTACAGAGAAAATTTACCAACAGCAGACTATACTGAAAAAAATGAAATATCTTAAAATTAGCGTTTCCAAAGATCTAAGCTACACAATAGAATGGACTATAAATAATAACTGCATTGCTTATTCGAGTGATACAAAAACGTTTTCGGTTTCACTCCTTTTTTCTGATCGCAAGTAAGTTGATTACGTTAAAAATATTTTCTAGCGAATCATTCATAATTAAGAAGAAATCCGTTTTTGCTAGAAAATAATATTACATCTTCGGTACTACCAGAAGCTACTACAAACACCGATGTTCACTTCTAATGTTCGGATCAATGTAGCAGTTATTTCTTCCCGTCTCCGGGAACTCAAGAACGGCTTGTCATGAATCCCTTCGCAGGAAGAAAGTGGTACGAAATGTCCGACCGAGAATACACGAGCCTCCTGTACACGAGCGAGTACTTGGTCGAGTACAGTTACCATGCTTGTGTAAACACTAAAATTATTCAATAAATAGAGTATCGACTTAATTATTTTATTCTACTTTAAATTCATCTTTACAACGCTTTTTAAGAATTTACGTTTCTAGATAATTTTATATTCGGGATGGCTTGAAAATTATTCTATCTTTGAAGAACTATTGTCAGAAGTGTCTTGAACAGGATAGCATTTGTTGCGAATTATTGTCAGAAGGGCTGTCACATACTATTTTGGGAGAGTGGAGAAATTGAAAGAGTTTGAGAAGCTAGTAGTTGTGTAACAGGTGAATATTTGCCTCTGAAATAATCTAGCATAATTAGTAGTATAACAACATTTTTGGTACTCTAACGGCAAAGAGGTGAAATACATCAAACTAGCAAAATTCGGGTTCTAAGTAAACTAATTCAATTGCTTGTGAAAGTGGATATCAATATGAAACATTTTCTTGGGTGCACAGTCCATTAGCTTGGTCTTTAATTCTCATTGCCGCATCACATAATACGGCTGCGCCATACTTCGTCACCGCCCTGTCTCAGTTCCAAAGTTTTTTACCTTCCTCCAGTTTCTCACGCCACGCAGCGAAACAAATGGGATTCATGCTGTGTGAAAACTCGCTTGCACTCTCGACAGTTCTCTTTGCAGAATCACGTAATTTGGATGAGCTATATTGTACCACTGACTTGCAGATTTGTCTGTGGATTCACCCCTTCGTCTTTCTGCTGCTACGCTGAGCAAAGGCTCGAAAATGTACATCGTTCCTGATGTGCCTATGCCCGAGATACCTTTCGAACTTACTCTTTTACAATATTTATTATTTGGCACATGAAAAAACTGAAATATTACTGGGAATTTGGAGTTTAAATACTGCGAAATAAATCCTTCCGACTTAAAATAAGTGTTCGTCAAATCCTTCCTCCATATTTTAAGTTCTACTTCGACGTTCCTCCAGCATCTACCCCAACTTTCCTACAACAGACATTTTATTTCACTTCACATTTTCTCTCTAAAAATCACCCATGTGTTATTGATGAACAGCCAATGTGTAAGTGCCATCGCTTACCACTAACTTTGTCCGTATCATTTCCCGCATAATAGAGCAGGAATTACAAGCTGCTTCTACAAATTTACAAAGATTATTTAGAAAAGACACCAAACTATTAAAACTTCTCAACTCAGGATAGTATTGACTTGTTTTCATTTCTATGCATTGTAAGTCAATTACTAGGTGATGAAAAAAAGAAGAAAAAATTCTTCTTGCCAATCGTAGCTTTGACAACACGTAAAGCTTTGTAGATGGATGAAAACAAGAGAATCGGTGCCTTTAAAGGTGTTATGTGCGTCAGAGCGACTAGGCTTCAGTACCCCCCCACCCAAAAAAAAAATTAAATGATAGTTTGAACCATTACCTATCCAGTGGCGATGAATTTTCATACCCTTTCAACGCAAAATTTTGAATTATTTATATGGAGAAACTTTCGCGGGCTCATGTTTTATTGATATTCTGGAAAAAGTACTGGCTTGACATAGCGAAAAACCCAACTAAAACAAAGCAAATAGAAACAATCACAATTTCATTAAGATTTTTATATACCTTACGGTGTATTTACAAGAATAATTCACCAAAAACTGTGGAAAATACTGTTCTAAAGGAAATGACAGCCTCATCACATGACTAAAGATTATGGGACCCTTGTTAAAGAAGGTGTCAAATGACAGTCTAAATTAATTATCAAGTTTTGAAATAACAAAATAATTGTTCTTATCCAATATAAACAAATCAGTAGAATGAGTTATTAATTAATAAGAACTGCTATGGAGAATATTTCCAAGTTTCGTGAATGATTGGAAACTTGACTTCAGTCAACGCGCACATAATGCCTTAAATTTACAGGTGAATCAGTGCCTATTAAATTTTATGACCTAGACGTTGGCGAGCCCTAAAGCCCCATTAATAATGATTAGAATTATCCAACAGAAATGATGAACATTAATTATTTGCATTCTATTAACTATTTGTTTTTTACGATTGTTAAAGATGCCTCCTTACTATTTGAAAAGAAATGAAATCTCACGAAAACGCTATTTTGACCGATGATATTCAATGACCTCTCTAAGTAACGGAGACGAAAGAGAAATTTTCCATCCATTGAAAACCAAGCTCTCATGTGGGTAAACCAATGAGATTTCCGTTGTTTTATTTGTATGAAGAGTCACTATATTCAGTGTATATGTTGACTTTTTTTCAAGTTACTGATGTGATATCTTTGAGATTCAAAATATATCAAATGCTCACCTATCTTCGTGATTAATATTCCTAAAAACGTCTCTAAAAATCCAACAACCGCTGCTTATATGGAATGAAAGATATTTAGTAATTACAGTCAAACAGTGGTAGACGACGTCTCTTGGCAATATTACAGTTAACTTGCCGTTCTGTAAAGTATTGTTTAAAACAGAGGAGTTGGCGTAAAATTGGATTGTAGGTGTATTGATTGATAATTATAAAGACATTTCGAAGGACCGACGAACTATACGATGATTTAGAAAATATATTGGACAAACCTAAAAAATATGCTCCCATCTAAAGAGCTGCTAATATTTCTAGTGCACTGATAATCTCCTTGATTTACAATATCCGAGTCTGTTTTTAATGCTGTTTTTTATGTGTGACATGGTGCTGGCTTGTTGGAAGGAGTCGCACAAGCGCATTCTGATGGGTCATGTGGGAACTACAGAGAAGAGAAGTTACGAGAGTCTCCGCTGCAGCGCCACAAGCTGGTTGTGACGCGTGCAAAATAAAACTGGTATTGGAGGTACATACCAGAATTTTTCGTAACTTCTTCTATTTTGTGGATAATCTATTGTTTTTTGATGCGAGTAAAGATATTAAAAATGTATTGTTGTATAGACTTTTACAGCAGTGGCAGTTAGTATTTAGGTTGCGAGGTTGCCCAACCTTCATACATTTTCAAATATTTTAACAACTTAATCCGTAAACGAAAAGAAATATGTGACTTATATTTTCATTACAGAACAAAAGAGATTTTTTTCCTTTATTAGTTAATTAAGCAACATTTGCCGACTGATTTTTCTGATAGATTGTATGTCCACAACAATCTTATTTTTTTAAAAAGATTATGAAAATCTTGAAAATAAAGCGACACTGCTATCTTCTACACATTTAAAAGTTTTACACATAATGAAAAATAGAAATAACCATAAAAGTCACTCACATATTTGCAGAAACTGTTTTCACTCGCCTTTGTCAGTCATGTACACTACTGATAACATAAAAGGACCCATTTATTTTTCCAAGTCCCACGCTCTGACCAGTTTTGGATCTGTTAGGTTTGCGACGGATCTCTCCTCTTGCTTTCACTTCGAGAGGGGAAGTTTTGTTCGACCAATCGTAGGCCTATTTGAAACGGCGCTCATATTTGGAAGACATCGTGCGGCGGGTAAATCGTAACAAGATAAAATGTTTAAATACACTGCTGTTAACGAAATATTTTGTATTTTTTTATTATACACATTTTGGACTTCTATAACAAAAATATTCTGTATATTCTTGACTTCAATAAACTTTACCATTCTCTATATTTAAACGACATCTCGAGATTCGTTGTCTCGCAAGGTCTTCATAGGCAATGTAAACGATATTAGAGTTTCTGTAAAAAACGTTTGCGTAATACTGTGATAAAATATAGTTTTTAACAGAATTTGAATATAATTGCAAGATATCGTGTGGAATTGGTATAATTCGAATCACAAATTACTTATAAATATTCCTATAATTTCTTGTATAGTTTCTTGTAGCAGGGAACGAAAATTGTCATTTAGAAACATTCTTTGCGGGTATATAACTTTTTAAATAATAATAAATAATAAAAAATAAATTTATTGTCAAATAATAATTTACGAAGCAACATGGATGTTACATTTGTGAAGATAAACGTATTAGTCAGACATTCAGTATAATATTTACAGTAAATTTAAATCGAGCGAGGCAGTTAACAAGGTCGTATTTAGTTTTATATGTTAAGTTATTGTAACTTGTAGTTCCCCGTATTCCTGATTCAGTGTCATATTCTAAGGACTTGTTATTTTAAATCTAGAAATCTTCTCCAATTAACGTAACATTTTGCCGTCAATTCAACAGAGAATTTCATATTTTCAGAAAGTGTTCAACAAATATGAGATATTATACGAAATATGTTTTTTCATTGTAATATTTATGTTACTTATGCATAATATTTTGATGGTGTTCTACTTTTTACTGGTTTTTTAATGTTTGTTGAAAAAATAAATTTATCTACAATAAAGTAGTGTAATTAGAAAAAATACAAAATAAGAATGCAGGGACCCTGAAGATGATTCTAAACTAGCATCAAAAAATTGACCACGCACCATTAAATTGCAATAGAATGTTTAACAAAAAATAAAGTAATTGATTGTTTATAATAAAATTGCATAATTAATAGAGCATATACCTTTTTCTTTAGTAAATATTGTTCTCCAAATGTATAATGTTGTAAATCTAGATGCTATATGAATAAATATTTATTGAAAATATGGTTTGGATATATATTAGACCCGTTTCCTACTCAATATTTTTATTAAAATAAAGTTTTAATACTTGGGGTATAATTACGAACTCGTGAATTTCTTTTAGTATCATTGTTTTCTTTAAATATAAATTATTTGCTTTTAAATTCAATATAAAATTTAGTATCATTGTTTTCTTTAAATATAAATTACTTGCTTTTAAATTCAATATAAACTTTTTTTTGCACATGTTTATTGAAATTTCTAAATTCCTCGCAAAATACATCCAAACGGGTCTAATATATATCCAAACCATATTTTCAATAAATATTTATTCATTATACACCTTGAAAATCATGAAAGGAAAAATGAAATTTTATCTTTTACTATTTTTTTCTTGGTTTCTCAATCTTTTTAACGACGAGAATCACTCAGAAGTACATATGGAGGTGAGTAAAGTGTGTGTAACGGATTACATACTGTCATGTTCTGTGTCTCTTTTTGTTTTTCAGTATGTGCCACCCAATGGATCACGATAAAAAATTGGGCGTATTTTACGAGTTGAAAGGTATTAATAAGCTTTACATTTAAAAATACTATCTTTTTTATTTTTACAGACTACTCCTTAGTGGCTGTAGGTTTGAAAAAACATTGGTTCACCAAACTACGTTTTTTGCCATAATTCAACCCCCTTGATCGTCTAACAAGCTCAGATTTTACTTCAAGTCATAATTTTTCAGCAGTTTTACTCTACTTTCATAAAAAATACAATTTGAGGATGGGTGGGTAGGTGGGTGGGGACGATTGACTATTGGCTGCCAGAAAGAATCTTTCTTGATCGAGAAGGGAAATAAACTAAGGTTTTCGAATATATTTACAGGAACACTAGAATTCGTTTTAAGTATACCTGTCAATTTTGGTGACATTGAAGAGATGACCTTCAAAATTTTCTGTTTCGTTATTTACTACTTATCAAAGACATTTTTATTTTACGACCGTAAATATACCATTTTTTCTTTGTCCCGTGTTCTACATTCAAATAGAGCTTGCTTAAATGAACATGTTGGGGGTATGAGAATTATCCGTTCAAGGGTAGGACAAGTGATGGAATAATTTTAATGTGAGTATTCATGACTTCATACTGTGGCAAGTTGTTTATTCTACAGTCGTGTGAAATTTATAGATCGATCGTAACTGCGATTAGGTCTTCCGGTGATTAAATACGGATATGTCATGGATCTAAGTCGTAAATAAAAAAAATATCTTATTCTAGTTTAAAAACACTAACCGGTCTTTTCTCCAGTAAAACTAAGACACTAAAAGAACATTGTGAAAGATAACCAAAGATATTCTATCCTGAAAGTTAAATCTTCATTTCGAGTACTTACCCCGCGGAGGGCCATATTCTTCTCCATGATTGTGGCCGTACGAGTCGTGTCCGGGACCAGGGCCGTAGGAATCGTGGTCGTGATTGTGTTCGTGCGCGTGCTCGTGAACAGGGACCTCCCCTGATGACTCCGCCGGGGTGCCGTGCGCGTGGTCGTGCGTAGCTGTCGCGTAGTCGGGCGGAGGCTGCACGCGACATTCCGCACGCTTGCGCCACGTGTCCCAATCGGGATCCTCGCGAAGAGACAGGTGGCGCGGCGGCGCCTGCGAGAACAGTTCGCACGATCCGTTTCCCTTCGCGCCGATGCTACAAAAGACAAGACAAATATCGATCGTACGTACTCAAATTCTGAGAAAAAGATACAATGAAACTTCTCTATGTCGGACACTCATGGGGCCGTAAAATTTGTCCACCATTGAGAAATATCAACTTTGGGGGAGTTAAGGTCAAGGTAGAAGAAAACGACGGAGTGAAAAAACGTCCGCTATAGAGAAATATCCGCTTTTGAGAAGTGTCCAATAAGGGAAGTTTCACTGTGAAGACATTACCATTTCTGAAGTCCTGCCATCCATGACTCGCCTGTTACGATCCTTCAATAATTACGCAGCACTAACCGCATCTCCGCCCCATCCCATTAAGAAACGTTTTTGTAATGTGGGGACAAATTTTGATACACGGACTGAATTTTTCGTTCCTCAATGCTCCGTGCTCTCTGAGCGGTTGTGTGCGTGGATTACAGTGACAAAGGTGTATGTTAACAAGAGGTTAAACGTGAAGGTTAAACATACCACATAAAACTTAGCGTTACATTACGTCAAACCTAACACGCCTATCTCACAGAAACGATTCCCCAACCCCTCCTCCCCTAGCGTACGCCACTTAATTTATGGACGGTCCTAAGACATTTTTTCGGCACAGGGTATTACATTGGGACAATTTATATTTGACAATAGAAAAAAGGGATATGTTTCTAAAATATTTAAGAAAATGCCGTAAATTATGTACAAAATCTTCGTCTCAATATACGGGAAAGAACTTACAAAATCGGAGAAGTAGGTCAGAAAAACATGACGGTTAATGCAGCAAAACATTTCTTTATTTTTTGGTTGAAAGGAAAGGTTTCGAAAAGAACGATCTTCTATCTTTATTTTCATTCTCTTCTTGAATGAAAATAATGTCTAAAACTACCTTTACCGTTACATCAACATAACCCAGAAATACATTTACGACACTGAATGAAAAACTCTCCGATTAGTGAGAGTCTTCATGCTGAAGATAAAATTTGAGGAGTTTGATTTCCAATCCTATGAGAAATATCCCAGTCAAGTGCAAATTCAGAGAATGAGAAATAAATAGTTTACTTACCCGAAACTGAAGGCGCCGCAGCGATCGAGAGCCAAGTTGCACTCTCGCTCACATTGCTTCAAAGAACTGACGGCTACTGCTCTGAGGGCCTGCTCCGTTGCTCCCCGACGTCCTAGAGCTACGCGTTCGTAGCAATCTGCAAAACAAGTAATACTCTTTCACTCCGATGAAGCACGGTGGTGCGTGATCCAGGTCAGCCGTAGAGTCCTTAATCGAGAAAGAATTAGTCGGGGGTGGAATTACAAAGCGGAATTTCTCATATTTCCGGAAAATACTACGCGCAGATTCTCATAGTGGTTTGAATCAGCTGTAGTTGGTCTCACAATTGTGGCGTGTCTCCCTCCCTTTCTCGCTACTCCACCAATAAGAGGCGAGCTCCGAGCGACAGCTAGCACCCAAAGGGCTATGATAATTAGAGCGCAGTAAATATAGCTTTTATGTTAAATCAGCGCTCCACCAAGTTGTGGACACGGCTGACGGTTCCCTCTTGATTAAGGACTCGAGAACATCAGTGGTGTCAAGAGGAGCACCACATGAATGAAGACACGTACACCAGCGTGCTTAGTGATCTAAATCGTGAGAACGGCTTCTGTAATCGGATAGAAGGAAGGGGTTAACAAATTCCTTTCCTGGCGACCACGCGTTCCACGAACAGCTGCGCAATGAAACTAACGAGTTTGTGGAAGATCCAATGAACTAACACAAACAATAGATTTCAGTTTTTTACATAAATTAGGAATAAAGAAATACAAAACTATAAGAGGAAAAAAATTAATACAGAAAAATATAAATAAAAATGTATAACTTTTATTTAGTTTTTTTCGTAGAATACTTGGTAATTACTTTTCTTTGTTACCAAATGTTTCATACATAGAAAATATCCTGCACATCCGTCGCGTTCATCTCACAGGAAGTGAGAGGTTCACTCTCTTTGATATTCCCCGCACGACCTCTTCCGTCCTGCCATGACACGTTGCAGTCAGAGTTGGCCAGTGGGCTGTCTTCACAGGTGTTCCCCGTTCGTGCTCCCGTGGATGATCCCTGAGATATGATGGAAGATGTTTCGATCTCGCGCAAAATAAACGTTTTTACGATGAGTAGGAACTTGTATATATTTACTGGACCTTTCCCCAAAACGGAACAGATACATGGTAGGTGGAATAAGAGCACATCAAAGGAACATTTTTCAAATATAATTTCAGTCTAGATTTCTCTACTTCCTCGCGGATTTCCTATCATGTGTTTTGAAAATTAAGACATGAAAACAAAATGTCCGTATTGTATCATGGTTGAAAGAGAGACGTTTCGAAACAACGTATCCCAAAAAACCACATAAGACGATATTGCTTCCTCAGTGGATTTGCGCGAAGCAGAAGATTGCTTGTACTTGTGGACGATGATGGCAATAACGTCGTCTATTGTTTTGAGAAATCACTCCAACATTACTATTTGGGCAATAAAAAATAAACTCGAAGAAATTGGGACTGCGCAAAAAATTCGGAACAGAAGTTCGAAAAACAACGCAAAACTGATGAGAATACTAATCTACTGGATTTAAAAGAAGTTCATTATATTCAAAGAAGTTTAAAGAAGTTCATTGCAAGTTATTTCACCAAGTTTAAAAACTAATGGATACGAGTAAAACTATTCTTACTCAACAGTGTACCAGATTTTCATATTTTCTCAATTCCTACAGTCATATGTAGCGTTATTACAGGTCTTGTGCACAGGCTTCCAAACTTCAAGAATTGCACCACATTAAACTATCGCTAAATGTTCAGATAATGAAACTCTCTAATTCCCTGGTGGTGTTGTAGTGAAAAACACTTAACTTAAAATACGTAGTTGGATGAAAAACGCTGGAGTGACAACAACCTCCTCCTTGGATTCACCACCCACCTCGCCTGTGCTCAAACCGGCACAGGTGTTATTCTTATGCAGGAATACTGTGCTCAAAACGGCACACTTTTTCACGTCTCCAATTAGCTTAATTGATTTTAATTAATTGCCTCCCCAAAACTGTACTCAAACCGACAGAAGTCTCTTACTAATATTCCGTAATATCGTTACGACAACATACATAACCTAGTCAGTTTCATCATCTTAGAGTATTGTTTGTGTGCCTCACCTTGACACAATATTGACCGGTTTCAATTATATTTGGGAGTTATTTTCTTCTTAGTTAAAGTGTGTCAAAAATTCTCCAAATTTCAAGTTAGTATTTGATAGCACCTTCTTCGTGATCGTTCAAAATGACGACACGAAATGTATTTTAATTTAAAATAAAAATTGCTAAAATTATTCTGAATAATAAATAATTCAAGACTTAGGATCTTTAACAGACGAGCAGTATAAAACATTCCTGAGATTAAGCTGTAGCCGCAAAATATTCAGAGATACACTGTAGCGTCACGAGAAAAACAAGAGTAGATGTGGGATGTTTCTAAGAAAGTTTTGGGACGAGGGGACGCTCTGTCATAACAAGATATCAGCATGGGATATAGAAGAAGGACGAAGATGAATATCACAAGTAATACTAAAGACAGAGTACGAAGTCTTAGTATTAAGGAAGTACTGTTTTCAATATTTGATAACATGCATGATAAGGGATGGAAAATTAATAATTTAGTGATAAGTGGCTATATGCGAGGGAAAAAGAAATGACTGCCACAAATTAAAATCTGGCATGATTTTTATTAAGATGTACAGACAAGAGAAGATAATTGTATGCTTAGATGGGAATGAATGTTCGTTGTTGTGGGGGAAAGAGTAACGAATATTAATTGTAAATTAATTGAAATTTTAATTTTCAAATATGGATTATGTGTTCTTAAAAAGGGAGGAGAAAGGACATTCAATGGCACTCCATAATGAACATAACTATGACAAGGCAACAAGGAAGGATAATAAAGGATTGGCGGATTGGAGAAGGATTATCATCTGATCGTAAGAGAACATTCTTTGAGACAGAAAGAGAAAAAGAGGAAGAACAAGGGACGTTTGCACGCAACTTACACAGAATAACTAGAGCTGTATCGAGAGATAAGTAAAATAGATTGGGGAGAAGAGGAAGGCGAAGATGAGGAACAGGAGGAAGTAGATAGACTGTTGTTAATAATAAATTTTTATATATTTATTTACTGCAATTGGGCAGATCATACCCTGTGGCAGTATATATGAAAATACAATACAAAAATACATATCACAGAGAACTGAAACAAAAAATTGGAAAATAAATTATTAAACTATATGATTCAACTAATATTAAAGTATTAAATATATAAGAACAATATTTTACCCTGAAACATCTAAATAATTGATTAAAAAATCTTACTGCACATTTTATTTCACTGATGACCCAAACACTCGATTTACCCCTTTCATGCACTTCACTTCACATTTCACTTCCCACCTTTTCTAAATCATTTATTTCCCTCGTATCACTTCACTTCACTATCACTTCACTTCACTACCCACTATTACTCCACTAACTTCCCATCAACACTAACGTATCGATTCTTCCCGACCTGCCTAATCCTTTCAATTTGTCTATTCCCCCTTCTTTAGAACGTTTTTGAGTTTAAGAGAGGTTGCTGAGCCCGATAGCGCTCCCAGGACAACCGCAGGCAAATTGTTCCAGTCCCTGATTGATCTATTGAGAAACGAATATTTTCCTACGTCTGTTTTTTGTTTCCTTTCGCGAATTTTGAAAAAGTGATCTTGTCTACCCAATCTAGTCGGTTTTACTAAATGATCTTTGACATCCCGCCACGCTGGATCGTTTTTAAGTGTACTGAACAAACATCCCAGTCGCACTCTTTTTCTACGAATTTGGAGAGGTTCTATTTTTATATAATTATTCGTATTATTACCCATGTTTATGAAGTTAATCGCTTTTTTCTGAATTGTTTTCTAATTCTTCTATTTGATATTTTCTATAACGATTCCATCCTGCCAATGTATGATCCAGTAGAGGCCTAACAAGGGTTGTGTATTGTAACTCTTTTGTTGTTGGATTACTGCCTTTCTTTAAAATTCGTTTAATGAAATCCAAACTTCCAAACTTTTTGTGCAACGCTGTTAACCTGATCAGACCACTCCAAGTTATTCTTAAACATGATACCCAAATATTTGCATGAATTTACTTCCGGTATTGGACATAAACTGATTTCATAGGACTAATTTTGCCTTAAGCGGATCCGCGTGAAACATATAGCTTTACTCTGAATTTATTTTCATTCGATTTATAGTTACCCATTTGTGGATTTCATCAAGGTCTCGTTGGAATGTTATCCTGTCTTCCGAGTTGTTTATTGTTCGGTAAATTATACAGTCATCCGCGAATAATCTAATATTTGAACTTATTTTCTCAGACAGGTCGTTGATAATGCTATAAATAGAAAAGGTCCGAGAACGCTGCCTTCTGCCACTCCTGATGTGACGTCTACTTCCTCCTATAATACTTCCGAGACCCTCTACTACTCTTCTTTAGAAATTCACGGATCCACTCTACTACTCTTCTATCTATGCCAGTATTTGATATTTTCTGAAACAATAGGTTATGAGGAACTATATCAAACGCTTTTGAAAAATCTATGACGACTGCATCTATGCTCTGTACCTTATCTAACGTGTCTGCGATGTCCTGACATAACGATATTATTTGGCTTCCGCACGAGTGCCCCGGTCAGAACCCATGTTGTTTGTCATGTAATAGCGCGGTTTTACTCCACTCTTCTCTTAAATAATTTGCTATTAAGTGTTCCATTATCTTACATACAACCGATGTTAAGTTCACAGGTCTGTAATTTGATACTGAAGTTTTACTACCTGATTTGTGTATCGGAATTGTGATTGCATTCTTCCAGCCTCACGGTATTTGCGTATTATTAATTGAGTTTTCAAAAATGCGAGTTAGATATGATATTATCGCTCCTCTCCTAACTTTAAAATATCTGTTTTTTGTTTCCTTTCTCGATTTTTNCCTAACAAGGGTTGTGTATTGTAACTCTTTTGTTGTCGGATTACTGCCTTTCTTTAAAATTCGTTTAATGAAATCCAAACTTCCAAACGGTAATCCGACAACAAAAGAGTTACAATAACTTTTTGTGCAACGCTGTTAACCTGATCAGACCACTCAAAGTTATTCTTAAACATGATACCCAAATATTTGCATGAATTTACTTCCGGTATTGGACATAAACTGATTTCATAGGACTAATTTTGCCTTAAGCGGATCCGAGTGAAACATATAGCTTTACTCTGAATTTATTTTCATTCGATTTATAGTTACCCATTTGTGGATTTCATCAAGGTCTCGTTGGAATGTTATCATTTCTTCCGAGTGGTTTATTGTTCGGTAAATTGTACAGTCATCCGCGAATAATCTAATATTTGAACTTATTTTCTCAGACAGGTCGTTGATAATGCTATAAATAGTAAAGGTCCGAGAACGCTGCCTTCTGCCACCCCTGATGTGAC
>NNCF01125977.1:784278-820099 GCA_002313205.1 Laupala kohalensis | reverse complement strand
TTTTTTCAACTCTTATGATTTTTAAACACTATACTCAGAATAATCTATAGTTCGATAATAACTTGTACATGTAATTTTTTGCGTAAAATTACAAACATATTGACATTCTATTAGTATTATAACTTGCAGCTAACTTTTTATCTTATCTAGGAACTTTTGCTGAAATATTTGAATCCGCCTCTGTCTTAGGGCCCTTGATCGGAATTGATGGGATGGTCCTTTGCTTGCTTCCGGAGAGTAAATTAGTTTATTGTCCTCCACGTGGTCATACGCAGTTTGTACTGTTTTTTGACAATAAATTTATTATTATTATTATTATTATTATTATTGAAACAAAAATATAAAGAGTGCAACTCCTCTTCACTCATGTCTCTAATATTTCTATACTTTAACGAATATTGAAAAGTTCCTTTACGTAACTATATATTAAGAAAAATAATCATAGAATATGGTTTTTAAGAGGTATTTAAGACTGCAGTTCTTGTACCTATTCATAAAGTAGGTGATAAGTCTAATGTGTCCAACTATAGGCCAATTCCACTTTTACCAGTTTTATCAAAGATTTTCGAAAAATTGATATTTTCAAGATTCTCTAAATTCATAGGCAGTACAAATTATCTTTCTGATATGCAATTTGGCTTTAGAGAGGGTAGAGGTACCACTTCAGCCCTTGCATGCGTTACAGATTTTATATACTGCAATTTAGATAAAAATAAACCAGTAATTGCTGTTTTCTTGGATTTAGCAAAGGTCTTTGACACAGTTGACCACAACTTACTAATAACTGAACTAGATAACTGCAGTATCCGTGGGCCAGCACTAGATTTATTAATAGATAAATTAATGGTAGAACGCAAGCTGTAAAAATTGATATAAAAAACAATACAAAAAGGGTTGCAACGGGTGTACCACAGGGTTCAATTCTTGGTACATTATTATTCTTAATCTATATTAACAGCATTTTCAGTGTAGTTATGGTCGCATTGTATCATATGCAAATAATACTATAATACTAGTTTTAGAGAATACATGAGACGAAACTGCATTTGTTACCAATAATTACCTTAATATGGTCTATATGTTGCTTGTTTTAAACAAACTAACCCTAAATATAGATAAATCTGTCTACATTACTTTTTGTAACTACACTGATAGCACCCCACATAATATTAAATAACAGAAGCTTAATCCGAGTACTTTATGTAAAATATGTAGGAGTTCTCATGGACAGTCATACGAGATGGGATATTCACATCAATAGTATTGTTAAGAGACAAATACTTAATATATGTATTTGCTAAATTAAAATGCATCTTAGATTTGGACTCATCGATGATTTTATTCTGTGGGCACTTTAAAGGTTTATCCACTTATGGAATTGTAGCATGGGGTGCAGCGTACGAAAGAAATATCAGGCCTCTTAAAATATTGAGGGACCGAATTTTAAAAATAATTACTGATACAAACGTAAACGCGTTAAAAAGAAAGCCCCTCAACCTGAGACAAATATATAAATTTAACTGTATCCGTTTACACTACAACGAAATTAAATTAATTTATAGATTCCCAAAAATCTACTAGGTTTAAAACTGTAAGACCTTCCACAGTAAATTTCGAATATATAAAAAAGATTTCTATATATAATGCCATTTTCGAGTTCAATAAATTACCAAATTCACTAAAATCTCTTAGTTTAACTCTAAAGTTCCGCTATAAAAAACTTAAAGATCACATTGCGCTGCAATAAAATCGCTGTATCGTATCTCATTGAACAGTCGTACTAATATTTTAATAAGACTTTTACTGTTATACATTTGTTTTATTTTAATTTCACCCCAGACTTTGAAGGTGTATGTAATGTATGCTTCGCCTAGTAAGAATGTATATAATGTACAAATGTATGAATGTATTTGACAGATTTTGCAATCTAATTGTTAATTGTATTTTATTCAGAATCAGACTTCATATCATAATGACTCATGTATTTTTGTGATGTGTTTCATCTTCTGTATTGTTATAAGATTTGGATTTTTGAATTAACTGTTAACGTACTTGTATATCATATTTCAGTTTGATTTCACTACATTTCTGTCCTGAGTATCTAACTAATTCCAATTAATATTCCAATTTTATTGAATGTCTGATTTTCTTAATATTACTGACATTCATACTTTAAAGTATGGCAGTGTGTATTGTTTTATTACTATTTTCGAATTTTTGTTAGTACGACTATTAATTTTCTATGATTGGGTAGATTTACATATTTTTATTTCAGGATTTGTTTACGTTACTTCTTGTAGATTCTCTTATGTATTTTAGGCAACTAAGTCCTAATATTTTTTGTTTGTTTGTAAACCAATGTTGAATTGCGAGTCCACGTTAAGTGTGTTTATGTTTAACTATGTATATTATAGCAGTAAATAAATAAATAAATAAATAAATAAATATTTTTACGACAGAATTTGATATGAGCATGGTTCATACATGTGACAGTCCGAATCTGAATGATCAATGAGAGGTTTCAACTCCACATTTTTAATTCAGTAAAGTGATTTCTTGACAACGAATATTTTGAATGAATAAATCGATACCCCGAAAATTTGCAGCACACACTGTCACCCAGCCATAACCATGTCTTCAAATATACAAATATGATACTTGGTGTGCAGATGCTCCCTGGCGTCTCTAGAGATTTTTGCGACTCTCATAACGCGAGGTTTCTACGCGCACACGTACACGAAACCACCCTCGCCTCGTCAACCATCTTCTTCTTTGAAGTTGTTTAATTTTTTCGAAAAGTTCTTAAACCTTAAGAGTTCCAAAGATGTGTTGGGCTCACAATACCCAAAGGTATCCAGAAATTCCCTATAAGGAATAAAATTCTTATTTCTACATTTACGTCCCTCTGGTTTTTGCTACGCGTAAAGGTTTCATTGTTGATAATATTTGGCCTCTATATCTGCACCTGTATACATCGCAAGCAGTGATTTATGCAGAACTGGAGTTCTCTTTTGCTGTCTTCCGCAAGTTAACCAGATTTCACATCCGAACAGTAAAACGGATTTCACACATACGTAATCTCTGAATCTTTGGCGATGTTGGAAGAGCACCACTCATCTTTCTGCATCGAAAATGACCTTGTTGTTTGTTATTATGACGATATCATTTCGTTGACCCCTTCTTATCTATAATGCGGTCAAGATAGACAAATTCATTTGCTTCTTCGATACACAAGGGGGCGTTTCGTTCACCATTTACTACGACTTCTATTGCGCACTTTACTTTTAGACCTACTTTTGCAGATTAATTTTGTAGATCGGACAGTTTTTCTTCCACGTGTTAGTGCGAAGAAGCAAGGAGACATACATCAAGGTCATCTACACATCAATACGTAGTCAAGGTCATCTAGAGAATCCGGCCGTCTCCTACAATTGCTGCCGACATTTTTCATTACATGAGCCATGGGAATCAAAAATAGAAGTGGAAAAAATTCTACTGCAATTAACGTCCATTATATAGTCTAATTAATTTAACAATTAAAGACGACCTTTTACGCATGAATACTATACATATTGTAATTTGAAGTGTACAACGTTTCGACTTTTGTTGAAGTCGTCGTCAGATGCTACAAATAATAACAAGAAAAATAACAGAACAATTGAATACGATATTAAACGTAAAGATAAACACAAAATTTGTTTACAAAAAACAGAAACACTCAAACATGTTATAGTATTGTATTGTAAATACCAAATAGCTATTCTGTGTCTGTGCGTGGATTCAAACATCCGTGAATATTTTTTATATTGGGATACAAGGGGACGGTGTGACCTTCAAAATTTTAAATTAAAACCATGTTTTCGTTGGCAAATTTTGATACTAAATCAAAATGTACATATTCACTTACTTCATCGACCATTCGAAAGACGATTACATTTGATATCATCTCTTAGGTTTAAGTAAAAATTATTTTTTACGGCCAACAATGTCGTTAAAGTACAAATCTTAATGAATTGTATAAAAATTTTCAAAAATGTTTTTGAAAACACACAATATTATCATTAGCTAATACATTACTTTAGAATTTTCCAAATTTTCGTTCGAATCCATCGAGTAGTTCGGTCACAATAGCGATTAAAAATTTCCCCCTTCAGAAACCGTAGTGCGCAAGTCGACCACCAGGGCCGTCACTGTCACCTTTGGAATTTTTTGTTACCCCCCCCACCACACACGTTAATACTCTCCGATTGTCCTCAAACTTTATTTGGGGGTTCTTGAGACTTTTCCATACCTGTGGTATAAATTTCCAAAAATCCCCAATATTTTCCTAATTTTTTACGTGTCACTTTTTCGAAAAAAAAAAAAAAAAAAGATACTGCCAAACCACTGAACTTATCGAACTGGAACATGAAACAGGAAAGTTTTAAGGAGTGTTTTATTCGTGGTTCACTTTTCAGGTGGAAATTCAAAAATCAGTCCCGCGAAACCTGGAAACGCAAAAACCACAAGAAGGGAGTTAAGTAACAAAAATTATTTTTAGATTTAGGAACAAGCGAGGACATTTTCGAACGAAATTGAAGACGGAGTAGAACAGTGAAAATATCTATTCTTTACCACATGACATTCGTTTTTTAACAATTTTAATTTATTTTTAAATCTTCGAACCATAAAAATAATACGGCCAAGCTACTGAAACGACCCATTACGTCCCACCACCACCATTCCAAAGAAGGTTAACGTAGATACTATTGGACATGTTCCTAAATGAATTCCGTGATGATTTTCATCAAAATTTAATTAATGNATATATATATATATATATTCATTTTCCATTCTAACCACTAGTTTCGCCAGAATACGTTTTTTTTCTCAGTTTCTCCGTCGATCCCGCAAGTTGTTATTAAAGAGTGTGCGTCCTAGTTCACTGTGACAACAGCTAAAGGAGCTAATCTTGTGGCATTTTTACGTAAAACCCCCCAATTATTGTCGGATCGGCAGAGGCATCGAACGGAAACATTAATTAGAGTTGGTGTTAAGTCGTTATTTATACGCAGTTCAATTTTTAGTTCGGAATTTAAAAATCTTTTTTCTAACCTCTAAAAACCCGAAAATCATAAGAAGTGAGTCAAAAAGTCACGAAAATAGTTTTGCCATTTCGGAACGAGAGAGGAAGTTTTTTCGAAAAGAACACATCGAAATTAGAGTAGAACTGTGAAAATTTAATTTATCTTCCAATGATTTAGTTTTCAATCAGTTTTATATTTTTTTAAATCTTTTAAATTTTCAAAACTTTTCTCGGCAAACTACTGGACATTCATTTCGGCCCAGCCCCAATCGAAAGAAGACTAACGTAAATATAAAAGAATTGACATGAACCAAAAAAAAAAATTATCGTAGTAAAAATTTCGTCAAAATCGAAAAATTGTTTGAATTGTTCAAGATCTCGAAAAATCTTATCTGAATGCTATCACTCAGAGGAATGATATTTTTATACGTTACTTTTAAAGGTGTCCAATGTTTCATTCATTCTCAATCCTACTTTCGTGACAATACCGTTTTCCCAGATGTCCCATCAAGATCCCGCGAGTCGTGAGTTATTGGCCGACATCATCGTAGTTCACCGTGACAACGCTAGAGGCGCTGTTCTTGCGGAGTTAGTAACGTCAAATCTTCCCAATTATAGTCGGATCGTATCCTAACTTTAAATGACATCACCTTTGATAATCCCTAGCACCAGGGGGGCATTCTATTTTTAAAATCTGAATTAAATATTTGCCAGTTACTAAATGACTCTTATTGTAAACATTAAAGTAATGCATTTATCGAATATCTTCTGTTTTCTTCACAGTTTTAAATTGTTTATCTAGAATAAGTCTGTTTTAATCAAAGTGATGTTTTGTTAATTGGTGAAAGTTTATTCCAGAAAATGTAGATTTGTTACACTCTAAAAATTCCTGTGTAAAAGGACTTTTCTCGGCTTAACTTTATTCCACGCAGCATTTTTTCTTCTTTTTTGCAGTATCAGATACTACCACTTCTTTTTAGAGATACTACCACACCTTTCCCGAGACACTCTCCAGTCTTCGAAGACGTAANTTTCTTCTTTTTTGCAGTATCAGATACTACCACTTCTTTTTAGAGATACTACCACACCTTTCCCGAGACACTCTCCAGTCTTCGAAGACGTAGCAAAGGTTAGAAATTGTAAACCTATTCTTGAATTGTCCTGAACAACCATCAGAAAAAAACCTAAGTCAGGCTTAGAATATCTTTCGTAAGTTTACTCAAAATCATCAAACAGGCGTCTTCAACCTTTCTCGAAGTTTTCTCATACGTTTCACTGACATAGATATCCATGATTTCTAAGACAAAGTCATTACAGAAATAGTTCTCCTGATAGTTAAAAGTTAACATAAGCTAAAAAACTTACATTGGGTAAGTTATTCTTATTAAATTACAGAATTTTGATTACATTGCATTTATAGTTGTATTACAGTCCAGGTAAATTTTAGAAGGTAATAATATAGTTATATATCTAATTGTAAGTGAAATGTCACGTGTGAGACAGAAAAACATTTATCGTTCAAAATAATTATTTATGGTTTGTCACTTTTGTTTAAGGGTCATTAAATATATTGGTTAGTTTTTCTTACTCCTAGCTCAAACTTAGCCGTACAGTTGTAACTGCTGAGCTAAAAAATAATCTTTCCCAAATTTTCTCTTACGGGTAGGATACGAAAAGCTTAGATATTGTTACATTATCACTGCAACATTAAAAGATTACCTTTTTTATGAACTTAAGTTTTTCCAAAATATGAGCAATTGCTCTTCAAATAAATGCTGCAATAACAAAAATATACTGTTCTATTAGATATAATAGCATCCCGCACGTACAATAGAAAGTTATATAACTACACACTGTTCTACCGCAGTGTTAACTTTGTTTCTCTAGATTTCCTAAATTAAACTATGTGCTTTATTTTTTTTCAGGACAAGGAAATTAAACTTTCATATATGTCAAAAACTATGAACTTAATTATTTCAAAACCTACTTTTTAAATGTCAGGCTCAGTTTTACAGTTTGCCCATATTGGAACACGGCATTATAAATATACATACAATTAAGAAAATATTTGAAACATTGATAAGGTTTTTAAAAATTTCGGTACGCTTTCCCACCTGGAATTTCTTTAGATGCACATTGTCTGATAGTGTATCAAGTTCCTCAAAATGAGAAAAAAAAATTTGCATTAACCCACAAAAATTAAAAAAATCGTGAATTGAAATGTAATAACACTGTAAAAAACAGAATATTCCACCAAATTGCTTAGAATTGTGGGATAAGGTGCACAAATTTACATTCTTTGCATTATTTTGAAACGCAAGTCTGTAACTTTAATTGGGGCAAGTTATTGAGAAATTACGGAAAAACCAACTTTTCCCCTAGTGGCGCGGGGAGGGGGACGGGAATAAAAAATTACATCAGAATTACTTTTTATGACAAATAGAATGAGTCTTATCCTGCAAGACCCTTTCACTTTATTGTTACTGTGATCCTCATTTCATATTTTCATAAAGAATAGTTCGTCTGAATAATTATTTAATAATACCCAAATTTATCACTTTCAGACTATTGGTTAACACACGTTAAAAAACAGTTTAAAACAACTTTTCGGCTGTGAGCAGGGTCCTCTTCATGTGAATAAAACTTAAACATTCACAAAAAGCACAAACATTTCCTTGTCACAAACAATTAAAACATCACACATGTTTGTGTGTCTTGTGAATGTTTGAGATTTCCAACATGAAGAAGACTGTGTTCACAGCCGAAAATTTGTGTATTAAAGTTTGTGTTAACCAACAGTCTGAAAGTGGCAAATTTGTGATTTATTCTATTTTCATTATACTACAGACTGTATTGCAGAAATCATACAGAGGGCGTAATAATAATAGCGTATGGGTCTCGGTTCCCGTTAATTGTGGCTTTGGTTGCGACCCTTTGGGCTGAGCCACATTCCCAATTTAGACGTTCCGTATTTCGCTACCAGATGGCAGTGGGTTCCGGAGCTCTGCGTGGGTTCACCGTGAATTTTGCCGAGAGCACCAAATGATGCTCAAGGATTTGTGGATTTTTCGCACCCTAAAAATCCGTCGACCTCGACCGGGTTTCAACCCGAGCACCCGGGTGCGAGAGGACACTACGGTAACCGCTCACCCATCGGCGCCGATACAGAGGTGATGAAACCTTAGTAGAAGTATTTCTCATTTCTAACGGAAAGGAAGATGCTTCCTTACCAGAGAAAGAGATGAGTTTGTAATCGTCAGGAGAAACTCGGGTTTGAAAAACACTTGCTTTTTTATTCAATCAATAATTTGCGATAACATATTCTACCAGTAATTTGTCATTTAATACAAAGCGGTGTATTGATAGCATCTTGGCGCCCAACGTACTGCAGAGTGGAAGAACACGGATTCGATTTCCCACTCGACCAAATTGAGCAAGGTTGTAGCTTGAGTTCCCCGGAAACCGACAATGCTTCCTTCCCAATTCCTTCACCTATATCATGGCGTTTGGTTGAAGAACCGGTCACATGACCTTAAGTTCACCACATTATAAATGCGACACCAAATAAAAAATGAATTCCTCGTCATTGATACCATTTTCCTTCATATATAATAACTATTGAGAAGAAGTTGGCCATTAATTACACAGATGCACAAAAAAAGAGTCGTCTGCTTTTGGGACATCTGCTATTACTCAGGTTTAGACATAGTTGGACAATATTGTTCGACAAACTTTCATCATTTTTTGTGGATTGTTTAATATTTTTATTTGCTATTTCATAAGAATGAATGGTGGGCACTGTATCAAGATATAAGAAGTATGTTATAGAAAATCATTCGATATTCATAAATTAATAGAATTGGTGCAAATAAAAAGCAATGCAGTTTTAAAATGTTTAATACCATAAAAATTCAAAAATTGGTTTAAAAATAATACACTTTGACCAGAATGGAAAGTGAAAATGTAGATCTAGAGGTGGATTCTAATGATATTAACTTTATGGTGGGTTCCATTGAAATTCAATTACGAAGATCACTAACAAGTATGTTTACGTCCCCTTTATGGTAGACCTAAGAGGAATGTAATATTTTTGTAGAAATTAGACAAAGTACTTTTTTTACACAGCTCATTCGATTAATTAGGTCATGTAATCCAATGATTACGTATCGTAATTTGGTTTGACTGTTACTTTGGCTGATTGCTGAAAATGTAGTAAGAAAAGTAAGATTTGAATTTTTTTTAAACTGTTAACGCTTGTCATATTTTATTTTGACTTCTCTAGATTTTGTCCTGAGTATTAATATATCTAACTAATTTATACACACGTTATGTTAGGAAATCTTGAAAATAAATCGAAACTACTCTCTCCAATAAATTAAATTTTTTTAAAGTTCATGAGAAACGTGAAGAAAAATACATAAAAATCACTCGCAAATTTCACGGAACCGTTTCGGCATTCAGCTTTCCTCGGCCACGTTGGGTGTGTGTGTTAAAACTATGTATATTATACCTGTATATTAATTATTCCTGTATAAGATCAAACGTGAATATACAAATAAGTATCCAGTGGGATCCGGAGGTAACCCAACCGTGCTTATTGTGATAAAAAAATTCGCCATTAAATCGTATGGTGCAAATTTTCTCACAACGAAAATGCAAATTCATAACATGTAGTTAAAGGAGAAATGGGAAATGATTTAATAAATACTTCTCTGATTTTTTTAAGTATGATGTACAAGAAAAGCAAGGCATGGGATCTGGGTGGACCCCACTTGGTATTGGAAGGGTAAATTTACCTTGTTTACATTAATTTATACTGTTAAATCCAAAAATATATAAATTATGCCTAAAATCACGCCTGTGAAGCCTGAAGATAATGGTAATTTTTTTTGGAAATTCATTTGTTTATTTATACGAAAGTAAAATCAAATGACGTAAAAATATTTGATTAGAGCAATATGATTTCTATGAACACTCGAATTATAACACTTTGCTGAATTATATTAGAAAAACGGAAATAATGCGCAAAATAACTTTCTTGAAAACGAAGTATTTTTGAAAAACTTAAGTACAGTAAGATGTTACAGAATACACTCTTTCCACAAATTTATCTTACGAAAAACTACGAAGAAGAAAGTGTAAATCTCGTAATGCAACTTTCATTCAACTTAAGAGGCAATTTTTTTAATTTACATCTATGATTAAACTGAAAGGATTCCACCTATTCTAAGTAAGTTAATAGATAATCAGATAAATCAATTTGTTTAATTTTTGAAACTGGAGAAAGAATTCCGCATCACGATTAGAGTCCTTCCCCAATTGTAATCCAGACGAGTCCGAAGCGATTCCGATAATCTCGGTATTACGTCGGTCAGCGACCTCATAATTCACGCCCGTTTGTTCGTCTTCAGAAGCGGTAGTGAAACAATATCAGAAATGTTGATTATATAAACTATTTAAAGTAATGAACCTTTCTAAATTGATTAAATACTAATTATATATAAAGCTCGTGTAGAATGAAAGTGATATATATTTTACGTAACGAAGTACGTTTGGGATGACTTCATTAACTTTGAAATTACTTGTGGTTCAAAGGGTAGTTGACAGGTACAGTAAAAACATATTAAGTTTATTATTTGATTCACAGTTTACAAAGACTTCCAAGGTAATAGGTCCAGTGCAACAATATAAACAGAATTATCCAAGGCCGCGTTGATAACTGTCATAATTATGAGGGCGTGTTGAATTAACTTTGTGGTATTGAGGTTTCCAGTGGCTCTTATTTTAAATGGATTACACAATACATTCATAAATTTATTCTTATCAATATACTCTCCCAGTATTTCATGATGAATAACTCTCAAGTAGTTTCGCACAACCTTGGAAGTTCGATGGGAATGGGCATTGCCACCACTTCTATTAATTAAGTAATAAAAAAACTTACGACTTTTACGGACGAATACTATATATGTTATAATTTGAAGGGTACAACGTTTCAACTTTCTGATGAAGTCGTCGTCAGGTGGTACTAATAATAGCGAGAAACATAACAAGAGAACAATTGAACATGAAACTAAACGTAAAAGTAAACACAAAATATGTTTACATAAAAGCAGGAACGTACAAACATGTTATAATAGGGATTGAAATGCCAAAACGTTTGGGGACAATCAGGCAGTATTAAGGGGGATAGGGTGTTAACAAAAAAAATATCCCAAATGCGACAGTGGCGACCCTGGTGGCCGATTTGCACACCACGGTTTCTGAAGGGGAGAAATAAAAATCGTTATAGTAACCACTCGATGGATTCGAACGAAAATTTGGAAAATTCTAAAGTAATGTATTAGTTAATGATGGTATTGTGTGTTTTCAAAAAAAACTTTGAAATTTTTTATACAATTCATTAAGATTTTTACTTTGACGACATTGGTGGCCGTAAAAAGTACATTTTACTTCCTCCTATATAGCAAATTTAATCGCCTTTCAAATGGTTGATGAATTAAGTGAATATGTTTATGGGTTAAGGAAGATTTTGATTTAGTATCAAAATTTGCAAAAAAAATGGGTTTGAATTAAAAATTTTCAAGGTGACTCTTCGTCCCCTCCTATCCCAATATATTTTTGTAAGGTTACTCATCGCCAATTGATAGAAAAAGTAATATCAAATTTCCACAAAATTGTTCTTTAGTTTTTAAAGTCTGGGACAACTCTATGTAAATTTAAGGATATAATATTAAATAAGTGGTATTTGATAATTCGTAATATTATTAAACTTCCTTACTATTCTTATTAAGTAACCCTTATAAAAATGAACAAATTTAATTGAAATATTTATGCTTTTAGTGTAAATAAGATAATTTACAAACTTAACAAAACTTGCAAGAATAAACATCTTTTCAATGACTATAAATTTGACAATTGGGGGATGTAAATAAAAAACGATCTAAGTACCAACAAAACTTTTTTTGTTTTTTTCACCAGAATATTTCTTGTTGACAAAACCAACGCTGCGGTAATTGGTCGATGTGCCTTCGGTTGATAGTTTAATTGCTATGACATTAAAAAAATTAGTGTGGACGTAACATCATCTGGAGGTAAACATATGTTAAGCAATAACTTTCGGAGAAATGGATATTATAAAATATTATAATATACTTTTTTAGTATTTTTTCAGTATTTATTCGCAGCACGAGGCAAAATAATGGTTATCAAATATGGTACATACACTCCTTTGGGTTCTATCTTTAGTATTTGGAGCGTATTTGAGAAATCACGGGTGTCATTTCGAGCATTCTCCGTTTTTTATAATTTGGCACTTACAAAAGTTTCAACAGAACACCTCAAATTTGGATAAAATTTTGTTTTTCCTAGAGCATTTCTCACGCATACATTTATAAAATAAAAGAATTTTCGCAGTCATTATAGTCACAGGGAGCTCATGGTGGAAACTTTAAAATGATTTCATCGTTCGGCAGATGAAAATGTAAAGATTTGATTAATCATGTTACGTCGAATGAAAATGGGAGACGGGACCGGGGTTCGAACCCGGGACCTTGAGCTCAAGGTCCTGGGTTTGAACCCCGGTCCCGTCTCCCATTTTCATTCGACGTAACATGATTAATCTGTTACCTGGCGGTGAGGTTAACCGCAATCTAAGAGATTTCTATGTTTGTAAAGATTTGAGTAAATTAAACAATATAAGCTAAACAAATCTGAAAAAAACTATAATTATAATCAGTTTTGTGCATTTCCTATAATAACATGTTTTTGGCAGTTTTGGGTATGTAGATGGAACGTTTTCCATCTGCATACCTCATTTATGAATTACTTTTTCTAAAACTTCAACGGATAACAAATTCATGCTTTAGGAGTATTGTATCAAAGAATATTAAACATCGATGGAGTGTTTTGGGAATTGAATTTTGAAAAAAGTATCATGTATTATGTTTTGGCTCTCAAATGTCATTTGGTGAACAAAAGTAAAAATATGTATGGCTTATCACAATGGAGTGGACCCTAATGTTGACATTCAAAATCTTACGGGTAAAGAAGTATAATAATTCATTATAGAAAACGTTTTTCATTATTTCGTGTTCAATAAACGCCTAGACTTAATTTTCGCATAAAACGGACTCGGTGTAATTAAATGTGAAATAGAGATCTTTTATTCCATAATTTTATCATTATCTTAGATGTTAATGGAAATAAACTGAATTTCAAATTTTTTGCCAATTCTGAGATGGCCGATAATAAAAAGAATGACCCAATTACAAAACTGAAAAAAAAGTCCCACAACTTATTAAAATATTTCATTAACTAGTCTCATCATTCATACCGACTTGATATTTATTTGTTCAAAGCACCGTGATATAAAATGCCACGGTACGTTTAGATCCAATTATTGAGGCAAAAGCTGTTGGGTCATTTGATAAGTTTGAAGGAAACGTTTTTTAATTTTTTAAATAAAATTCCATAAAATTTTAATTTGTATGGTTTGGAGAGTTAATTTGTAGTTTTGTATACGAGTCCATTCAAGAATAAAAGAAAGAGAAAAATGAATAAATCAAAAGCAAATAGGTGTCGGATGCAGCTTCCAGAAATTATTGAAGGCTAACGATAAGGGAAGCGAGTGCAGGTCAATAATGCAGGTGGATTTGATTTCATATATGTAGACTTTAAATGTTTTTGGTGATGACGTTCGTAGTGCAAAAAGAATTACGTGAGTATAAGTGTGCGGGAGAGGTTTCTAGATCGTTTGGCAAGTTTTATGTGAAAGCGGGAAGAAACGCGTAACAAAGTAAAATTCGACGATGTAATGGTTTCAATCTACGAAGAGAAAAAATATTCAAACAACGACATAAAACAACACAAGATTCACTTCAAGATATTAAATTGTATTCTTACTTAAATAACATTAAATTATTAATAGCTCAAGATGAAACGAATAATACAATCGCGCGTCCCACAGAACGAATAGAGTACTTTCCTTAATGAGGACAAGAGTTTTCAGAGTTGTGAATATACGCCGTTCATTTTTCTTAGTTGTATAAGAAGGTGAAAATAGAACGAAAATTATTACTTATGAAGAAATATTTAATTCCATTTTATGTCATAGTTTTGATGATGGAAACGTTTAGATCTCTTGTATTTGATCACATTTACTAACTCTGAGAGGCTACAAATCCATTATTGCAAATGTTACTATTTCGACAAAGGTATATTTTGGTTTGAATGGAGAATAAAAACAAATAAAAATAAGTTCGGTTACATCATGACACGGCCGCAATATTTTTAACGAGGTCATGTCTGTGGATGGAGTTGGAAGAAAGATCTGCATTAACAGCATGCAAGGAGACAAGAACCCGTATTTCATTCCTTTCGTACTTCACCACGGATCCAAAACAATTTGAAATGATACAAATTTAATAAAGGATATACAAGACTCCATAAAACAATGTATCAACTTTGCATTTCCTTTGCCATTAGAAAAACTGAATCGGGGATACTTTTTTTTCACTGGCTACTCAATAATCTCACAATGATATTTTGAATGGATCTTTATCTTGATTAATAAAATAAAATTTAAATTGTTGTTCAAATCACGCAAGCCACGTCGGGAAGCACCATAGAAAAGTACGCGAGTCCCTGAAGCTCCTGCTTCGTTCGGTGCCTTTAGATGGGAATCAAAAAGGTTTGATCTTTCTCACTTCCTTTCTTCTCTTCTTCAAACTCTGTGTATTCCATGTCAATATTTTCTCCCTTTCTAATAATTTTACAGAGTAACAGCGTTTATATACATGTATTTTACGTCACAGTTCACTTTAATATAATCAAAATTACTTTTATTAAATTTTAATTTTAATCAAGCAAGAGATCGCTACGCGCTCGTAAGATGAACTGGCACATCGTAACATAATCGGTAATACGTCCAGTACTAGTTGTGACTGAATATTTTTAGATACTTCTTGAGTTTGCAGTCCCAAGGCAGGTTTGAATCAGCCGGAGGTATGACTGGTACTGAACCCCCAACGCATCAGTAAGATTGTTACTGTGATGGGGGGATGATGATGTTTAGATACAACTCGCGGTGGCTTACCGTTGCTTTAAAAGGTACAACACATTATGAAAACACCATCACCTATCCCGGTTTGAAAACCCAGAACCTTAGGCTTTAAGGAAGAATGACGCTAACCGAATGACTCACTAAGTCAGTATTTCTATAGTAATGAAGCGTAAACTTTACCTTTACACAAACTCAATTATACTTCACGTGGTTTATATTTCACGTTTTAAATTCTTCCTTGTTTTTGTGGCGTTAATCATTTGAAACGGGTCGTCCGATTGAGATGAATTTGAGTCAAAATTTGGAATTTAACGGAGCAAATGTCTTAAGTGCCTTATTTAAAACAATTATCCTAATTTCAAATTCTTTCATTGCAGGGAATGCAACACATAAACCTTCTGAACATAGATGGTAATCTTGTGATTTGTATGTTCAATTTTGAACCATCGAAGTTGTTCATCCTATTGTGCACCCCTGTAAGTGTTACTTATTACTCAGTTCCCGTATTGAAGTTCTGCATAACGTCTACAATTCCCAGATTCCGTGGTATGTTTTAAAAGGAGGTTAATTTAAATGAAAAAAATCACAGGTTCTGGTATATGAGAGAAGCCCAGGAATCATTTTTTTAAACCATTGGAATTCAAATGCATATTCCAACGGAGAGAGGTTCGTCCAGAAACACCAATCAAGAAACCGAAAGAGAGAGTTCTCAGTGTTTTCAGTGTTGTACAAGTAGGTAGAGATGTATACCTATTCAGTGTCATTGAATGTTTACTTCCAGGAGATGGAAATGTCTGCGGAAATTCTCATCCAATGTACATTGGTTTCCAAGGTTGAACAGAAATCAGTAACTTACACTTTCCAGTAGTAAACCTTTCTGCTTGGCCGCGTACAAGGTTACTTGTCCGATCCCTCATTTAAGTCTCTCAAAACAACTCGTTGACTAAAGAGGAGGAACGCACAGTGGCAAAGTAAACAAAGTACGTTTTGCTTTACAAACGAGATACTCTAGTAAACTGATACACTCAGTTCCCCTTTGAGGTCATATAATACATTATTATGACTACTGAAAAAACAACCAAATTGAATTTTCGGATCGGATTATCTTTCCTTTAACATTTTAAACACGCGGAGAATGCTCACTTTCGATATTTATTATTCCTATTATAATTAATAAATTCCTCCTATTATAATTAATAAAATCTTCTCACAAATAACTTTAACATTACCATTCTTGACAAGATTGTTTTTCATAACAAATGTCATGCTTTTGCGATGACAAGTTGGTTAAACGACGGTGTAGATGTAAAAGAATTTTCAAAATTATCTTACATAACTCGTGTTCTACTTACATTCGGAGAAACATCCTATAAACAGTTGTTCTATTAATCTTTAATTTACCTAGTTCACGTCATTGAATGAACCAGTGCCGTGCTAAAATTTTTATTATTTACGGCAAGGAACATATTATCAATAAATATGATGAAAAGAGCACAAATAAAAATTACACAAACCACAAATCACGTTCCCAAGCGCTCTGATGAATTTCGAATAGATATGAACTTAAAATGAAATAGATTATTAATCAATTTGAAGCTCCTGATAAAAGATCATGAACTTGATAATCCCTTCCCAAGTCAACTTGACTGAAGGAACGGGCAGTTTATTTATTAACCTTTTATTTAATACAATTGCAAATGAGATATTTTATTTAAATTAATATATTAATAACATATGTTTGGTTACAATTATTTGAAAGAAATAGAATGACAATGGAAAAATCAACACAGTAAACGAATCCAGGTTCATCATAAGAACAAATTATCTAGCGGAAGTTATTAAAACAATTAATTACGGTGAATCCAAGAAACAAAGTCAATTTGTAAATTGGTGCACATAGAAAAAGTATTCTTCTGTTGTTCATGTTTTTGAATCCAAGTACCAGAATTCAAAGTAAGATTATTTCATCTATGATTTTGTGCCGAAGGTAAGAATAACACTCTTGAGATACTTCTATATTTGGATAGGTTTTCAAGGAATCAACTTACTATTTTGGTTCCTCAGTTTTGTTAACAGCGGAAGTAGTGACGCGTTCACAGTCTTATGAAAAAATAGACACACGCTAATATTTACCGAAGGCAACTGCTTGGATCGCGCTGAGCGGCTGCGGACGAGTGCTCAAGTGTAGGAAACACGATGATGGTGAAGGAGGACGATGGGGAGGGGGAAGGGTGAAATGAGAGATAACAGCAAGGGTGAAACCAGGGTAAAGTGAAGGAGAGAGTGATAGCGTATGAACAAGGGAAGGCACGTTACGGCTCATGTCGACATCAAAGGTCATTGGAGCCCTAAAAACTCGTACAGGTAGGGAAAATGCAGTTACGCACTAGGGAGAGCCAACATGACTCTCCCCGCGTGTGGGACTCGCCGAATGACTCAACCATACTCACTAAAAACCCTCCTGAATTACAACATACCAAAACATATCTCAAAACATACATCAAAACATTGATGACAAACAAATAAGTGGGTGACAAAAAATGAGGGGGGATAAAGAATAAGGGGGGACAAAAAATGAGGGGTAGGACAAAAATGAAAGGGATGAAAAAATGAGGAAAATGAAAGATACCCTAGCCCTAATAGCCTCGGGATCGAAAAGAACAAGAGGTGACCAAACAAGGTCAGGAAAGAGAAAGGAAGGAGCCTAGCACAAGTAAGTGAAAGTAATGCCAGACTCAGCACGGGGGAAAAGACGTGGGTGAGTGGAGAGGGAGAGAAGTAAAGGTGAGCGCACAACAAGGAAAATGCGCATTTTTGTACCAGCGATGAATACGGAATGGTTGCACTCGCGAGTGTCAGGCGTTCAATTCCTATCTGCCCCTATGGTGGCTCGGGGACTAGCGTGCTTGCTCGTCCTAGCTAGACACTCCGGGTTCAGTTCCAAGTGGGGCCAGAAAAAAATATAGTTTTTACTTCAATGTCCCTGTTCTTATATAGCTGTGACTATTGAAAAGCAAACCCTCCTCCTATTCACTAACTATACACAATTATTTCTAACTCTTACCAATACTAACTACTCATACTAACACCTTCACGGGGCTAAAATTGTTGGTAAGCCCACCTACTAACAATAGCTCTACCATCAACCGCCTAACTCCTATCGCCCCATGTAGATAAGCTTCAATAGCAGGCTACATTTCCCATTTACAAAAATTACAATTTAAAAAATCAGATCAGTGGATAAATGAAGGTTTTTCACCTTCAGTCTAGCATGGAAGAGAAATAGAAATTTAAGGAATTCAGCAATATTACGTTAGTAAATATGGATTTTGGGAAAATCTTCTGGGAGATTAAGTTTTAAAAAGAATTTCTCTGTCTAACAAAGATTTGTTCATTTCATCAACATTTCTTCTCTCCGTGTTCCTGCGAGCGTGCACTTCCAAACAGAAAATAGCTGCAATTTACAGCAAACAGAGTGTCTTCAATTAATATCTCGTGATTTCATAGCAGTCCATGTCTGCTCTCGTCTAGCTTTTACTTCATTGGGTTGTTAGGTATTAGATTGTGTCACATCTCGCCTGCGTCTTGATTGTGGTTCGTACGTTCGATGTGTTTGTAAACTCTGCGCTAATAACGTGATTCAAGAACTGTTACGGTTACCGCACACCCACGTATCTTTGTCGTAAGAAAGAAAGACGCAACAATTGTTCTGTCGCAGCAGCCTTTAGAACCGCACACACTAAAACAAAAATAGACTAAGAAAGGAAAATAGGAAACATTTCTGGGAGCTGTCGTCGTCCTAGTCCGACAAATTGTGTGACTGTTAGACTGGGTGTTTAGCTCTATGGTATTGCGTACACCGACGACAAACTCTCGCAGCCAGTGAAATGTAGTTGCGACTTTCTTCTTTAGACGGGAAGCCACCGGTGTGCGGTAGCTCGAAGGTTACTACTTTCGGATGTCAGTACTAAAGATGTTCGGGGCCCTCTTTTATGTTCCTCATTTGCACGGATACTTTTATAAACCAACACCAGTATTAATATTATTATTAGTTAAACAATCGATTTTTACCAACCACCATCGAAAATAAGTCATTTTACTCTATCTCTCTGCATACAATGAAGCCTGGACGTATATTGAAGGCGTATAGGGCTAGCAGGTTAAGATCATTGTGCAAGTCACAGACTATTATGCTATACGGCTTATATGTGAGATTAATAAACATACACCATCCAAGTTTGAATATTGTTTTGTAAAATAGTTTTCTTTTACGTCTGCTTTGATGAACTAATAACCCTCCCTGAAGATCATCCCATGAAGATAAAATACAGGTACTGGTATTATTATGGTTTAATAGAGAGAACGTAACGCTAAGCAGTTACGACACGTGTTAAATACGGCGGTCCCCGAGGTCTTCAACGACAGTCCTTGAGACCAACGGAGCAGTGAGATCCGTTTATCAATTCCTGTTTATTACGTAAGACGTATTACATGAAACCTCTTGTCGAGAGAAGACAGAAGTAATAACGGATAGAGTCGTTGAATTTAGCTTAGCCATTTTACCGTTCTCAGTTACTAATGGAGCCTAAACATGTATTTGTACGATGCCAAAATGCAATAAAATTACAACATTTTGGAACACCACGTTTCATTCAATTCACCACATTCAATGTCACAAACGGAGGTATACTTTTATCAAAACTCCTTAGAATTAGATAATACAAGACGACTCGTCAGTCGTTGGCTTCGTTCCAGCGATACAGTATACGATTCCAAGAAGACGAGTCTCTTGAGATATATAAACAAAGGAAAGTGAATGCAGTTCCCATTATAAAGGAATTACCTTGGGAATGTTGTGCACTTGACATGCGTTGAGTTTTTCATAACAGCCATGTTTCCGTGAAATGATAATCTACCCACCATTAAAAGCTTTTTTTTTTTTTTTAGAGAACAACCTTCTCCGTTGCCTCTTTCACCAAAACATTAAAGAGGTGTCAGAGCATTATTTAGAGTGAATAATTTAAAGTGCATAAAGTTTTACTATGTAAATTATTGTGAGGAACATTTATTGACCTACGAAGACGAGGTTATTGTTGTTTCACGGAATTGCACGTTTTATTCTATAGTCAACCTCTCCCATTGTTGTGGATTCGAATCTCACGTAGACCGTGGAGGACGACTTAAAAAATGAGAAGAAATATGTTCATATAAATATCATTGACAGGTGATACATCTGTTACAACAAAATTATGTAGGCAATACACAGCAGTAAACATTCAAAAATGAAGAAGTAACAAAACAATGAAGTAACTTTAACAATAACTTTGTCTTGTCTTTATCATGTAACACTATACTGCACCTTGGACGGGGGATGTTCTCATAACCGACTGCTACATTCTTCCTGGCACCGCGGTGTTGATGACAGTAAAAGGATAGAAAGTATTACGTTCGATCCACGACCCGTTTCTTTAAGTGCTTCTCAGATTATCTTGAACTATTGATAAGACATTGAGAGAGCCCCTTTAATAGTCCAAGAGCATGTCAAACTCAGGCGCACGCGGCCCTTGATAGTATTAAATCAGACCAATTTTGTGAGTTTTCAATCTACGGTTGTTTTTATGATTATTTTCATCACACTTACGTTAGGAAAGAAACGACACTTCTTTTCAGGAATTAAATTATTTTTGAACTGGAAAGGAACGCAAACTCATCTAATTAGTACTTCTAATTCCAGAATATATGCAAGGATTTCAGTTCCTCTTGGAGAGTGGTTGACGAACTGAATAGCGTATGGGAACTGATGGAAATAGTCTTCTTCCTTGATCGGGAAAAAAGTACGATTGTAAATAAAGGTAGTTTTAATAAATATAGTTTCAAAGTGAAAGGATTTTCATTGTTTGGCCAAGTAAGTAAGAATTTACGCTTCATAGCAAATGACTATTTGTCGTATGGTACAATTCGGCGAGTACGACGACAAGAAAACACTCAATGAGTCGCCTGACTGTTCTTTTCTTCTCGTCACATAAACGTCATAAACGTCACATAAATGTAATGTGATAGGCAAGGGAACAATACATCGATCCTCGATCAATTTACACAATATTCTTCCATATATAGAGAAAGATCTTGTCATAGAAAAGAGTAGCAAACATTTTTTATTGTTATCGTAGCGCACGAAGTTAGTGGTCATATTGTGAAACAATAATGTAAATAACACAAATGGAAAAAATGATAGATGAAGAATATTTTCGATCGTGATATAAAGTAATGTTTTCGTATTTCTCGTATTTTGGAGATTGAGTTTTCTTTGAACTATTGGATGAGTGTTGATAATTACTGAAATTCAATTAATTAATTTCGGAAAGGTATGGTATAAATATACCGAGGACAAAAGCACAAAGCTCTTTTCTAGTTAATATCCTCTAGCCATCGGAGTTTACAGTGATTCAATATCGTAGTTCTGAAGCCTGAAGGGATGACAAATGGTTTTCTCTTTGCGAGAACCAGATTGTTTGTTCCCTTCATATCAAAGTCCATCGTGCACCCTCTGCGTTCAAGTGGCCATTTTAGGTTGCAAATACATTCCATTAAATAGCAAAAAAAATGAATAAATATTACATTGTATATGAGGTTGAAGATGAAAATACATTTATAGAATTTATATACAGATCTTTAGAAAATATTTTCTGCAAATGTGTAAATTATAATGTCACAGATTTGTTTCCCTTTTCTCCGCCGAAATAACGATCAGAAATAATTGTAATTCAGGAGCTCCCATAGCTTTCAACCTGGGCAGATGGAGAAAATCGCGCTTTGCTCGGGACAGAGTACCCTGCCTACGTAACCGATCTCCCGCCTTCTAGAGTCCGGAGCAGCAAACTCACGTTGAGCCACCGCAGCCAGGGAGGCGCAAGGACGAGCGGCACTGGATCGACGCTGGAACGGGAGCTCGCGAAGGAGAGAGGCGGCGGCGTCCTCCGCTTTCCCTCTCAGACCCCTTCGCGCAACCTCTCCCTTTCGCGCTCTTCGCCCGCGCGATCGCGCGCCAGATAACGCCCCACCCTCCCGACTGCGTCAGCAGCGTCGCCGTTTCAAAAGGTGCTTGCGGCTCTCGTTGCGAAAAACGGGGGCGGGATGGCGCTGGCTCGCGTTTACTTCCAGGCTTCGGTAACGCTGGAGTAGCAGAGGACTCTGCATCACGTTGCACAGCGATTGAGTGCAAGGAGTTAAACGATAATAGTTCGGGTACTTCCACATAATTTCTAATTAGCCGGATGAAGCACTCATGCAGTACAGACAAATCTAATTTACTTACGGAAAAATGTCCTTATAGAACACGGAAGTATGTAATTACCAATGAAGATATACATGAAAAGCTCAATTCTGTTAATATCACAATTCCTTTTATTGTTCTTCCGTTCAGGAACGCGTTGTCTAAGTATGTGTCGAAATACTTGTATACCCATTACTAAACGCGTATATTTAGCTGAATTGTTCATGAATGTTTTGGAGAAATTAAAATACTTTCATATTATCCATCTTACGAGCTATCTAGGAAGTACAAAAACATTCATATCGACTCGCATACGCAAAATGCACTGAAACAAGCGAATCATAAGAGAGATNAGAGACAGGATATAGCCAACAGCTACTCCTGGTCCAAAATTATGTTTACCTTATTAAGTTTCACAGAATTTCACGCATTTACTTGAAGGGTATTCGTTTTCAAAAATAAAAAGAATTTTATCTCAGCGTATTCGAAAGTGAAAATTCATTTCAAAGATTCGAGCAAGGGACCCTCGTATCTCAAAATCAATTGCAGCCTTCCTCTCTGACCGTACATGGAAGTATGTTCCCACTAATTGCAGCGACCTTCCCTCACGTTTGCTGTTGCGCGTATGTTGCCAAGCACGGCCACACGCCCTGCTTAGCCAGCCAGACCCAATCCCACGCTGGAGGGAATCACTCGCTGCGAGATGCACAGATAACGCTAGGCGTATCGGAATCCACACTGAACGGGGTATTGTGTATTCACGCTTCCTTAATCCGTATTACTGCGGGATTCAAACTTTTTCCCCTAACCGAACTTTTCCATTAAAGTGTATAGTCACAGATTTAAACTATCCTTAATTTATATTTTGGGTAAATACATCAAAAATAAATATTTACAAAGTTTTGCTACACACAGGCGAAACACGCAATAAATCGAAAGGAACCGTGTTACAAGTGTGGAATAAAAATATTACAGACTCAAATATTTCGAACCAGTAATGAGGTTGCTGATCTTGGAATCTGGACACCATTTTCCGCAATCGTACCTGAATCTTTAACCTGAGTTCAATGGTAACCCTGGAGTCCAAGGATATGTTAACGCAGCGAAACCCACGCACAACAAGCGGATAAATATGCATTACGCATATTTAATTTTCATCAGTCTTCGATAAATATAAATATGCACATTTTAATTAATACCCGTTGCGAAGTATATCGACGCATACTCCTGGGGATAAGCAAACCTCATATTGCTCCACCACTCTCCTTCTGATAGCTCCACATTTTACTGAAGCAACTTCTCTAGAATGTCAACCTCGCACAAGACAAGGTAATAACCATGATGACAGGTAAATGGCATGCCGAAACTAACCAAATCTCGTAGTAGCAATTCGAAATTATTTTACCTGATTGATGCAATGAGGAAACAAACTGAGGATCCATGAAAGACAAATGAAAATCCGATTTTTACTATTGTTTGTCATATTTTTCCCTACGTTTTCTCGCCATCATTGTTTCGCGAACAATGGTAAATTCAATAAATTAAGAAATTGATACGCGCATATAGTCATAGGGGAATATCGTTACTTCGATTTCTATCCTAGCAACAAGAGAATTAAATGAGACATTTTTATTTTGCTAATTTATTTAAAATATTATATATATTTTTTTACTTTTTTGAAAGCTAACTTTTAAATCGACTTTTTTCCCCGTCGATCCTCACATTGACTTACGAGTTCGAAGTTCAAGTAATAATTAAAGCTAGCGTGGAAGTTAGCAGTAAATGACAATTTTATTTAATGATGCTAGGTTCCATAAGAATCTTGAGTTACTTCGGGGAATAAATTCGCATTAAAAGAAAGCAAAATCCCGTAAATACTTCTAGCATTCAACCTTCTCCACTTCTGATAAACTATCATCTCCACACGTCAACTCGTGAATTCCTCGGTTCATTAGTAATATTGATACTGAAAAATGATATCATTTGTAAATGCGAAATAACCTCCAAATGAGGCCGAAATGTGGTTCTAGAGATTGATTATAGTGGTGGAGTAACCTTTCACGGAGTCTGTGGGGCACGCGAATGTCAGCGACGGGACACTGTTGCCTTCCTGCCACGAACAAGCGAAGGGAAGGAGGACTCCACAGGAAAACGACACGCACTTCAATTTCAAGGTTCGTGGACAGAAGACTGCTGAACTTACGTTATTCTCGTCGCAGAAGCAATGCAAGTCAAGGTGAAGTGGTCATTTCTTTATTTAAGAAATATTTTTCGTTGTTTATGAAGTTGGAACTTCTGAGGAGGCGTTGAGTTTCTTCCGAGAAGCCCGAGGAGGAATTGTGGAAAATTGAAAAGACACAAACCGAGCGAGTATATCTTATGCAATGAGAAGATATTCCGGAGCATATTAGCGAGGTGTTAGAAAAAATAATTAACGTGAATGAAATATTATGGAGAGAATGTTGAGCAAGACATTTCCAGGCTGAAGAATAATTCGTGGGGAGGGGTGTGTCGAGACATGTTTGCATAAATGACCAGGAAGAACGAGGAAAATGAATTTACAAATTCAAAACATTAAAGCACACTCTAAAATAAAAATGAATCGTACTTATCATTTACCTCATTCCTTTCATTAGAGAACCCTATATGAAGTACTTGGGGTTTCATTCAAATTTACTAGAAACAGTTCCCTCGGTTTACGGGGTGAAATCTGAAGAAATAGAATTTGCAACATCGACATCAATACGGGAAAAGGTGTTCTTAACCCACAATATTGACTCTGGGAAATACATTATGAGTGCAAAATAATTATTGTAACCTTCAGCTCTCCACCCTCCTGAATGAATGAGGAGAGTACAATTCACTAATAAATAACTAGTGAAGAATACACAACATTAATATAGTTCTTCATTTGATGGAAAATTATGAAATCAGAATCGCAATCATAACACGTTAAATTCTGGAGAATTTTGAAGGTTAACTTCTGTAATTTTACAACAGAATACCAGGAGTTACGCATCACATTGCCTGTTGAAAGAAGGCGCAATTTTGCGAAACACCAAGTTTCAGAGAAGAAATATAAAAATATATATTAAAGAAATGTGTTGCTCTCTCTGCATAATAATATTAAGAAACAATTATTTATTTAATAATAGCCTGCAAAACAATATGCCTTCAAAGATACAATGAATTGCCCTGTAAATTCCTAAGGTACAATTAATCACATCTCTAGAAATATTCAATATTTTTATTTCTAGTTCGAAACCTTGATTGAAATTTTGGACATTCGGGTAACGTATTCGGGTAAAGTGACTGGGAAAACAATAGATACGTACGACAGAGAAAACTAAGAAAAATAGTTCTGAGGTAGTGGTACTTAAATTAGTACATTTAAGGTAATATGAGTGACTGTTACTTCTGAATTCTAAAGAAAGAATTAACTATTATCTATCAACTCGTGAAGAAGCATTTTGACCTTGCAGGGTTAATATTTGATAAAACCATCTTGTACGTGCTCTTATGGATTAAAAGTATAACATATGGTTTTATTTGTGAAGAGGACGAGTTTATTCTTTATTAGATGAAAAGTTACTATGTTGTAAAAAATTGTAATGAGCTCGGAGCAATTTTCCTTGAGTCAGGTACTGAAATGTTACCAAGAACTTCCCAGTTAGATGAGACAACACTGGTAGCACTAACTCATTAAATCACATGCGTTTGGGGGTACCCAGACCCACGTGGAGAAAGTTCCATACAACCTTCGGGGTAGTAATATGATGATGATGATGATGATGATGATGATAATAATAATAATAATAATAATAATAATAATAATAATAATAATAATAACAAAGATAATTTAGCAAGAGCTGGCTAAATCAACATTAGCCAGCTCTTGAAGCAACCATCTTATAGCCAACACCTGCTCCTACTACCTTTATTATCCTGAAAGTGTCCTGGAGAACGATAAGATTCGGCTGCACTGGGATAGAAATGTAATCTCGGCCAGAACAATGCCTTCAAACAGACCTGATATTATATTAGTCGACAAAATTCACAACAAAACTTTCTTGATTTATGTATCAGAACCAATTACTAACAATGTCCAGGAAACAATCCACAACTAAATTTCAAAGTATGCAGACCCGGCGCATAAGATTAGGCAACAATGGAAGTAAAATACTGTTCAAATACTTTTTTAAATTGGGGGTATAGGGCTTGCCAACATCGACGTCAATAGGGTCCTTGTTCAAATATTACCGATAGTAATTTCGGTAGTATTTGAACAAGAGCTCTAATGACCTCGATGTTGGCAAGCCCTAATAGTTATTTCATCCACAGGTATTGTACCGCTAACACTTTCCAAGAATCTCAAAATCTTGGGCATCTCACTTTTTAACATCAGCACCATGCAGAAATCTGTTTCTAATTCTTGCAACATCGTTCGTAAATTTCTTAACCTGCCATAGTAGTATACATCTTGCTTATATAAGTCGAATAATATAATTTAACCGCTATTAAGCGAGTAAAAATTAAATAATAATAACATTTATAATTCACGCCTGTGACGGCGAGATGACGTATGAGATAGTTTTAAATAGTGTTTATATGCTTGAGAGTGGGTATTAAAAAGAATTCTTTAAAGCAATCAACGGGGAATTGCAAAGACAATATGAACTGGTTTCAAGCAGGCAAAATAAAGAAGCGTGAAGATACAAACAAGCGAAACCGAGTGTGGGTGGCAATAGCCCAAGGACCGCTGGGTGACGCAGCGATGCCAAGGACGTGGGAAACCGCCAATCCCACAACGACGCGAGATAATTCAATTCTTGAGAAGCAGAGAAATTGACTCTGAACCAGCGGTGGAAAGATCAGAGATCATTTTTCGTCGCACCCTTGTACTCACTTCGAGGTCTTTTTCACAGAAGCCTACTGAATTATTAAGAGGGTTGCTCTTTTATTACGGTGGATTGCGTCGAGGTTTTTATCACAGGAATTAGAATTGAGATTCATTTCTTCTGAGAAATTCCATTGTCTGTCTATTGATGTGCTAATATATTCTTGGTTTCACAGGTTTTGTACGGAACGGTGGAAGCCATTAAATATTCTTCCTCGATATTCTCTTCAAAGAGGTGTCTGTTACGGGTAAAATTTATGCCTTCCATCAATTCTAATTGTTTTGTTTTAAATTTGCCGTATATTACTGGACGACACACTTCAATATTATTTAGCAGTAACCTGGTCTGAAGTAGATAAAAAAATTGGAAACAAACAATTGGATGTGCGGGTCTTCGAACACTGGATCTTTCCTTTACGACATGACTGGACCTCCCAACTGAACCAAGGTAACTTGGGACTAAAAGTGTCAATCAATGACAAAACTGACTTCGTATTGATGTTTTCCATTCACTTAAACATGCTTGGCATTATACATTTAAATCATTAGTGTTTGACTGCTATCAGCCTCAGGAACCAAGTAGCCAGGGAGAATTTGGCGCGATCTTCCCTCCCGTGATATGCAAGAAACAGCATTGGGTGGGTGAAAATGGTCAAAAATTAAACTCTCGAACTTAGAAATCTTGTTTTGTAAGATAGTACACCTCCAGTTCACTGTCTAAATTCAACATTTCACCAGTAGCACCCGGTGACTATGTGCTTGTTCTCCAAAGCGACCAGGTTCGAGTCGGTTCATGTGTTCGAGATCATCTAGGCTCGAACCTGTCCAACAGCTGAAATGTTAAGTGTGAAACTCACGAACGATTAAATATGAATAAACATATCAAAGGTGAGAAGGCACATGTGTTTCTCTGTTAGAGTAGTAAATAGGTTGAGACAGTGAATTATGAATCCAAATCATTGATTAAAATGCGATGTGAAATTAATAAGAATAGTAATGCTGAGTATTATGCTGTTCTTTGATGATTCACTTTTAATTAAAAATATATTAGAAATCAATTGCTAAAACTTTTAAGGATGAAAAAAATGATCTGCAATATACCTTTCAAAATGCTATTTCAAATTTTGTAACATGATTTAGTATAAACGTGAAATAACAAAACTATTACAATACGAAGTTTGTAGTTCTTGAGATAACTTTAATTTTATAAAACACCAAGTCTTAACTGTTTTATGAAGGTTAAACAGTACAAAAACACAGTTCTCGCATTTTTGCTTTTCAAAGTGGATTAAGTCACTCACCGCTGGTGGTGGCCGAAATATGCGAGTCAATCTTAATCGCCGCGCTGGCCGTCCATATCACAGCGAAGGTGGCGGCGACGGCGGCGAGGCTCCCTAGCGCCATAGCACCACCGGCCGGCGTTCGTCCCCTGAGCGGCCGACAGCACCGCCTAGCACGCCACCTGCACCGGCAACCTGCGCGGGAAGTCGGCGTCGGCACAGAAGAGCGTGAGCATCGCGCGAATGCGCGTGAAAGCCGGCGCGCCGTCCGTCGCACTCTTCGAAAACACGCGCGCGTCGCAAGGGCTTCGGCCGGCAACAGTGAGGACGACCTGAGCGGGCGGAGCGGCGTTGCAGACTGACCGTCCGCTCCCGACGCCCGGCGTTTCCCGCGGCGCGCGCCGTCCCCCGCCCCCGCCTACGACGGCCTGTCCGCGGAGGTTCGTTCACACCCGGGGGGCCAGTGCCCCCTTCCGGGAGCCCCCCTCCCCTCAACGCGCGCGTCTTCGCGACGTCTTACCCCTTCCAGCCCCACCGGCTGGAGCTGGCGATCTCATGCACAATCTCGGCCGTGGCGCAAGAATTTCAGACTGATCTCTAATTAGTTTATTTTGCACAGATTGCCCAGGTGGACATTTAGTGATATTGAGGACGGTGTTCCATTCTTTCTACGTTTCTACATTGAGAAACCTCTGAGCAGCAAAGCTAAGTATATCAATTCCGAAAGAGTTAAGGTGGAACTGTTAATGTTTCTCTCAGTAGTAAAAAAAATATTAGGTACTTCGTAAGTTTACAATCCGATATTTAACTTCTAATCTGTATTGCTTTTCATGAAAAACTGCTTCTAAAATAAGGTATTTGAGTACAAATTTTCTCCAACATCAGAAATGCATGAAAACTACTGTTATTTTGACACATCCTACAAATTTTTTTACAACATAATCGTAAGCGCAAAGATGAGATGAAAAGAAAGCTACATCGCAAAATTACACCTAATGAGTAAGTCAATGTTAAAATTGAAGTGAAGACTAGTACTTGTTCTTGAACCTTGAGGTATCTATCTTGACTCATCATTCTTAGAATGAATGAAACGAAAAATAAATTATTAATGTTTACTTCGGTAATTATTTTTAAAAAGGGAATTTTTTTTTTAATTTCAAGTCTGGAAGACGAGTCAAGTCTCTTGGTGATATGGAGACGAAAATGACTATTGTTCTTCTAATTATAAATGGAGTACAACATATTTCACAAAGAATGAATAATAAAAAGAGGAAACAAAATTTATAAGATATATTATGATATATTGAGTAATATTTGCAAAATAATACCAATTAACTTTTTAAAATATCGTACCCTAGAACCTCTACGGATGTTGGACCCACCTGCGACTTACGCCTCATCACGAATACTTTAGATAAGCCGCAGTGTTCACTTCAAAAACCCGAAAATAAATTTTCCATAATACATGTAGAAAATTTGAATATCAGTAGACATTTTAATTCTTGAGGTGAGCTACTGCTGTGAGTGTTGCGAAAATAATCTGGTGAATGTATTTTGAGAACGGCTGTGAATCATTTAGTTTTTTTTCTTTTTTCGCAAATCATTAGAATTTTATCATTATAATTAAAACGCATCAATGCTAGACAAAAAATTAATCTTATGGAATAGCTGGTTTAATTTACTTCGATTATCTATGTTTCTATTTGACCTGATGGTTTCATAATAGACGCCACATCCCACAGTGAAATAGGGTCTCTTTCTACCAAAATGACCGCTTTCTTATTTCTGTGGTGATCTAGCAATGAAAAATGAAACTCCACTTTTTTGAGCAACTGAGTTGTTGTAATTATAATTCATGATATTGAAAATAAGACTATTGTAACTATGTGACATTTCACTTCGACAAGGAGAACATAATATCAAACATTCTCGTTCGAAAATATTTGTCAAAATATGACACGAAAATTGAAGAAAACGATCGAGGCTCGACCACTTATCCAAAGCTTTCAGAAATGAACCCGTATGAAAATATAAAACGGAAAAATTGGAACATCATTCTCGTTTAGGTAGAAAAATTCATATTTTAAATGTTAGAACTAGAAAACAAAAGATCGCATTGGAAAATTCACATTTCTCAATACATCGATTAGAGGCTGGAATTTCATGCCTGCATCGGTTGTGGAAAAGTTCTGGAAGAAGGGGTGCGTTAGTGTAGATGTGGACATAGTGCTGCGGGGGAAATGCGTGAGTTAGAAAGGAGGGAAGGGAAATGTGAAGTAAAGTGAGATGCACTAATGGGGTAAATCGAGTGTTCGGGTCATCAGCCGTAAAATCTGCAATAATGAATTATTAAAAATAGATTAATTTTTTGGTCGTTTGATGGTCATATGTTCTTATATTTAATATTTTAATATTAGTTTAATCATTTATTTAACAATTTTTAATTTCAGTTCTCTGTTACTTGTATTTTTCTATATTTTATAGTATTTTCTTATATTCTGCCACCGTGTAATATCTGCCCATATTCAGTTAAATATATTATTATTATTATTATTATTATTATTATTATTATTATTATTATTATTATTATTTAACATTCGGATGTAAATATCATGACTAAAGTACTGGCACGAGAGTTCCTTTCCTCTTTTTGCCCTCATTTCTTCAGGGTTCTAACAATCTTTCAAAGTTATTATTTATAAACTAAAGCTAACACCAATGACAATTGAAGATCTCAAAAAAATCTGGTGTAAGTCATAAACGTTTGTAACTATATTAAGTACCCTGAAACATAAGTATTTGCACATGCATTGAACTATAGTTACTAATAATCCCTATAATAGTTATAATAGTTAGTTAGCTTTACAAGGATTGTCCCGAAGAACATTGTGATTTAAACTCCGTTTTGTTAAAATTAAGAATTGAAATCAGAATTGTGTTTCAAATGTTCGGGACACAGAATTATGAGAAAAGGGACATTTTTTTGGAAATGAACCAATACTTCCATTTACGAGAGCCGCGAAGTAAAGTACTTTTATAATATACTCAGCAAAAAAAATATATTTTGAAAAATAATTCAATTATTTTTGGACAAGATAAAACTCATTGATGACATCCAAACAATTTGGAAAGCAGTGGCGTAATTTGCATCCTGTACACCTGGACATTGCCCGGGGACCCTCAGTCTCATGGGGCCCCCAACCTCTGGAAGTAGTAGGGGGCTTTCTTCGTGGTTTATAAACGTTTGTAAAGAAAAAAACATTACTCAAACAAAATGTTTTTGATTATTACATAAATATTATTTTACATAATCTAGTAATAATTAATCGACGAACTTTTCGCATAAGTCCAACTTTTACTAATTGATCATTTTACGCTACCGGCCAGTTTTACGGACAAGTCTAGAGTTGTCATGTGATTTTAATTCTGCATGGTATAGTTGCGACTGCAGAACGGTATAGTTTCCAAAATTGAAGCACTTCAAAAGATACCCGACAAATTCCTTGAATCAAGAGAAATTTAGTGATTTAAGTGTTATATCCATCAAATATGGGGTTACAAATGATTTAAGAAGCAGATTAGATCAGTTGAAACGGCCAAACTTAAGAATATGGTCCCACAAGGGTTCGAAAAAATAATTTATGTCGTAATACTACAAATATTATTGCGGTTCCGAAAATATAAGCCGTATTCTTCGCTTTTCATATTTACGATAGTTATAAAAAAATATTGTTCCGCAACTATTTTCTTCTCTCCGCCACCGTTTATGTTAGTATGTTGGGTTATATAATTTTATATAAGCCCCTTCGTGTAACTCACTCACTCATTGATTCACTCACTCATCTAGTAATCATAAGGGTTAGGTACCTTGTACTAGTCGTATAAGCATGAAACTTGGTTCATCATGTAGCTGGAGAATGACAATGAATGTTAAAATTCCTAAAATTTGACAATATCAATTTTTAAATACATTTATCGGTGATTTAATATTACGTAAATCACACGATGTGCCATGAAAACTTGTCAAAGCCACCTCGAATGTTTTGTTTACAAAAGTATTGTACGTCTAATGGCGGCGAACTGCAGAAGAATCGTATTGGGATGTTAATCAAAGGATCGTACATGTTATTTAAGGTTTTATAGACATGTTAAAAGTATTGAGATCTACATGCGTATAATTGTTTTGTGTCTTTGTGCAAAAATTAAGTGACAAAAATCGTATCTTTGAAAACTAATTTGAAACGGCATCAATGACTAGTTCCCAAACGTAAGCGTTGTCAAGTTTTATTCGTCGAAATAACATTTATTCATTAATGTGCCGTATACGTTTTTGTGAATGATTAGCTCAGGTACGTATTTGAATTATTATTTATAATGCAAAGATGTTAATTATTTCCATTGACTAGTGTGTTTTTTAATACGTGATATATTTATAAGGTATGTATTATAATCCTAGTCATGTTTGATATAACTTGCTTTCAATAACTTTGTAGTATGGATATTGAAATTCGTTTAACGATTTTAAAAAGTGCAAAAACTATGAACATTTTAAATTGTATCGTGTTTTTATTTTATCAAGGGTTTTTGGAGATGATGAGGCTCAGTTTCTGTTCCGCTTTTAGTCGTCTATGGTCGGGAGGATCTATGTGGGCCAGTACAGGGAGCCAAGGAGACGAAGCGGGTCTTAATGTTCCCGAGATTATTCTCATTGTTTCCTTGAGTTGCACATCAAGCTTCTTAACATCCAGATCTTTCAGATATTTAAAAGTGCAAAAACTAAGGTTATAGTAATTTATAGTGTTTTTATTTTTCCAACAAGACATGGTCAAGCCAAATTATTGATGCAGCAGGTCGGGAAAATTTAAATCGATTCACTGATTCTTTTGAAATGTTTGTTTACGTTTTAAAAGAATAACGTTTAGGCGAGAAATACTAATTTACACTATGTAAAAGTATTTAGGTTATTTATATATTTCAGAACCCTTTTTCATGATCAAGTTCATTCGTATTTATAAATGTTTCTAATCAAATTCTCTATTTCTAAATCTCTTACCATACGTCCAAAACAATGGACCGTATATGCTTTTTACGTTTATTGCAACGACATTCAGCGAAATACTGTGAGTATATATTGGCCTTTGTGTATAATTTTTAGGGCATCTTAGGAAACAAATTTTTAATTCTTGTTTCAACGTTTCTCGTGAAAAAGAAAAGTCATCTGTCTTTTATACGTATCATTATAAGATAGTTATTGTACTCCTTGCAACATCTGTATGCAAGTGGCCCATTTGTTTACTCCTTAAATATAGTTAGTCAGTAGCATTACGACTCAAGGAATAATATTGATAAATTGATAAATTTTCAATATTATACATTTTTGATAGAAATAGTATCACTAATTTGTTAGTTGTAAACACTAATACGTGCATGTATTGCAGTTTTTATTCAAAAATTACAAAAATTGTGTGAAATCCACTAAGATTTTTGCAGTGTTAATTTTGCTGGAAAATTGAAATTTTTCGGCAAAAGTGACAAAAATTGAATATGGGAAATATGCATATATAAGAAAAACGCATGGGATATGCGAAATATGCATATATAGGAAAAACGCATATATGGGATATACGCAATACGCATATATGGGAAAAACGCATACGCATATATGGAATACGCATATATGGAAAAAAACATGTATAGGATATACGAAATACGCATATATGGGATACGGAGAAATAGCATATATGAGTAAAACGCATATATGGGAAAAACGCATATATAGGATATGCGAAAAACGCATATATGGGATATGCGAAAAACGCATATATGGGCAAAACGCGTACATGGGATATGCGAAAAACGAATTTATATGAAAAACTGATATATGGGATATGCGAAAAACGCTTATATATGACAAACGGATATATGGGATACGGTAAAAACGCATATAATGAAAAACGCATATATGGGATATACGAAAAACTCATATATGGGATATGGGAAAACGCATATATGGGATATGCGAAAAACGCATATATAGGAAAAACGCATCCATGCGAAAACGCTTATATGGGATGATTATCCCAGTGCCGGTTTACTCGAGAACCGAATTAACCCAGTGTCGGATTACCACGAAGCCGGATTACAGCAGAGTCCGCTTACCCCCAAGTCGCATTACCCTAGAAACGGACTAACCCCAAAACACATATTGGGGATATGCGAAAATCGCATATATGGGAAAAATGCATATATATGGGAAAAATGCATATATATATGGGAAAAATGCACATATATGGGAAAAACGCATATTGGGGATATGCGAAGAACGCGTAAATGGGAAAAATGCATATGTATGGGAAAAACGCATATATAGAATATGCGAAAAACGCATATATGAGAAAAGCGAATATATGGGATACGTGAAAAACGCATATATGGGACGATTATTCCAGTGCCGGTTTACCCGAGAGTCGAATCAACCCAGATTCGGATTTCCACAAAGCCGTATTACCGCAGAGTCCCATTACCCCAAAGTCGGATTAACCAGAGACGGATTACACGGGAGAGAGACTACCCCGTAGACGGACTACCCCAGAGTCGCATGACTGAAAAACTCGGATTACCGCGATGTCGGGAAACCGCAGAGGCGCATTACTGCAGAGTCGGATAATCGCAGAGTTGGATAAATGCAGAGTCGGAATTTCGCAAAGTCAATATTTCGCAAAGTCGATATTTCGCGAAGTCGGAATTTCCCAGAGTCAAAAATTCTGTGTCGGATTATCGCATAGTCGGATTAACGCAGTGTCGGATTAACGCAGTGTCGGTTTATTGCAGTGTCAGATTATCGAAGTGTCTGATTATCGAAGAGTTGGATTATATCAGAGTCGGATTATCCAAGAGTCGGACTACTGATAATATGGGGCAAACGTATAGATGGGGCAAACGTATTGATGGGACAAACGTATATATGGGGCAAACGCATAGATGGGGCAAGCGCATAAACGGGAAAAGCGCATTGATGGGAAATACGCATATACAGGATATGCGAAAAACGCATGCATAGGAAAAAACTCATATATGGAATACGAAAAAACGCATGTATGGGAAAAACGCGTATATGGGAAATGGGACAAATGCATATATAAGATATGCGAAAAACTCGTATATGGGATAAACGCAATATGGGATATGCGAGAAACGCATTTATGGGAAAAAGCATATATGGGATATGGAAAAAACGCATATA
>NNCF01125977.1:683771-784042 GCA_002313205.1 Laupala kohalensis | reverse complement strand
GGGATATGGGAAAAACGTCAATATGGAATATGCGAAAAACGAATATATATATATTCGTTTTTCGCATATTCCATATTGACGTTTTTCCCATATCCCTTATATGCTTTTTCCTATATATGCGATTTTAGAATATTCCACATTTGCGTTTTTCCCATATATGCTTTTCTCCATATATGCGGGTTTTTTTCATATATTCGTCTTTCCCATTTTAGCGTGTCCCAATTCATTCATTTTTTCCATATATGCATTTTTCGGATATATGGGATATGGAAAAACGCATATATGGGATATGCAAGAAACGCATATATGGGATATGGAAAAAACGCATATAAGGGAAAAAGCATATATATGCGAAAAACGCATATACGGGGAAAACTCATATGGGAAAAACGTATATATGGGATATGTGAAAAACGCATATATGGGAAAAAGCATATGTGAAAACGCAAATACGAAAAAAACGAATATATGAGATATGGGAAAAACTCATATATGGGAAAAATGCATATTTGTATGGGAAAGTCGATTATTTGTGATATGGGAAAAACGCTTATATGGGAAAATGCATATATATGGGAAGGACGCATATGCAATAAACGCATATATGGGAAAAACGCATATATAGGGAAAACGAATATATGGGATGTATGAAGAAAACGTATATGGGGAAAACGCATACATGGGATATGCGAAAAACGCATAAATGGGAAAAACGCGTAGATGGGGATGGGACAAAAACGCGTATGGGACAAAAGCGTAGATGGGGCAAACGCATAGATGGGGCGAACACATATATGGGATATGCGAATAACGCATGTATGGAAGAAACGCATTAATGGGATACGGGAAAAACGCATTAATGGGATATGGGGAAAACGCATATATGTGGAAAACGCATCACAGTCGGATAATCGCAGAGTCGGATAATCGAAGTGTCGGATTATCAAAGTGTCTGATTATCGCAGAGTTGGGCTATACTAAAGTCGGATTATCAAAGAGTCGAATTACTGATAATATGGGGAAAACATATATGGGAAAAACAAATATATGAGATATGGAAAAAACGCATATATGGGAAAAACGCATATATGGGAAAAACGCATATATGGGAAAAACGCATATATGGGAAAAACGCATATATGGGGAAAAGCAAATATGGGAAAAACGCATATATGGAAATAACGCATATATGAGATGTGAAAACACGCATATGAGCGAAAACGCATATATGAGATATGCGAAAAACGAATATATGGGAAAAACGCATATATGGGATATAGGAAAACGCGAATACGGGAAAAACGCATATATAAGGTATGGGAAAAACGCATATATAAGGTATGGGAAAAACGCATATCAAAGGAAATCGCATATATGGGAAAACACATATATGGGTTGACTAACGGAGTGCCGGTTTACCCGAGAGTCGAATTAACCCAGAATCGGATTACCACAATGCCGATTCCCGCAGACTCCGATTTCCCCCAAGTCGGATTACCTTAGAGATAGACTACCTCACAGGCGGACTTCCCCAGAGACGGACTACTCCAGAGACGGACTACCCTAAAGACGGAATACCCCAAAGTCGCATGACCGGCAAAGTCGGATTACCGCAATGTTGTGTAACCGCAGAGTCGGATTAGCGCAGAATCGGATTATTGCAGAGTCGGATTATCGCAGAGTGGGATTATCGCAGAGTGGGATTATCAAAGTGTCGGATTATCAAAGTGTCGGAATACTGAAGTGTCAGATTATCGAAGTGTCAGATTATCGAAGTGCATGATTATCGAAGTGCATGATTATCGAAGTGCATGATTATCGAAGTGCATGATTATCGAAGTGCATGATTATCGCAGAGTCGCAATATACTAGTGCCGGATTATCCAAGAATCGGATTACTGATAGTATGGGGCAAACGCATATATGAGAAAAACGCATATTTGGGATATGGGAAAAACGCAAATATATGGGGAAAAGGCATATATGGGATATGGGAAAGACACATATATGAGAAAAACGCATATATGGGGAAAAGCGCATATATGGGAAAAACGCATATATATCATATGGTATAAAGGTATATATGGGAAAAACGTACGTATGGGAAAAACGCATATATGTGAAAAAAGGACTACCCCAGAGTAGCATGACTGAAAAACTCGGATTACCGTATTGTCGGGAAACCGCTGAGGCGCATTACCGCAGAGTCGGATTATCGCAAAGTCGAATTATCGAAGAGTGAGATTTTCGCAGAGTAAGATAATCGCAGAGTTGGATAATCGCAGTGTCGGATTATCGAAGTGTCTGATTATCGCAAAGTTGGATTATACCAACGTCGGATTATCCAAAAGTCGGACTACTGATACAATGGGGCAAACGCATACATGGGGCAAACGCATATATGGGGTAATCGCATACATGGGGTAATCGCATATATGGGGTAATCGCATATATGGGGTAATCGCATATATGGGTCAAACGTATAGATGGGTCAAACGCATAGATGGGGCAAGCTCATAAATGGGAAAAACGCATAGATGGGAAATACGCATATATAGGATATGCGAAATACGCATGTATATGAAAAATCCCATATATGGAATATGCAAAAAAAGCATGTATGGGGAAAACGCGAATATGGGATATAGGAAAACCGCATGTATGTGTGAAACACACATAAGATATGCGAAAAACGCATATATAAGATATGCGAAAAACGCATATACGGGATAAACGCAATATGGGATATGGGAGAATCGCATATATGGGAAAAAAGCATATGTGGGATATAGAAAAAACGCATATATGGAAAAGACGCATATATGGTATATGAGAAAAATGCAAATATTGAAAAAATACGTATGGAATACGCCAAAAACGCATATATGAAAAAATGCATATATGGAAAAAAATCATCTATTGGATATGCAAAAAACGCTAATATGGGAAAGACGCATATATAAAAAAACGCATATATGAAAAAAACGCATACATGGGAAAGCGCATATTTGGGAAAAACTCATATGTGGAATATGCAAAAACGCATATATGGGGAAAAAGCATATATATGATATGTGAAAAACGCATATATGGGGTAATCGCATATATGGGAAAACGCCGGTTTACCCGAGAGTCGGACTACCACAGGGACGGACTACCCTAAAGACGGACAACCCCAGAGTCGCATGACTGCAATGTCGGATTACCGCAATGTCGTGTAACCGCAGAGTCGGATAATCGGATAGTCGGATTATAGCAGAGTCGGAGTTTAGAAGTGTCGGATTAGCGTGGTGTCGGATTATCGAGGTGTATGATTTTCGCAGAGTCGGGTTATTCTTGAGTCGGGTTATCCAAGAGTCGAATTACTGATAATATGGGGCAAACGCATAATAGGAAAAAACGAATATATGGGATATGGGAAAAACGCATGTATAGGATGTGCGTTAAACTCATATATGTGAAAAACGCATATATGGGATAAGTGAAAAACGCATATATGGGACAAACGCATATATGGGATGTGCGAAAAACGCATATATGGGAAATATGCATAAAAGGGAATTGTGAAAATCGCATATATTGGAAAAATGCATATATGGAATACGCGTAAAACGCATATATGGGGAAAATGCTTATATGGGATATGCGAAAAACGCATTTACGGGATATGAGAAAAACGCATTTACGGGATATGCGAAAAACGCATATATGGGAAAAACGCATTTATGGGAAAAACCCATGTATATGGGAATAACGCAAATATGGAATATGCGAGAAACGCTTAAATCAAACAAAAAACATTTTGCATTAAATATTTATTGGTATTATACGGTGCCGCAAAAATCTATTTTCTGCTTTTAGATAGTATGTCACCGGAGGCACTACGCGTTACATGGACTACGTGGTGAATCATTTAAATCAAGCAATAAGGTTTTTTTCCTCTGGACGCCTTAGTACAGACGTAGCCCGTTATATGGGGGTCTGGGGGTAACCCCCAGCGAGCAAGGCGAGTGATAATTATAATATGGCTCGCTGTCGGTCGCTTATTTATGGAGGCGATGGTTGAGGTAGCAGCACTCGCGGAAGGATATACGAAGAATAAGGCTAGGATTGGACGATAATGTTAAATTTGCCATCGAAAAAGGGAATTTTTTTCCACATAAAATGATTCAATTTGTAATTTCCGAGAACAAAGAATCATGGAAAAAAGCCGTTTTTCGATATTAAACTGGATATTTTTCTACGGCGTTGGACCATGTAGTTAAGTTGGTCTGTTGAAACATTTGCCGAATCGTATGAAATTATAAATTTATCGTTGGATTTTTTGAGAATTACCACATTAAAAATATATATTATGTAAATATTATTAAATTATGTTACTAAATAGTTACTAAGATATGTTATATTTTTACTAAATCAATCCTAAAATATTTTTCTAAATTTAACCATATCTAAAACACTAAAACTTCGGCCACCAAGGGACCCGGAGCTACATTTTGCTCCGATAGTTACGCCACTGTTGGAAAGTGTTCTGTTTTCAAAAAGAACTTCATTCTCCATGGGTGGTAATGTTAACGCAAAATGTAAATTTCATTTTTAATATTTATTTCAATTCCCTTCGACGAGTGTTAACAAAATATTTATAAACTTCCGTCACTATTGATAAGCGTCTATTCATTTTTTTAATAATTTGTATTTTAACTGATGTAGTCGGTTTAGTACTTTAAAAGTTAAGAAAGATGTTGCAAATAATATCATAATTGGTACGCCATCATTTTAAGTACTTGAGGCGGACCTCGGGTGTCAAACGTGAGGAGAAGTCTCCCTTGCAGTTAAGGTTTTTTCTAAAGGCGAAGGGGGACAGGGACGATTTACGAACAGGGAGTATCAGACGTAGACCGTGGCGTGTTTCAGGCTAATACACCGACCTTCGCCCATGAAGGATTGAGGAAATCACGGATTGCTCCTACCGAGCAGCCTGACTTAAGAATTGATTCCAATAAAAGAGGTACGTTCTTACGACCTCTCAAATACGAAGGTCGAGATCAACAACGGTTGGTTACGAGGTATATAAAAGACAAAAAATATACCCGTTTATTTGAAGAACAGGTTCAGGCTTCGTGATACGAGTATACAGAAGTATTCTTGGGCCAATTCTACGCAAAATTGTCAACATTATATTTTTATGAGTTTCCACGCAAATTGCGAGATAACAGAAACTATACACCGAAAACTGATAGTACTGCCATCCATGTTTGTTCGTATTTTCGGAATGTTAGACCACTTTTGTGTGAGTCAGAATGAAACATATTTTTATCTTTCAATAGGTAATTGAAGCAGGAAATGTTCCTGGTCACGAAAAAAAATTTACTTATGGGTTTCATAAGAGTTTGCAGCTACTTGGTGACACGTGATTCTTATATGATCTCGTGTGGTTTCATCCTCCTTAAAAATAAGATTAAATTATGAGTGATACAGGACAACCCGCCAAGGAGTAAGTTGGTTTGTAATGCATGGTACATTTATTGATTAAAATATTTGGTTATGTAAATAAGAATATATATTTCTTTTGCAATATTATTTTTCGGCTTCTTCTCTTTAAATCGCTCGTTTCATTCATCTGCAGTGTTAATCCATACAGAGCAATCAACATTAGTAGACACCTTAATATGAATAATATATTTCTTTTTGGAGTTGATTCTCTGGCGATACCGTAGCGAGGGTGAAGTGAGCGTCTCAGTCCCCGAGGAAAAGACCCTGGCTTGCAAAAAATCATTAAACTACAAGGAATTAAACGTTTGTGGTCTATTAGAAATTTTTGTCAGTAAGTGTATTAATGAAGAGTTAATGACTGTTCCATTGAAAAGAACCAAGCCACGCATATTGGCTTTATGGCACCAGTTATATCAGTTTATGGTACCGTTTACCATACAATGACAGCAAATATATACGACGTATTTATTTAGTAATGTCCAATAAGTTGTTTCAAAATTTGTTGGGATTCTTTAATACCGCGGTTGGTCTTTCAACGCAGTTAACATTTGTGACCACATTGATTGTTGGACCTGGAAAATCTTCCAACATAGTGACGTCTTATCGGATGTTAATGGGAAATATCGCAAAGAAATATTGCGTCTAAAGTCAATATTATACGATACCAAGAAAAGGAGAAAATGAACTCACTCTAAAACATGTTTTAAAGACTCTCATTAAAGCAAGCAGCAATGATTTGTTTACAAATATTTGTGGTTCGAGGATATTTTCAAAAATCTCTTTTTATTTATGAAGAGGACTGTTCGGGAAGTTGTATGTAGATTCAGTAAATCAAAAATCATAAAGACATATTTACGTTCCACGATGGAGCAGAAAAGACGGAACTCATTTACGCCAATAGCTATTAAAAATGTTGAAACCCAAGTGTTAGATTTCTAAAAATATTGGGCACATCCGCTTTTGCCAGAATACTACCATTTCATGTTTTCGAGTGTTTTCGTTTAAAAATGTGTACATTAATTTAATAAGTCAGTTAATTTAATAATTTGGTCGAAAATGTTTTAAATGTAGAAGGGAAACAAGCTTAATCATAGATATGTAGGGTTGCTTAAGTAAGTACTGTATTGGTTTTCATTTCATCTTTGATTAAATAATTTTAAAATGACTATCAGGGAACACCATAAATTTATTATTATCCTGGAATACTGGCACTGTTTTCTTCACCGACACGACTTAAATAACTGCGGATGGTTTTCCCACAAATCAGTAGTAATTTACTAAAGATCTAAGCAAATGACAAGAACGCTAATTAAACTTTTTTCACCAAAATTCATTACATGTCATCGCTTACACCAAAATGACAGTAATGACACAATATTAATTTATTTTACTATTATGACAAACTAAGAACTGTTAAAAACAGTTTACGATAATACTCGACCTTTTATTTGACGTTGGCAGAGGTTGGTGGGAAGGTGGGTGACTGTTTGAGGTAGAGGTGCAAAATAAAATTTCGCCTGGGGCATTCACAACTTGCTCTGACACAACGGCACAACAACTGAAATAAGGAGAATTACGAATTTGGTGCATTTTAACAGTAGGAATTTTTAATTTTTTTAACCTAGGGTTTAGTTGGTTTTATGAAAATATTATGCATTAACTTCTGGCGAATATCCAGTTTATTGTTTGGTCTTCTGCAAAGATCAAGATGTGCATCCCCCTATTATTTGCAACAATCATCACTTTAGCAACGCTTCTGGCCTTAAGGTGCCAGCAACCATAATGGAAGACTGACTTCCAAACACTGGAAGATAAATAATCCGCAATTTCTGAACACACACACAGAAAAAGGGGAGAGAGTGTGCTGAGAAAATGAGGTATTCAAATGAAAGAGGAGACTTCACACGCGTTAGCGGTAGGCTGCGAAATTCTTGCTATTGAAAGTTTTGATAAGACGATGAAAAGATCATTAAGGACGAGAAACCTTTACTCAGTGAAAGGAAAGAGTTATGGAATGTGTTGCGTACCTAATTTGAAAAATTCACAATTTTTCTGGTACCTACTATTGAAATTTTGTGGATACGGATGTTTGGTTAATTTGAAGCAAAGTTGTTCGTCACATTGAATCAAAGTCTGCTTGAAGTTCAAGTTCATGAATAATCAAATATTTTAAAACTGAGATCAAAACGATCATTGCAATCTGCAACAGTAAATATAGCTTATGAGCAAACCGAAGAGATTACTTCTTATGGATATTGTACCATTAGGATTTGAGAAATATTCCCTTTACCACTGGATTAATCTTTCACAATCGTGTTAGGCGAATGTTTCTGTATAGTCACCAAAATACTTATTTGCTGATTATTTACCCAATAATTCATTACTGTTCTTGTAAACAAAGCTGAAATACATAAATGGGTTCCTGGGAAAACGCAAAATATTAAATGGATGGTTTTAAAACAATGAGAGTAATATCTTCAGGATTCTTGACCATACTTGCACATATAACAATAAATGAGATTAATATGCATTTTTTACAATTGCAACACAAGAAGAATGCTTTCAACGAGACAAATTGATTAGAGACATTGCTGGAACGAGAAATGAGAATGAGTGCATTTCCATATCAAGTAGTGCGGACTTGTTTGAAAAACTTATTGAAAATTATTTCATTCGATTTTGTTTAAAAAAATAAATACTCGCCCAAATTTTCAGTCCTTAAGACTTTGCTTACCTACGATTTCCCCAACCATTTTCCTTTTTATTAGTTTATTAATAAAAATCTCTGGACTAAATGAGTTTAAGGGCGACTAATATCGGATTGCAAGTAAATTCGTAAAGTCAACGGAGATTACAGTAACACTCATTTAAACTATATATATCCTAATGTTTTACACCCATAATACCTTATTCAAAAAGTGGGTCATTAAAGTTTATCCATCAATTCGCACAAAGAGACATTACATTAACCACAAAGCTCAGAAATCGAGGAAGGAGATTAAAGTAGCATTTTGTGCTCCACTAACCGAACGCAGCATCATCAGAAGCTGCGACTTTTTATTGCAGCTGGAGCGGAAGCTATAAAGAACACATGTATTGCGGAGTGTAGTGCGTTCCGCAGAGTACTCTTCCTGCTTGTTAAATATCGGTAAAGAGATTCGCCGTAGAAACCGTTCTCAAAGAAACAATTTGGCAGTTCCGACTCTATTGCTGATGCCAAATTGCCTCTTGGAGGCGACGAAGTATGACGTTGTATAAAAGAGGGCGCTATTTCTTGCCCTAGGTCCTTGCAGCTTGTTTTCCCACCTTATAGTCTTCTCCACGGTTCCTTTCTTTTTTTATACCTGCCCCTCAGTCCGTATCTTTTGCTTTACTAGTAGAGTCGTCGTTGTTTTGATTTCTTTCATCCGCAAAGAGGAAAACAAGTACATTGCTAATATGGTGGTAGAGAAGTTTCTTTTGAAGGAGGAATTGCCCCGGAACTCACTGTCCCTCTGACAAAGATGAATTCCTGTCACACATCAAACACATATGTTCATATAAAACAGACAATTGAAGGAAAAATCTACCAGATCAGAATTAAGTCAACCAGTGGCGTTACTATCCAAGTCGGGACCCCCGGGTAAAATGTAGTTCGGGGTCCCTTAATTGCCGTAGTTCCAGTATTTTAATATAGTTAAAGTTAGAAATATATTTTATATATTTTTAAAATAAGAAATACAACATATCTTTGTAACTGATTAGTAATTTAATTTAATAATATTTACATACCATATATTTTTAATGCGGTAATTGTACAAAAAATCCAATGATACATTTATATTTTCATACAACGTACCTTCGTTTCAGCAAATGTTATAACGAACTGATCTAATATGCTTCTTAAATCATTTGTAAGCTCATATTCGATAGATAAAATACCTTAAGCAGTTAATCTCTCTTGATTTGTGAAATTTCTCCAGGCTGACGGGGTCTTTCGACATTCTGGAGTTCCAAACTATCGCCCCAAAAAGGTTTCAAGCGGTGTGAATTAAGAGCAAGATCGTTTTTCTTTGTACATGTTCATATGGCTGTAGCGCCTTATTTGGATTGCAGTCAGCCGGGCTGAAGATCGACATTCCCTTTACTACGTTAAGAACTAATAAAATAGGTGTATTTTGAGCGGTATGAAATGATTGCCAGTTCTGTGGCGGTGTCTCTCGGACTATAAAACAAACCGATTTAAAAATTGGGAATTTCGTTTGGCGAGAACTATAAAATATTCTTTTAAATGCACAAATGTATGAAAATTTTAAAATCATTTTAAATTTCTAAGGCTTTGCTATTGTTTATAAAAACGAAAAAAATATTATAATAATATAGAAAATTAAATCATGTGTTCGGTGATTAATTATGACTAAATTACGTAAAATAATGCTTTTAATAAAAATCCTTGTGTTTGAATAATAATTTTTTCTTCACAAGCGATTAAAAACCTTGTAGAAGGTCCCAAGTCACTTCCCGAGGTAGGGGGGGGCAAATGTGCTAGGGGTCCCCGGGCACCGCCCGGGTGCACTGGGTGCTAGTTACACCACCCCGTACAGTTCAACCATTTCTTTGTGGAATAGTTAAAGTGAAATGTAACGCCTTCGTTACGTGGATGTTTCAATGAATTGAATGTGGCTTAAAACTTGTTTCTTGAAACCCAGAATCATCCATTTCGTTTGTTTACAATGCCTTACGGAAAACTACGATCTTTGCACAGGAATGTCCAGTAATTTGTCTTTAAAACTATGCAGTTTTAAATATAGTGCTTTAAGAGAGTTAAGTATGAAAATTGCCCTTGAAATTGTATCAGTGGATTGTGATATCTATTGAAACAATAAAACAAACTTATAAATCAGAAACTGTTGTAAATGACTTTTGAAGATTAGAGAACGTTATAATGAGCTCTGGCAGCGCAAAAAACTGATGGGATTTGCGCAGTGCATAGCAACTTTCATACTAATTATCGATAAATTATTTATTAATTGAAGTATAAATCTTAAGTTTTTCAAAACTCAAAGTCGTGGATTAAATACGGGAGTTGCGATGGTTATTATATTTGTCTTTTCTCCAGTTTCAAAGTAGGGCTCAAAATGCACAGTATGTATTTTTGACTAAATATAAAAATTTTCATTTTGAAAGTGTCAATTACTCTGCATCTTAAACAGCAACAAATAATTTAAATGCCTCAAATAACTAATCACATGTCACAACTTATGTCGCTGGAAATAATACTTCGATACTTTTTCCATTTAGGATATATGTTATGAACGAATAACCAAACGTCATAAACACAAGGGATATACAGAGGGTGTTTGTGTGTTTCAACAAACCTGGGAGATTAAGGGGTATTAAGATTCTTTTGCGGAATCGCTCTGGTTTAAATAATATTCACATTTATTACATTGACAAATAAATACATATATTTCACTATAATCTACATTCACTGAATTACAATTGATATGGTATGCAGCAAAGTTGGTTACCTGTTGTGAGCAGATAACACTCTGTGAAACAAGTTCAACAGAGTTATAATGTACATGAAATAGAAATACTTCTATAGAGTGAAGTTCCCATCCCATGTTCCCATTTAAGCAGAATTACAAAGGTATATACAAAGGTTGAGGTGTGGCTTGTAAGTCTACACAATAAAAAGGCCCTTCCTTCCTTGAGTTTTCAAGGAAATGCCCCCCGTAATCAACTAAATGATTTAGTAACAAACTACCTGCTGGTACATAAGCGGTTAACAAATAACCATAAATATTGCAGGATTTTTGATTTTATATCAGGAACGATTTTCCTGATATTATCCTCACATACGAGGAAATGATTTAATTTACAATTTGCACAAGACTCAAAGGTCTCCAGAACAAAAGGTCTCGTTGAGCACGAGAAAAATACTTATGGACGGGCTTCTATTGCCGTCGACCTCGCTGCAATGGCTGCTTGGGGCCTGGTTCACAGTGAGGTTGTTTGGTTGAAGTTTTCAGCTGCTTCTGGCTGAAGACTGGAGGTTGAATGAAGTCAGCAACGGTTGCTCGTTTTAACTCGAACAACATGAGAGCTTAGAAACTGAAACTTAGAACAACATGAGAGCATTTGTGCTCATAGTTATGAAGTTTGCGTATTTAAACTTTTATACGGCGTAACGACACAACACTTGTATGATTCCGATATACGGCAATCATTGCCCAAAAAGTTCTATGCACTTATACGGCATAACAACACAACATTCGACGACACTAGTCCCTCAGTCGGGACTCACGAAGTACTAATGGGTATGAACCCCACGACGAACTGCTTCATAATGGGTAATGAGTGGCTGTAGACAGCTGTATTTAAAGGGTAAGCACAGAACGTGTATATTGAGTACGTTCAGAAAGTGATGTCCATAGAACGTGCATAATGGGCGCGTTCATGCATATGGATTCATGGAACATACACAAAGGGTAGGTTCAGGAATCTCAGTTCATGGAATCTAGATATTATATCGATTGTATCGAATACATCGATTGTATCTGATTGCACTGTCGATGAGTATCGATATAGTTTACATCTCGATTAGCGCCTATTTTGAATTACAGTTTATTATAGACACTTGATAAATATAAACAAATTATACATATAAACAAATAAGAATAGTTAATAACAAATAATTAATTAATAACAATGATAAACAATAACACTTTACAACCATTTGGTTTGTAACAATATATTTGAGGTGGATTTTTAAGTAATCGTTATAGTGTGTGTTTTGGTGCGGAATCTCGTCATTTATAGCCATTTATGGCTCTCATCTCAAACAAGTTTCTCAAAACAGGTCCCTTAAGATGAAATACAAAAATAGAATACAACATTAATATTTATACTAATATTTACAGCTATTTTAATGCTGTTTTCTTGCCGCAAAAAGTAATTTATTACTACGTTTATTTTTAATTTTTAATCGGTATTCAAGCTTTAGACTAAAACATGCTTAAAATTATACAATTGTGGATTTAAATTATGCAGAATGGATTCTAATATTTTATTGTTGCATTTAAAATTTATTTGCTCCGTATTTTTAATGACTAATTCCGTTCATTGACAAATTCAAGTTTTTAATTTAACTTTTGATTTATTGATACAATACTTACGAAAGTTAGGAAAACATAATATAATTTGAAAGCTATTCACCTAGAAAAGTATTAACTGGAGTTTTTACATATGATAAAAGGCATTAACACGATTATAAGGGTAACAAGAGAAGGGTCTATTCAAAACGTCATCTAACCTGCCCGCCATTTAATCGTATGGTCTCTAAATATTTAGTATTGGTATCGTGATAAAAAATCGTTTTAATTAACATTGTCTCAGAAATAGTGATGGTACAAATTTTGCCACATATTTTCAACCAATCAAATTCCAAAATTTTAGTGACTGCCTTTATTAGTCGAGTAACGAGATTTTGATTCTTTTTTCCTAAACAGATTTCAGCACTCTCTCCGTTAAATTGATAGCCAACGTTCATGTTGCGAAACTCTAATTTTATTATGTTTGAGTCATTATTGTTCACAGAATTCAAAAATGTAGGAAAACTAATCGGTACAGCGATTTTAAGCTTTGGAATTTAAAAAATGTATACCTTCTCTAAAGAAATTCTCAATCCGTTATCAACAAAAATTTATATCACGTTTTCATTCATTTTCATCACGGAATTGATGGGATGGGAGTATTTTTGCTTCAGGAGATTAAATTCGTTTATTGTCCTCCACGTGATCATACGCAGTTTGTACTGCTTTTTTGACAATAAATTTATTATTGATTATTATTTTAAAAAAATTTATCATTCGAGAGCATATAGAATTATTTCTATATGTGATATAGGAACATAATTTACAAGAGACCGACTATCGCTATACTTTCGGGGTCTGAAGAAATAAAGGAACGCGTAAATCTACCTTTGTCATTAAAGGGTTTCAAAAACCCAGAGAGATGAATATATTTCCATATTTTGGCGATATAAAATCAATTTTTCTAAGGTTTGAAAATCAAAATAACAACCTTATCTCTTCAGCTGGCTACCGCAAACCTTAGTAAGTATATTTAATGAACTATAAATAATGTAGGGAAATAGTAATGCACGTGAGTTATTGTTACTCAATTAAATTAAAAGCCTTGTGGTCATTAAATGAATATCAACTGCAACCATAAACCGTAACAGTATTAAAAGGTAACTGCACATAAAAATACTATATATTATACTGAATCATTCAAAAATGCAGCAACATAATAATTCTGCGGTTATATCATTATTTGGTACAGGCGTTTCCAACGTCAGGATTTATATTACGCTTGTGCTATAGGAGTAAAGTGAACGGAATTAGTCGTTGAAAATATGGAGCAACACAATTTTAAATGCAGCAATAAAGTATTAGAAGTCATTCTGAATAATTTAAACGCACAATTGTATAATTTTCGGCGTGTATTCTAGCTTTAGTCCGAAGCAGGAATACTTCTTAAAAAATAAACTTAGCAAGAAAATTATTTCTTCGGCACAAAATAGCGATAAAGTAGCCTTAAATATTAGTATAAACATTAATGTTGTATTCTACTGTAATTTCAGGAATATATTCTAGCATTAGTCTAAAGCTGGAATACTGCATAAAAATAAAAAATAAATACAGTAATAAATTTATTTTCGCGGCAAGAAAATAGCAATGAAATAACTTTAAATATTAGTATAAACATTAATGTTGTATTCGGTTTTTGTATTCCCCTTTAAGGGACCTTCTCAGACCCCTGCATTGAAAATTATTTATCATCAGAGTTATTTTAATAGTTACGATTTATGAACAATATTTACCGAATGGTCTATAGATTATAATAATACGTACTTTTTATTCATATTTTAGGAGTAAAGTGCTGAAATGTTAAATCCGCCTCTGCCTTAGGGCCCTTGATCGGAATTAATGGAATGGGAGTATTCTTGCTTCAGGAGAGTAAATTAGTATTGTTCTCTACGTGCTCATACGTAGTTTGTAACTACTTTTTAACAATAAATGTTTTATTTCATTAATACTTTTCTTGCGTAAGACCTCCTATGTTTACCGCTTCGCTTTCCGCCCTCGAAAAGTCGTTCTGCACCGCTCAACTGTCTGATGGCTGTCCTGTGGTGAGGGGTGGGGGACGTGTCGTTTCGTGGGGGGGAGGGGAGACGTGTCACAGCGGGGCCAACAGCCTGCATCCCCTTCTGGGTTCCGAGTCTAAAACACGCACGCACTGGTCGCACGCGCGAGCTCGTTCTCAACCCCCCACCCCCACCCGCGACTTTAATGCCTCAACGGCACGTTCCAAAAAAAAAAGCAATCCCACTTTTTATTTAATATAGTGTATGCTATTTGACCTTCTAACTACTAAGTTTAGAGACGAATTTTTAAATGTATTTTATTGCCCACTAATTTCAACGTAAAATACATTATTGCTTCAGTTTTGATATGACTGAACATTACATCGTTATACGACGAGTGTAATATTTGAATGTGGATGGAATTTAGTCACCTTCATTAATAATATGTTTTTTTTAAACAGGCAACTCATACACAAGTTTACACTTTGTCTGATATCTTTTTACTTTGAAAACTTGTCCTGGACCCGATTGGTAAGGATCTGAAGAGAATTGAAATTGGTTTAAACTGGTAGAGTCAAAGTCTCTTTCAATTTATCTGTTCAATATGAAATGTAGCAAAGTTCAATTATCGAGAGGAAATGAGTTGAACCGACTTATCGCAAACTTTTCGAGTTTTCCACGCTACAAAAATAGTCTTAAATATACTACGCATTGCCAGAAAATAAGTAGATCACAGAACTAACAATAAGTAAATCGTGTACTGTATTCATGAAGTGAGATGTAGGGAGGAGGTACACAGAAAAATCATGCATTCGGTACTCTAAAAAACAATGCACTCCCATTTTTAACATCTCGTACATAATAATGCAAAATTTCCCAGATTTTGAAGAATAAAACACATCAACTCAATAAATAGAGGAAATCCCTTTACAATACTTTGAAAATTAATTAATAAATTAATATTACGACCATTTACACCTCAATATAAAAAAATAGATCCGACAAGATGTATCTTGGTATGAAATACCTAACTTTTCTTAAAAATATTTCACCCGTAAACAAGTGATGCGCCCCAATTGTTTGAAGGTACGGCGAGGATTTAATCACAGCGAATATTCACTTCGTGTTTCTACATCACCGACACAAACGTCAAGAAATCTGACAGAAAAATAATGCAGAAATAGAGATACCGCGACAAAATTCCCCGGCATTTATTTTTTGAATTTGGGTTTGAAAATGTTTTCTAGAAACTTCGAATTTTGAAATCTTTCGAGCAAACCAATAACATAGATCGTATTTTTTCTAGACTTCTATGGCTCTCTATAGCTCTAAAAATCTCAAATTCAACTCGCTACTTTTGAGAATGTTTCATGTTATAAGATACGAAAATCATTATAAAGGACAAAAAATGAGAAAGAGTACGCCAGAGTACAGACGAGAAAGAAGTAGACTCGTATTATCCTTCAGGAATTTCATGAGCAAAACATATTCTATTCCTGTTTCTTCAGTTTGTGCAGCAGTGTACCTTCGCGTTTTGGAAAAATTAGGGTAGCGCTAGGCTGACTCAGTCTGAAAAGTAACCGGAAACAAAATTGAAAAGACTTAGATCTCCAACGCGCTTCGGTGAAGTCAAGGGGTTTTGCCCCAAAGAATTCCTCGCATCTTCACCCGTTCGGGAGAGGGAAAAAGATTTACACGAGGCGCACACGTCAAGAGACATAATAAACAACACAATTAAGGAATGATTAAATAAACGTACCAGTTTCTCAACCAAAAATACTTTTAAGTATCCTCGGTCTCTAGGTTACTTACACCTAATAGCACGGATCTTCTGATCTTCAGAATTCTCGATAACAATTCAAAAGTCTTGAACTCTCAATCACAACACAATGGTGGGCAATGAATCTCTCGAAAGCGAGATTCACCATTATAATGCTAGGCCTCGATTTTAGAGGTCTGGAATCACTAGACCATCCTGGAAAATGACCTGCAAGCTCACTGCTCTCTAGACGAGTTCTAAGTTCCATTGGAGATGCTGAAAATATGTTTATGGCATTCTCCCTGACTGCATAATTCGAGTCTCCTGAGAGTTTTACCTTGAAGCATTGTTCTGCTGCAATGGCAAGGTAATCAAGGTAGTACTCGAAGTCTGGTACTTCAAGGCCAAGAACACGTCTCTATCAATTACATGGTAAGACATCCTACTAACATTTTTAAGATGTACTTCTCAGAAATGTAAATTAAAATACGATGAAATGCACTTATTTTACATTAAGAAACTAAAATGATTGTAATTGTAGCATCTATTGAAATACTTAGTTCATCAAACATATTGATTCAATTGATGCAAAAAAATCTTCTGAGGTTTTTATGGCAAGTTTTCCAGAATGTGGATCTTCTTCTACATTACATTGGATGTCAATTACACCACAGAATGTTCTTTAATTTTTATTTTTTGTTTCTTACTTCTCATATAGGATTCGCCGAAATTTAGCAATCGAATATTTGTGCTGTAGTAAAGTCCTTTCTTCAATAGAAGATCAATATTGTATTTAATGTCCAGATTTTCTTGCAGATTACTAAAATTTTCTCGTGGACCACCGGTTGGCAACCGCTGATATAGAGGATGAGAGCAAAAGTAGACCGCTGATCTAGAGGGCGATCCTAGGTGACTATGCTTTCAGTTTATTCAGATACAGTTTGACCCTAATCACAAAAATTATAGGTCATCATTTTGCACAGAAATATTGGTAGTAGGACATGAATGTAATTCCTCAAAGAATTCAGTTTCAACATTCAGACAATTAAATAGTTTTATAATCAATTATGATTTGTTTAATTTGCGTTAGACAGTTACTTAAAATGTATTTAAACTATTTTCGAATTACAGCATTTTAAGTGTATAAGAGACAATAAAAAATTAGAGTTCATGTAAGGGGTCTGTTGATAAATTCGTGTTTGAAGCTCCTTAATCTCCGAAAAATTGCTTCATTTGTAAGAAGAGAATAATATGCTAATTTGCAGCGTGAAGTAAAACACGCTGCGTGAGGACTCGAGACGTTAAGACACCATTACCACAACAAACGAAGTAGCGAAGCGGACATGAAAGATGCCGCGGGTGGGATGAGGGCGATGAGCGATTGGCGCATGTGCACCGGAGCGTGGGAGGGGGAGGATCTGCAGGAAGTGCCCGCCACCCACGCCTTCCCCAACGCAGGGGTGCCCATCCCCGGACTAGATGACTCATTCCGCGTCGATATACAATTCGGAATCCTTGTGTAAATTATGTGTGAATTTTTCTTGGGAATGACGCGAAACGCGGGAAACGCGCTGCAAGAAATCGGGGACACCACCTGAGGGTTCTCATACTAGACAGAAAGAAAACCCTTATGAGTCTCCTTGCCTTCCATTCGCAAAATAGTTTCTCGTGATGATGAGAAACGGACCATACCACCTAAAAATAACTTGCGCGCCACCTTCCACAACCATACATCATCTGAGATTCATGAGACTGTCACTTAAATAGAGAGCTGAAGTCTCGAGGGGTAAGAACCTACTAACCCCCAACCCCATGAATCCATCCACCCCCACTATTGAACCCTTGAAATGCATCATTGACCAAAGGTGAACCGATCGTTCTCTGACCGGTCGTTCTGATATCGATCGCTGGCGTGCTTGTTTCATACTAATCTTTAGTCAATATGGGTCAACCTTCTTATCAAAAATGTTTTAATTTTTCCTGACAACAAATAATAGAATTTCCTAATAGCAGTTCTACTTAAGATAGTGCAACGTAAGAAAAGTCCCAAAACTTGCAAAAGGTAGCTTGAACAACTAAGTTATTTATGTGGGGAAACCTTGCCGAAGTGTTCCCACCCTTTTTCTGAACGAACTACTCACCAAGTAGGTAGATACAGGAAACAAAGAAAAATATTTAACAAAATGGGTTGAAAGCGTGGCGAAAAACCCTTCTATAGTTATTAATAGGCTATGAGCTATTTTCAGTTCCAAAATTATCGAGAAACATAAATAAGTTTTTGAAGAGTGGTTCTTCTGCATCAGGATATTAGTTTCAGTGTGGCGTAATGAACTTGTCCCTACCTAGAGTACACCCCTGTAAAACAGTCCACTGCCTCCCAATTCCATTGCATCGTAGTGTGTTATCAAGCAGGTATACGCCGTAAAGAAACCGCAAAATCGCGAGCGAGACCGGAGGGGAGAAGCGCGGACCAGGGTCGGAGTCCGACTGCCTGCCCCTTCCTCCGACGACCAGTGATGGGTGCAGCCGTCCGCATAGAAACTTACAGCGCTCACTAGGATACACTAACGGAGTTTCAGTGCGTGTCAACGGACATCTTTATTAGCTATCCTTCGGGATAATATTCATGTCTTCAATCGATTGTTTGTCTCGACCAACACGAAGGTGGATCAATGTACCACAAAAGGAACGGCGCGAGAAAATGATTCTTCCACATGTGACATTTATCACTGGATTCAGCTTTACCCATTCTGCGATTCTGAATTTCTATGAAATTAAAACCAGGATGTTTGTCGATGTAAGGTAAAGTCTAATAAATAACTTCTTATTTGGAGTTTATTAATTATTATTGGAGTTAGTAAGTGCTATATTGGAGATGACCTTACCTCAACACACACCCTAGTTATTGTTCAAACACAAGACCAATTCGATTAAAAATAAATCGAACTATAATAATGTAACGGTCAACGGGATTCTTTCGCCAAACGTATGTTATTATTTCGTGATTAAGGAGGGGAAGGCTGTCTGAAAGGTAGTCATAAATTGGCGTCCAGAATGATCGAAGTTAAACAGCGAATAAGAATAGTATCAGCTTTTTACGTATGCATTTTCTTCAGGTTTCGGTGTTCATGGATGTCATATTAAATTATGAAGAATATGTATGTGTAATTAATATTACATGTTGACTTTACGAAAACGGAAATGAGAATATAAGAGTAAAACGAAATTGACTAACGTTAATGTCTGTATTTCCGAAGCTGGGCATCTTTTTAGATACGTTGGGTAAATTGTCACTTTCATCCCGTCCTCTACTTGAGTATAATAAGCTGATATTACTATTCAGTATTTCTAATAAAAATTAGAATTTTCTCCGATACATTGATGGCATGGCTAAATTTTAGCATTAATTGGATTATAAATTTTGGATCTTAAAAAGATAAATGGGTCGCTCTCTCTGAATCAGGAGTTTGAGCTGTAACAGCGGTGCGGCTGAGACTAAATTAAAGCACATTAAGTAAACTACTATGCTATCTGTGAGCAACGTAATTAAATCAAAGGTTCTAAAAGGGTCACATAATTTAGGAGGTGAAAGATATTGGATTATTTCTGGGAAAGAAAATCCGGAAGAATTTGGTTTATGGCTGGGGATTGTAGAAAACAAGATAACAGTTTGCAAAGTAAATGATAGAACGAATACAGTTAGTATGTTCATACTTACTAACATCACAAAATTGCAACAATGAGAGATTCTTATGACAGCTAATGTACGAAATACCACTCAATTTCAGTCCCAAATTTAGGGGAAAACGATGTAAGGGGACTAAAAGTATTTTTGAAACATAGATGAAGCAATTGGATTTATTATTTTTAACTTAAGTCAACAATGAAGCCTAGTTAAGGAATTTAATAGAAATGTAATCTCTTAAAGAAAGATCCTAAAAAGTTAAGAATACTTTGTTCGTAATGAGACACAGTGAATTAACATATTAATTTTTAATTAAGCCATAAAATCATTATGTTTGCATTAAAAGGATAATATAGAGCAGGACTTTTTATATTATTTTCTACTGCCCCATGGAACTTACTATAAGTGAAAATGTTAACAACGCTGTGACCAATGGCCAGATGAAAGGGGATTGAGATTTTTTGCAATGAAAATTCAAAGAACTCTCCAGGTAAAGTGCTTTCGTAAAACATTCTTATGCAATAAAACATTATTTCATGATAACACACATCAAACCTAGTCCTAGGATAATTAAGAGAAGAATAAAAACAATGAAGGAAACACTCATCAGGGGACTCAGAAATTGACTGGTCCAGCGCATTGATACCTGCTGTATCAATCATTACCAAGTTACGAGCACCTGAATTTGGTCAAGAGGGGATCGGAATCAAGAGTCACGGAAGGGGGTTGAAATAGGTGTCGAAATCAGAGGCAAAGTTTGAATAGTTATAAATGATAAAATTAACTCTTCACTTGAACATGGTGATGCAATAGAGGCAAACAGTTATATCAAATTTAAATAAACGGTCAAACAAACGAAAATTTCTACGTTTTGTATTCATTATTTATGTGTAATGTCATAATTTTTCGTAGAGGACATACCAGGCGACTGAGACTTTTGGCATTTGAATTTCTTTTTCGTACTTCGGAAGTCATACTTTGGGAATTGATTATCCAAGGAGAATAAATTAATATTTCAACCTAAGAAAAGTAAAATAAGACATTCAAGAAATTTTCAAAGATTTGCGATGAAAACCACTTTCTCTCCCGAATGATCCATGTATTTCATTCGTCACATTATGACTACTGTCATAGAAAAAAGTGTTGACACTTACTAAATTATTTTAAAAATCATATTTTAATTTTCATGACTTTACCCTTATGGTTTACCAATTTTCCTTAACGTTTCGATTGTTTTTAAATTTAAATAGGATGCAGTACGCTATGAAATTTAAATAGGATGCCGTAAAATGTTTTAATTCCCACTCATAAACGCAGAATGAAATATGAAAAGTTTTGGTGTAACTCATTGCTGTGTAGAGCAACGGGTTAACGTCTTCATGACGCTCAAACTCGAGTATGAAGACTTCTTTCCACAACAGTAGTTACTAGTTATTTTGTTAAATGGGCATAACACAAACAGGAATATGCTTTTAATAACACGCTACAACATCAAACCTACAGGAGGCGACGAAATGGCTATTTTGTTTTCAGTAAGCAAAATGAAAGGTGGGATTATTCTAAACGAATCATCGTATTTTCCAAGAACAATAGGGAGGTGAATGAAAAGTAAAATTTTGAGGACTAAATGTAATAGCAAACGAGAAAAGTTTATTTTTTGCATTGGTCTCAATTGTGAGAAGTACATAAAAACAATCGAAATATTTAGAAAAATTGGTAAACCACTAGGGGAAAGTAATGAAAATTAAGATATGATTTCTAATAATTTTATACCTTAGTTACGAACAATAAGTAATATTGACAAAATTCATCATATGTGGTTAGCTAAACTAATATTATCACTTACGATGTCAAGTGATGGAAATGGCTCATCCATCAGCTTAAAAAGGTTATCGCGCGAACATTTAATCAATTTGTAATAAACCACTCTGGAAACGCGATAACAAGACGTTATCGGATACAACCTTTTAACGAAATCTGTAACGAAGCTGTTGTGTTTTAAGACAAGTAGAACCATCCTCTCCTCATTACTTACCAAACCAGGCAAAGATTCACAACAAAGAACAGGTTGAAGGACAACAAAGGCATTTATTTATGACAGATAATTCGCATGTTCGCAGCAATTAAAGATGTTAATTGCACAAACTCAAAGCATTTCGCCGAACATTCTTTTCTAAGTTTTCAGGATCACTTGAAACAGATTGCTGAACGAACACAGCTTATGGAAATACCGCGGTGTCCGCAGCGGAAAATTAAAACTCGTTCATCAGGTGCACGCGAGATAACATTAATGAGATTAACACTAATTAAGTCAAATAGGTAAACACAAAATATATTAAATTTTATGTTTCAAGTATTTCTAAGGAGAAACCTTGAACCGCGAGAGCTTCGTTTGAAATAATGGCATTGTGAAGAACACTTATGTTTTGAACGAAACATTACCAAAGAGCTTGTTTTAAGAGAGGAATTGAGTGCTTAACAAAGCGTTATGCAATACATGTCACTCGCCACAAAAATCATAGGGTACGTTTTGCGCGACAGCAATTCATTTCAGGATCGCAAAGTTTTGGCAGATATAATAAGCTGCGAAGCCTGCTACAAGGTCAAGAGCGGTCTCGAAAGTGACATCAACCCATTCCCACAGTTCTTCACTTCCTCTGCCAGTGTGTCTCTTAATGAGACGGCGTGGAAGCCCTCTGTGAAGTAATTATCATGACGCGTTTAGTAAGGCGACCCGAAGTTAACGACGTAATACTTCATAATTAGCGCAAAACATCTCTGAGACATTTAACAACCTAAAATAGAGCACCTTTCAGAATAATTACGAGCAGAGGCGACGGGGATGGGGGGTGCAACGATGAAACTTCCAAGATATCGGGATTATTTACTATTATCAGAAAACAAATAATTTGTTGCACATTTACTTAATTATTATTTTATAAAATTTCTCATTATATTTATTTTATTAGGTATCTATCTAGCATAATCTAAATTCTAAAGAACAAACAATATAATATTCTTGTAATGAAATGATTGACTTAGGCAAGACGTGCTGCTACGTAGCTGCACTTCAACTCATTCTAGCAACATAAACAAATGGTATTCATGTCTCACTACAGATGTACTATCCCTGATTTCATATCCCCTCTAATGTGTGTAAAATTGTATGTTCGCAATTATTTCTGGATTTGTCTCTTCCATGCGTCATCAAAAAATCTATATTTGCCGGTGGTTCTGTTTAGTTTACATCTTGACGAAGAAAAAGGAGTGAATCGTAATCAATCCATTTAGTAAACAATTAATCATAGATATATGATTTCTTTTTTTCAATTCCAAAATTGTTTGGTGGAGGGGAAAGATGAGGGGCTTCAATTGACGTTCCTGATTACAAGACCTTCCGGTGAATAGAGGAAGACACGCACTATACCAGACCTTATCAAGTTTTATTATTTATACAAATATTTTTACATTAATAGTTAAAAATAAACCAATTACTCCTAAAAATAAAGCAAAATGGAAAATTCAACTGCTAATTATGCACAAAATAAACTTCATTCTTTAACGTTTATTTCGGCGTGTGGTTGTGCGTCGACTTGTTGATATTTTTCAAGTAGGGCAATCCGAAGGGCGTATCATTTGTTACCCGCAACAACTGTAATCATAATCATAATAACAATCTTTTAACTGAAGTTAACGAGAATTTATTAATGTTGGTAGAGAGATGTGAGTTTTTAATTTAAGAAATAGTAAATTGTATGGCATTGGCATTGAAAACAATGGCATTTGTTTTCTTTCCTAACTAATTCTATAGGAATCTGAAGAGCCACTTACTCTGTACGCAGGAACATTGTTATAGAGAGTAACATAATACCATATTCTATGAGTTATTTTCATCTGGTATATAAATTGAAGACGACTATTACGTTTCACTGGAGGTGTAGTGATAGCCTCTTTGCTTCCCGTGTCGCTGAGCGGTAGAATATGGGTTCAAATCCTGCTCGGCCGAATTAGGTGGGATTTTCAGCTGGGATTTCCCTCACCTACTCTAGGCAAAAATTGGATCTGTGCCTCAAGTTCCTCGCAACCCAACATCTCACCTTCCCAACTCCACACCCAGGCCACAGATAGGTGGGAGAGCAGGCCTCATGGCCTGAATCGCGCCATAAGATAATAAATAAATAAATTGTTATGTCACCTTTCCTTCAAGCTGTCATCATGGATTGATTAATTAGAAACATATATCCTCTTCCTTTCAATTTACTTTCATTAATTTTCAAGGTACATACGATTGTGCAACATCAAACTAAAATTTTTGCTTACGGCAATTTTCATATTGCAATTTAAACATATATAAGTTCAAAGTAACTAAAAAATACAGAAACTGAACAGAGGAATATGAAAAAAATGAAATAAATGGATCGCGTATTATGATATTTATCAAATGCATGTATCTTGATTCGTGAGAGGAAAAAAGATTAAACTGTGTATGTGAATATGTTGAATTTATATGTCTGGAAGACTGAGGGAAGGTTGGTGTGGTAGAGTAGCAAAAAATTGCTTTACATAAAAATTGTTGTCGTAAAACTATTCTTACTTTAGGTTTTACTAAATCATTTTACTAAATAAACTCTAAAAAGGAGTTCTTCCAAATGTTGTACGAACCCTGTGGTGACGATGTCCATTACTCCACCAAAAGTGTGTGACTTTTGAAGTAATGTGGATTCTCGGTGCGTTAAATTGCATACTACACACGTTTTCAATGCTCGAAGCGCGGAACGTAATTACGTGGAGCGTATTATTTGACTTTCAGCGCCAGAAACCGCAGAACACCTTAGAGACTCACATTTGAAAAGAAAATAACTTGTTACAATATACAGGAGGTACTCGTATTTATGTATTGTCTATACTCTGGATCAGTTTGAATATTCTAGAGCATCGTTTCATAAATAAGGTCATTATCATTTTGAAATTTAGGTCCAAACATGAAAAGAGATAAATATTTCTTTTTCAGGGACTTGGTTATGACAGAGTGAGTTCTTAATAAGTGGCCAAATATATCGAACTGTGCTTGCCCTCAACACCCTCCATGTAGTGCACGAACACACGCGTACAGACCAGTTGATTTGCTGAATTGACCATTTTAAGACCTCTCTTCCTTGCGGTCGATTATGCACTAAATTAAATTCTTACATTCTGATGTCTCACCTTTATTTTTGGGTACCGTCAGAGTTGTTTATAAATTATTGAAAAATGTTTTATATTATTTATTCTTGTTTAATAAAATTGTTAAAATAAATGTTTGTCAAGATGATGATTTGTAAAAAATACTCAACATGACGCAATGCGATGAGTAAATAAATTTTCTTATTTATTACGCGATCAGAAAAAAGATGAGTAAAATTAATTTAAAGTTTGTATTATGGCAAATGTTAATAAATATTTTGAAATTTATTACTACGTCCATACCTGCCCTGTTAGGTTTTTAAAATGTAGAATTTTCCTGTAAATCTTAGGTAATCCTGAAGTTATGCAATAGCTTATGGTTTATAAATCATTAAAACAATGTTCTGTATAGACTGGGAAGGTAATAACTACTTATTACATATATTATAATCTTTTTTAGTCAAATTGATAAAATAATTATAAATGTTTGTCAGATGATAATTTGTAAAGAATATTCAGCGGTACGCAATAAGATGAGTAAATGAATTTTCTTATTAATTATACGATCAGAATAAAATTGAAATATGATTAATTTAAAGATTATATTATGAGAAATGTTGTCACAAATTTCAAAATGTATTACTGCGTCCATATATGTGCTGTATGGCATTGAAGATATAAACTTTTCCTCCAAAGCTAAAATAACGTTCAACTTATGCAATAGTTGTAGTTGTTTATTAATTATAAAAAAAATATGCCGTATTGACTGAGAAGGCAATATTTACTTATTTCACATATTATAATTGTTCTCATTTCGTCAAATTGTTTCAATATTTATAAATGTTTGTCAGATGACGATTCGTAAAGAATAATGAACGTAACACAATTCGATGAATTTTCTTGTTTATTATGCGATTGCAATAACATTGAAATACGATTAATTAAAAATTTATAATACGGTACAAATAGACTTGAATTTTGAAATTTATTACTGCGTTCATATTTTTGCTGTATATTTTGACCTGTACTCTTTTCATGTAAAGTTAAGTTAATGTGGAGTTATGAAATAATTTTAATTTTTATAAATTTTTAAAACAATGTTCTGCATTGATTTAGGAGGTAATATTAACTTATTACACAATTATAATGGTTGTCTTTTAGTATAATTGTTTAAATAAATTAAAATGTTTGTCAGATCATAATTTACAAAGAATATTCAACGTGACGCAATGCGATGAGTAAATGAATTCTCTGTTTATTATGCGATTACAATAAAATTAAAATAGCATTATTTTAAAGTTTAAATTATGATAAATGTTGACACAAATTTTATGTTTTTATTACTGCTTCCATTCTTGTGCGGTATGGTATTTAATATGTAAAATTTTCCTGTGAAGCTTAGCGACGTGGAAGATATGCAATATTTTTAATAAATTATAAATTATTAAAATAATGTTCTGTATAGTTTGAGAAGCTAATAAGTACTTATTACACATGTTATAATAGTTATTTTTAGTCAAATTGTTTAAGTAATTATAAATGTTTTTCAAATAACGATTCATAATGAAAAAGCAATGTTACGGAAGCGATGAGGAATTGCACTTTTCTTCTTATTACGCGATCACAATAACTTTGCAATATGTTATTTTTTGTGTATGATTTGGTTACTTGTGATTACAATTTTTTACATAATATATGTTTTCAAATTCGTGTTGTATTTTTTGAAAATATATTTTATTCTACATCTTGTCCACTTTGACAGGAATGCAAGAGGTTAAATTGTATATAAATTACTTCATTAACAATGAATTCGTATATTGTAAATAATTAGTAATAAAAGAGAACAAGTTATTCTCGTTTGTTTTTAGTGCTCTAATGGTTTTGCCAGCTTTGCAGAGCTGGGTTAGCTGCTCCTTTGTCGTAAACAACCGTATTAATTTTTTAAATAACAATAATAAAGAATTACTTTTAGCAGTAATGAATTAGTAATTAATATGTGGTAACAAACGCAATAACAAAGTTTTTGTAATATTTAATTTGAAGGTGGTTGTGCCATCTTCACAAGGAAGCTGAAAAAAAAACCCAGATAAAAAAATGAAAATAGTAATAAATATTTTATGGTCATTAGTTAGTAATAAATGAGTACAAAATTCTCCCGTATGAATATTTTAGTTGTTCCCTAATAGTTAATACAATTTCACAGGGTCGTAGTAATTGCTTTTATATATTCCTTTCTTGGTGGTTTTAAATGGCCTGTTAACAGAAGAAAACATTTTAATACTATCTTAAGCGTTTATATCTCGGATATTTCAAAAATTAGTCTATAATGTTTTCAGTTTTCATGGTAAGGCACAAAATATTTTCAAACAAGGTGAAAGTTGTAAGATTTATTGAAATAGAATGATCTACTAACCTATCTCAACAAATGCAGATTTGGTTAGATTCAGTAAACTCTAAAATGAAAGTGGCACAGGTTCTACTCAAAATAAGATATTAAATTTATAACCTAACACAACTTCACCAATAACAACAAAAATGTTTTTATCAATTTCAGATTTCAAAATATTTTTCTTGCAATCAACAATAGAACTGCACAAATATAGAGAAAATAGTTTAATGTATGTTATTTGAGATGAGATACATGAACAAATACTTAGACATTTTCTAGTTACTAATTCAAATATTCATCTGTCAATATGAGTTAAGGAGTGAGAATAATAGTGGTGGCATTATTAATAACAACAATAACAATAGTTGTATTTTCATTTAACCACATAGATCAATACAACACATTATTTTTTAGAATAATGTGTTAAAACGCACAGCAATTAAACATAAATTTTTTAGTAAATTTGTACCATTAGTCAATTTTTTAATCGTGGAAAAACTCGAAATATAATTCAGAAAGAGGGAATAAAATTCACATAAACAAGAATCAATTCCTAATATCAATATTTGCTATAACAAAGCCACCGATAATTTTGTTTCTTTGTGCGATCCTCAACAATTAGTATTTCTCGAAACACGTATATTGTGAAGCTACTTTTTGTGGTCAACCTTTCAAAATTAACACACAAACACTTTAAATAAAAAAATAAAAATGAACGATCTCATTTTTTTCTATTGAGAGCTAATAGGCTAATCAAGGAAAATTACTTTACTGGAACACGGCCCCGATTACTGCAATCGATGATGAGCAAATTGAAATTGCTTGGGAAGTTGCAGGCAGCGATAAAGATAGTCCACACGCAGTTTTCTCCTTCTCTACTTTTTGTGAATCATTTCTTCCAAGTAACTTCTCTGGATCCTCAGTTTCTCTACCATGTAAGAAATATGAAGCAAAATCTTGCCAAAAAAAATACGTACACAATTGCAATTTATGGAGACTCTGGGAGACAGTTGTACCAACTACCAATTAATTTTTTCCCCATTAATACTTCTAAATTCAAAAATCAGGATTTAAATTGACTGTCGAATTTTGAAATACTAAATGAGAAATATTTGGTTGAGGGGTACATCCATCCCCCACCAGGTTGTCAACAGAACTGAGATACAGTCATGCTCGGCTGACGGTGGGAATAATTCCAACCGAAAATGTCACCAACCAAAAGGTACGAACTAACTTACGGAAGAAATAAGTACAAATAATTTTCATTCCATAACGTCCATTACTATGTATAGTCGAATCCCGTTTGAATACACAAAACTTTATCTTGGTCATGAATTAACGAATCCCTCGTAACTTTTTGTTCCATTTGTAAAAGGGCCAAACTTTGAACATTACTTTTCTTGCTACTTGCTTGGGGTGTCAGTTGATTGCGAAAGCAAATAACGAAAAGAAAAATCGCCACCGCACGAACGTTTTCTCAATGTAAGCAATGCAACGGACCTGAAGTATTGATAGTTTTATGTTCTTTGCCGTGTGAGTGTGCTCAGCCATATCCAGTTGGACACTTTGCCCCGTACTGCGATGAGACACTCCTAAATAAGTAGGCGTTGCAACCGTGGCTTGTTGAAAGTGCTAGAAAATAGCATATTTCAATATAGTTTTAAATTCACACATTAAAGCAAATAAAATCAATACCGTTTGATAGTTTGATACCACTTATTTTCTAAAGTGTTTTGGCATAACTCATATTTAATTAATATGAAAAATAAAATACCCAACTTTTGTTGCACTATTTTGGCATGATTCATCAAACATGTTTGGAAGATTCCAAAATGCATCCTATTTTCTGATACTCGTTGGAATGAAATCTTTATAGAAGTTAGCCGAAAGCGCACTCAACAGTAAGTTAAGAGGTATTACTAAAGAAACCTTTGAGTAAAAAAATAAATTAATAAATAAATAAATAATGGGAATGTGTACTTTTGTTCATGAGCTGGAAGTGAAACTTTTGTTACCCGCCGTAAAAAGCTGAAAGTTTGAAAACTAAGCGCATGGTGAAAAAAATTGAAATTTGCTTTCATTGCATCGACATTGATGCACTTTACTCGTGATGATGCGTAAAGGACGCATAACAAATGAACGCGAGTAAAACGTAGCAAAGAACGAACAGTAACGACATTACGTAAGTGTCGTGGAAGCCATCTGCAATTTCAAGCGAACTGCCATCTCGCGGTCGCGCTAGCACATACTTTACGAGTGGCGCTCTTGGCGACTGTAAGGGGAATCACGTTCCATTTTCGTTACAGTAGAGCTCTATAGAGATAGGAATACGCAGGCGCCATTTTCGGACCGTCTTGATGCATTCAGTGTATTGTAAACATGGAGCTAAAAAGAGCATTGAAAGTTTAATTTTCAATAATTATAAACTAATAATTTGATTGCAGAAATATGACTTAGATTTTCATCACATTGTGAATATTAAATCCCATTAGTAGAGAACCAATTCCACCACTGGATTAAGTATGTAATTACTTTCTCACGTCCCATTGACAGTGTCACTTTCTATATATAATGAAAAAAAAAGAATGAATGTATTTGTGTTCATTTTAATCTTAGTATACGAACAAATGATCAAGGAATTAAAGTCAAATGATTTATTCACAGTTAATTTAAATTTGCATGTATTTATTTAATATTTATCTAATATTTTATATATTACAATAGGCAAGTTTAACTAATAAAATACGATATTTAGACTATATGACTTATTTACTCAAACCATAGTAAACTTTTAATCATATTACCTATATTGAAAACATAGTATTTAGTTATCATCGGGAGGAAGTAAAATTGTGGATACCAAAGAGAGTGTGAAGAAAACGGAAATAAATAAATTGAAAGATAATAAAACAGCAGTTCACTTCATTGTTAGAGAAAAGTTTCATTTCCAACACTTTATTTTTTACTGGCAAATGTCTGAAATAACCGGTATATTCGCTGTTAATTTGGAAACGTGACACTCGAATCAATCTCGTCAAATAACAATCGTCTTCCTTTCTGCGATTCTGTTAGAGACCTCTTAGATTTGGAAATGATAGGTACAGCGTATTGAACCTACAAGAATTAATGATTTATAAAAAGATGGTATCTTAGACATTAGAAACGTTATAGAATGAGTAGCTGGGTGAAAACTACACAAAATGCTGCATATCTCGACTCGTATTAGGAGTGTCTATGACACATTTAACTATATGGGGAAACTTTCCTCCAAAGACCCAATATTTCGATTGCCTCTCCTTCGAATGTTCAAAATCTCAACAACTTTGGTCAAAACTTACAAATATGTGAAAGTAATTTCAATTTTTAAAATAAAGGTTTTTGAAAGCTGAGTGTACTCAGTTTTTTCATTTATTTTATTCCACTAACTATAAATCACCTAATACATTCTGAATGCCACTCTTGACAATTATCCACATCGATGATTTCCCCGCATCCAACTGAGTCATTCCGAGGTGCTCATGTTCTTCCATCCACTAATTTCTGCTCTTCATTTACTTGGTAGCCTTTCTTTTCTTTAGGGTTCGTCAACATCAAGGTCATTAGAGACCTTTGGTAACCTTTCTGGACTGTGGTGGGTGCTTCGTCTCCTTTGATTCCCAACTCATGTATGTATTCATGACATACTTCAAAATTTTGTTTATTTGTCAAAAACGCTTTCCTCATCATTGATATATTCCTCTTTTTAATTTCTTGTTTGAACTATGCACGTCACTTCCCATGTATGTCACTTTCCCGCGTAATGTGATCCTCTGTTGGTTCTCCCTCGCCACAAAGATATGGTTTTTCTTCTTGTTTCCCAATTCCACACGAATAACCACGGCAACCCAACATCTTTTCCTACTAATTCCCTCACCCAAACAATGGTTAAGTGGAAGAGCAGGAGACACAGCCTGAACCTCGCCATAAGACATTAAATAAATAAATAATAACTGTTGAAATTTTCGTGATCCTCCCAAGACTAACACAACATGACTTGGTGAACATCGTTATTTGTTCTCAAATATTACATTAGTTATGTATTGGTATAATGTTCTTCCTCTTGTACTTTTGGTTGTGTCGATGAATCCTAAGGTTGTGGTCCATAAGTCAATGGAATGGATTCCGTAAAACAAGAGGTATGAGGGTGATGCCCTGAAGAGCGTGGCCTTCGCAGTTCGCTCACCTTGTCTCAGCAGATGTCACTGTGATAGGTCGATCCCTCCAACTTCCCTTAGCAAACTTCCCCACCGTGTGCACAATTACGCCAACTGCTAATTGGCCTGCATCTCTGTCGTGGCTACTACTGCCCCGCGACACGGCACGCCACTAATCTGAAATCTTGATGAGACACAAAGCGGCCCATGAAGGACCATTGTCGTCCAACGAGGAAATTCTTCAAAGAAATAATAATTTTCCATTCACTTGAATTCGTCATGTATTAGAACTTTTCCATTCAGTTATATGGGAGCTTTGAGGCAATAAAACATTACTCATAAATAAAAATATTCATTTCAGTTAATGTGTCGTGGCAATAGTTTTTTACATTTTCATATTGTTTAACACAGCTTCATCGGAATCTACAAAGAATGAAATGAAATAACAGACAGATGGTTAATATGATTTGTTTCTGTAAGGGTGACCATTACGATTTTAAAAACCCGCAAGAAACAAACATTTTGCCAAAATATATGGTATAGTACAATAAATATCACTCCTCTCAAGCGAGGCTGGTGTGTGCTTCGTTTGAAGACATTAATATTGCTTTATTATAACAATAAATGCCCGATCCGATTTTAATAATTGTTTGCTTCGTTGGCAGTAGTCTGATTGACTTTCACTTTTATAATTCAGTTGTGTGTCACGTAGCCTATTAAAACAATAAGAGTCCCTTCTTTTGAAGAAAGAGATTTAATGGCTCTCTGAAAATTCAGCAACGATAATGAATCATTAGAACGGACCCAAGGCATTCTCCGCAGCCACGTCAAGGATACTCGTGAGGATAGACCTGCACCACTTTTTTTTCTTAAATGAAGACATGGTACTGTGGCGTAAGACTGTCATGAAGACCACTCTTCCTATTCTCTTAATGACACAAAGTGTGACTGAAATATTAAGGTTCGAACCGTTTTCTTGTAAGAATTTCTTGCTGCATAAAAGGTATCATAATTGGTGACACAGCTTTTAACATTCCACTTCACAACTTGATCTTCACCGGTTGTATACAATCTAAGATCGCCTACCTTTCTTCTCAAGCTATTAACTACTCTCCAAGGGACATTCCCATAAATTTTATTCTGTCCGTTTTAAGAAGTGAGTTGAGTCATTGGCTACATTTTCTCCGAACCTCGTAATCCCCAAGTGAAATGTACTCTGTATCCCGGTTCTGTTCATTAGCCACCCACTGGCATTGAAAAATGGCGTCGGGATACAGCATATATATTTGGGTATTTGGGAATTCCATAGAAAAATAACAAAAAATGAAACCAAACACGCCATAATTACATGTAAGTATCTGGAGTAAGATCAACCTTACAATAAATACGATTTACATGTCGTTATTTATTCACTGAATACTATTTAATATGTTTAAATATTGAAACACTGCACGATAGTTTAAATACATAAATAGTAATATGTACATAGTCATTAATTTTAAGGTCAGTTTTATGCTAGGTTCTTCTTGGATCTATGTCCTGTTTTGTAGCATTTTTCGTTATTTTTTAGATTTCAAAAGTACCAGAATATATGCTATATTCTGAAAAAATAATTAAAATAAGTTTTTTGAAATTATTTTCCTATCAGAGACAACCATTTGTTGACCAATTGGCAGAACCGTCAGATTGAGCTAGTTTAACTTAGGGATTACTAGGGTCGGTCGACTGGACGTCAGATACTCAGCCCTTTCGGGAAACGAACATGGTAGATACTGTAAAGCACCCTGCTCGATTTGGTAACAACAATTCCTCTCAAACTTCTTAAAACAAGGTTGGAGGGTTCACGAGATGGTTCCACTAGTTTACTTTGTACAGTTACAGTTGTGTTTGTTGCTACGAATTATTTAAGATAATTTGCGTACATCAGTGTCAAAACATGTTCTTTTTTGTGCGATATAGAGTCGACACGTTCACCCGACTCTTTATCTGACTGAAAAGCCGAGATGGATTTGAAATTAAACCATTAACGAATCAATTTGTAACATCTGGGATATCCTCCCCCCTTAAAATTCATTTTTTGTTTTTTGGTCACATGGCTCATTCACCTATGTATGACTCACTCACTGTGAATCTCGATTTACAAACTGTAATTTTTCTCCATTGTCGGAGATGAAGAGGGAAATGTTTAAATTTATATTCTACTTCCAAATATTTTGTCACTGAATACAAATTTACATTATTTTAATGTTACATGAAATCTGCATAGCGGCAAACAGATACTTATGTTATCAAATAATAGTCTTAAATAATTTAATTCTCGTTTACACGAGTTGTGTACCCACCCACTCAAACCATTCGGGTGATAGTGCCGCGAGGCAGGATCCCTCGTACGATACCCTCGAGAAGAACAATGAATATAATTTCTGAAAGTTCTCAACAGATATAGACTTACTACACCTGGAATCTTATTTGTAAAACATAAATCTCGTAATCACAATATATATTTCATTCTCCATTTTCCTAGATGCAGGAACTTTTTGACATGTCTCCCTAAAACAGGAGTCAGTGTGCCTCAGTGGGTAGAGCGCTGCGTTGCTGGCTCGAACCCCGGTGAGGTGGGGATTTTTCATCACACCTCAACATCCAGACTGACTCCCAGGTCTACTTAGCTTGCTGTAAAACGAGTACCAGGGTCTATCCTGGGGTCAAACCGGTCGGAGCGAGATGCTGACCACATCTCTTCCTCCTAGTCAAGTAATTGCGGAACTCTACCCTCCGCGAACCCCTTGGTCACCTTCAGGGCCTGTTATGGGACTCCCTAAAATAAGGGGGCTGAATTGATAAAAAGTAGCCGACTGGCGCAGATACACCGTCTTGACTATCGTGCTCATTCGAATCAATACCTCCGTAAATTGTCGGATAACAATTAACATAGTAATGGCCTTCCTGTATTGTTATTTCATTTACGATCTCCTGTATTGCTCAACCTGCAGCATAAAAAGAGGGTGGTGAACTTAAAATAGCGACTTATTTAACACAAGTAAATACTAACTTTGAGATTGATATTCGCAAGTTTGAAAGTTGATAATTGGATACAAGTTCAAGTCTTTCACAATTTTACAAAATATCGTAAAAATAACGTATTCCATAAATATTCGCCGCTGTCTCTCCACGCTTTCAACGACCGTATCACTGACATCCCCGTCATGCCCGAAATCTCCTCATACTAATCATTTGTTCCCTCAAAACCAAAGTCAACCTTGGGATTCCAAACACAATCGTACCGTCGTTTTTTGCATTCGGAACATCCAGATCCCTTCCCAAGCGTTCTCCTAATCTTCTATTCCTCACCTACCGTCCCTTTCCCCGGACCCCGGACTACTTTTGATCCTCCAGCTCCCTCGGATGCCTGTATGTGCCTTGTCACATTTCGTCGTCATCGCATCCTGGTCCTCTGACGTGATGCCTTCCATTTTGATGAGGTTGTGCCCTCAAGTTCCTCGCACTCGAGGCAGTGCGCCGCGTCGTGTCTCATCTTCACGCCGGCTGCACCCCTTAACCCTCAGTTTCCGGCACGACCGCTGACTCAGCAGCTCGCCGTCGCCCGAGCGCGCATGCTGGCCCGCCACGCACGTGAGCTATTGGGAGAGGATTCGGAGGCGACAACAACAGAGATCTATCCTTCAAAATTGAATCTCAGATTTGGAGCAGTGAAATGAAGACAAGCACGAATCTAGGGAAATAACATCTGAGCAGACAAACACATTTTATTTAATAAATTCCGTTCGAACAAACCTGTGTACTAATATACGAGACCGAATACGTGAAATTCAATCACTCATATTAATTAGTCAAGAGATTTTTGTGTACGATTTCAAAGCAGGTAAACAACTTGATCAGTTTCAAATTTTGAATAACATATCAATTTCAAGGAGACGAGTGTGTTTAAAATTGAATAAAGAGGGCAAAACTTTCACTGAATCATCATTATATGAGATTTCAAATATTAATAAAATAATGTTTCCACGTGTAACACCTTACTGGTACCTTATTAGGTAAATCTTCATAAAAACTTTTTAACATTTCTGTACAAGACAAGATATTTCATATATGAAGATTCTAACAAATACATAAAAATAATTACCCTTCATCTTTCTAATTCAGACCCCTACCATTCAAATCGTTGTAAATTTGTAAAATAGTGCAATATGTAGTAACCATAAAGGAGAAAAGGATATGGAATAATCTATGTGTTCACTTTTTTGTTTGTTATTATTTTCATAATGTGGGAATGGGCAACTATATTATGAAATATAATGTATGTCTGCAACAAATATATTCTGAAGATTGTTTACTTAAAGAAAATAATTTGCATCACTAGGTCTACAGTTAGTTAAAAATAAAAAATCAATTTTGTTGCTTTCATACAAGAAAAAACATGTCATAAACAGTGACCGAGTATGGCACAACTTATGAACACCCATGGCCCTAACTAGTAACTTAAAAAAGAAAACCTGACCCAGTTATTGCCATGAATGGTTCGCTGTGTTTTTGAGGGGGTCATTTACAATCATACAATACAAAAATTGGAAAATTTTCTGAGGTTACAGAGTTTCCTCTTTCGAAATCTTCAATTCCAATATTCCCTGATATTTCAAAACACTTTATGTTCTTAAGAAATTAAGTAAGAAACTATAAAATCCAAACAAACAAAAATATACGAAATTACATTTGTTTGCATGGTTGCTATGTTAAATAAAAGCTTATAGTAAGCTGTATTTATTAGCTTGGTTCTGACTAACTGAGAATAGTATGATGCTTAAAAATAGACTTACGTGAAGAAATTGGCCATAAGAGGGGGTCATGGCCATAACCGGTGCCGTCACCTTATTGGAAGTTAAAAATATTATTTATTATCGTCAATTATAAAGCTACAAGAGGTTCGACACGCAAAGACAACATTTTTACCTATATAAATAGTAACCTTATAACCATCACGCACTGGTATTGGAAATCAGAGTCTGCCACATGCATTTCCTATGCAATGGGACTGATTCTTACAACGACGACCAAATAATGTTAATACTGTTTTATAAAATATTGATCTGGTATAAATATATCAAATTGATTTATTTAAAAAAATTCCAAAAGTAGTACAAAACTGTGGAATTGAACAAGAATTAACAGTGAAAAGAAGAGGAAGCAAATAGACGGAAGAACGAAATAGAGAACACAGTGAACGCAGAAAGAGAATTTGGGAGGAACGAATAAAAAAACAAGGGAAGAAAAGCATATCATGAAAACATTCAAGTTCTATCGTTCAATTTAATAGAGAATAACAGTAAATAATAAAAATAATAATAATACCGTATCCCTTCTTATCTAGCCTAGAGCTGACTATTGACTAAGAAGAATCCATAATAAAAAATAATAACAACAACAATTATAATCGTTGAAAATTGTGCATAGCCAAAATTTGGTTGGTAGGTCAAAGAATACTAGCCCGTTTACCGCGTTAGCACCGCAAATAACAACTTCTACTGCTTTTATTTTCATTTCCTTGTTTTTGGTGTTACGAAGTCGAATTCTTCTCTCCTTTCCAAAGATACGAAGATTTTAGAACGAATGATGTAATAGTGTCGGAGTAATTGTTTCCTCGGTACGTAGTAGCTTCAAGAATATTAAGAAATAATCTACCATGGAAATTAATGAAAAATAATTATTCATTACCTCATCGTGTTGTCACGATTTTCTTTCGCTACTTTAAAAGCTGATCGAACAGACGACGGAATAATACAAGTCTCCTAAACACATTGTTAGACTCTTCTACAATTTACTTCAGCAGTAATCTCAATGTAACATCTTTCTCATGGAAGTGCAACTTTTAATTACCTCTCTTTATTTTGGAGAAGTCATATAATTTAGTTCGTAAGTACTTGCCTGGTTTGTTTTTCTTTATTAAGAGAATTACTTTCCAATAGTGCCTACAACAACGAAGATTCACAGGAGAGAAGGGTAATATATCTGCGATATCCGTTTAATGTATTTTTTTAAACTTCTAACATTTCCCTATCCATAAGTCCAACGAGAAGTTAAACTACGTCATTATAATAGAGCGTAATCAATACTCTTAAATTAATGAAATGCTTTTCTTGCATATGGTTGGGGATAGTAGGGGAAAACGTCTTGTTGCTACAAACAAAAAAGGTAAAATATGGAGGAAGAAATAACTCAATGCAAAATAATTCAAGTCGTAAAATTAATTTTCACTTTCTTTCAACATCAATTTGTATTGTTTTTGTTTGCTTTTGAGATAAATAAATTGAATTTTTATCAACGAGCTTCATGTGCAATTGCTGACAATAAATAACTATTACAATTCATTCCGATCTGAAAGTATACCTTTGACAACTGGGGATAGAAAAGAAATGGTTTCCGGAGACGGTGCGATCGATCTGATAGATTACCGAGGTTAGATTAATATATTATAGAGCTTTGCAATGTATACTACCTATCATTTGGAGAAGGGTGATTTATAATAATTCAGTTTTCTCAGTACTTATCTTACGATTGATTTCAATAACTCTCAAAACGCTAAAATGTATTAAAATGAGTAACTGTCAATATAAGACTTTTATTCTCCTTATGGTCTACTGGTATTTTGATCAGACCATTTATATTACAGAGATCCCATCAAAGTTACGTTATTGCAATTCATTACGCTACTGAATTCCTTTCAGTCCAAGCATATAGCAGGGAGATTGATAAGCACGATAGGTTAATAGCTCACGGATATCCCATATTCCTCCATGTCAGAACAAAACATAGGCGGCGTATTTGGAAAATGATTTTCAAACATGATGCAACAATGGGTCGTCTGCGAAAAGCTCGTGGAGCGAATCCAACAATTCATTTTTTTTCACAAAAGGATCCTCGAGGCAGGAATCAAGCAAATTTGCTTCGACGCGACTAGACAAAAGGAAAACAGTGCATCCGGCGGTGAGTTCCCTCACCTTTGTGTGCTGCTTCTCTGTGGTCATGGCTCGCTGCTCGCGAAACGGAAAGCTACCCGCGAAGGCTACCGCTGTTTCCCTCACGGTCACAGCACTTTCCGGTTCCTCTCACAGCACGCGTCTTGACACTTTTAATTACGCTAATTTGAACAAAGAGGCAATGTCACACGATTCATGATTGGCGGTCGGGCCGACGTTGGAGCGCAAAGGGTCTCGCAGTTCATTCTGGAAATCTGGCCTTTCAACGATCTTGTAAACCGGTCCATGTATTCATCACGGATTGTGTTCATCACGTTTTAAGACACGAGAAGCATATATCGGCGGGATTAAAATTTTTCCTCCTGTCAATATGGTTTCCGGAAGGGACTCTCGACGTCGGAGGTGTTACGAGTTGTGGATGCAGCCAGAAGAGGCGATGGGAAAAAGGGCTTCTGTGCTCTCGTGACCATTGATATCAGAAACGCCTTCAACACAGCTAGACAGAAGGTTATAATTGAGGCACTGATAGACAAAGTTCCAGAATTTCTCGTGAGATTATCTGCATGAGAGAATAATATTATACACAGACACTTGCAAGATACAAGAAAATGTGACTTGTGGTGTCCCCCAGGTTCTAGACTGGGCCCTTTCGTATTGAATGTTGTGTATGATGCCTTGCTAAGCATCGATCTACCGAAATATACAAAACCTATTGGTTTCGCAGACGACACACTGATATATGTCAAATTGATAATATAGTTTTACTAGAAATGAGAGTGAATGAAAACCTCTTCAGAGCAAAAAGATGGCTTGATACAAGACTTCTTCAGATGACTGTAGAGAAAACCGAACCGGTTCTAGTAACCGACNATAAGAGAGAGCCTTTCGGGTGCCAGAAATACGCTTGAGGAACACACGTATAGAATGGAAACAACATATAACCTATTTAGGGGTTGAGATCAACCATAGACTCAGCTTTGGGCCACACAACTGTAAGACCGCAGACATGGTAGAAAAGGCTGGATCTAAACTCTCCAGAATAATGTCAAATATAGGAGGACCAAGAGAGGAAAAATAGAAGGATGATAGCATGCGTAGTCTATTCGCGATTGCTGTGTGCTTCTCCACTATGGGCTGGTGCACGGGAAAATCACTGGAGAATCTTGTCAGATTCATTCTCTCGTAATTGATAACTAAGAATATAAATAACATGCTTATTCAAGGAATCAACCCATATTCGTGAACGTCTACAGTTATCATTCAATATAGTGAACAGAAAACTGTAGCAGAATTATGATTTTTAACATTTTCGTAAATACATTTGGTTTTCAAAAATTCGAAAACGTCATTTTAATGGTATCTGCAGAAATTAGATAAATTTTAATTGAATGGTATCTGAGGAAACTAGATGAATTTTAATTAAAGCAATATTTTATAATAAGAAATGACTTGTGTACGTACTTCGTCTATCATAAAAAACATGGAGTCTGGCTTCTAACGTATTGTTGCCTTCACCGAGGGAGTTCAGAACCGTCCGTAATCCACACGTTCCTTCAAGTAGCTCCACCGTGGTCAGTCTTCTACTGGGTTCGTGCCTTGGGTATCTTCTTTCCCTTCAAAGATAATAATATTCTATGCATAATTATGTAACCTTCCTTAATAGGACTGATCCTAGCAAAGCTGCAGAATCCGACTTAAACTTTGCAATGGCACGTTTAAGCTTATACTTAAGCAATATACTTATCTAACAATGTAAAGAGATAGCCTTAAATGCAACAAGTATTTTGTAACTTACTGTTCTTCTTCGCCTTTTTGTTCGTTTCCTTTTTCACCATCATCCATGATCAGAGTTAATTTGTCACTAAGGGATCTCTACACAGCACGGTCGCAAAATGGACACACACCTTCAGCGCATCATCTATCTCAAATGAGTCTTCAACAGTTTCTCTTGCTACTCCCCCGCTACACTCATATTGCCCTAGCAGGCTTTGGACGTAGAAGAACCAATAAAATATCTCCATATTATATTGTCGTTAATTAGTAAATTATAAAAGTAAAAATAAAAAATCTTTTAGAGAATGAATTTTCTTTTATATTTTATTATTAATTAAATATCAGTGTAATTTTTTTCGTTATCAGTTCTAATTGGGTTGTAACAAATGAACACCATACTCAAGGAATAATGAGCATAACAAACAAGAGTTATGTGCCCTTTGACGGAGAAATTCATAACTGCATTTTTCACAAAGAAATCGTATACTAGATTGCAAATGTAGATACTCTTGTACCTTCTCTTTAAAAATAATATTTACAATTTCTGCTTAAAAAATTCTTCAGCAAAGAGTTTCAAAAATGCCTAGTTTATCAAATATAGACTACAAGAATGGTTCATTATTCTACATTAAGTTCGAAGTATTACAAATCACACAACTAGTTTAGAATTCGTGTTTGACGATTTGCCAAAACATTTTCCGAAAACCTCTGACTATACTCTCTAATTTCTTCTCAACCAATCCTTAAGTCTGGTTCCCCGCATCGGTTTTAACTTCGCACGTTGCCGTTAGAGAACAACCATTAATTACTTTTATATAATATTAATGAAAAAATTCAAAGTATATTACATTATACAAAATAATATTTCTTTATATTTGCAGAATAAAATGTAGTTTAAAATCATGCATAAATGACTAGAAACTGATGTTCTAAGTATTTTTTATATAAACATAATGCATGTGTGAAAATAAAAGAAGAGCTTAAAAAATTCTGATAGTCCATCGGAGCTGTATGTGTAAAAGTTGTTTTCATGTTTGTATTTTTATTTTAAAGATGAGGTTTTGAAACATTTGACATAATATAAGTTATATGTACGTAAGTAAGTCAATAAATAAGTCGCAAAACAGGATAGAGGCAATAATAATCAAAGTAACTTCCCGTAATTTATTTCACTTTTCGACATAATCACCCTGTACATTCAGACACTCATCCCATCTCTTTACAAGTCCTTGAAAGCCGATGGCAAAGACGTCTTTTGGTTGCTGTCGCAGCCAACAAGTAACCTCTTGGATACTCAATTTCAAAATAACAGGCAGCAAATGATATTTTAGCGGCCCAAACAGATGAAAATCACTGGGGGCCAAGTCGGGTCTGTACGGTGGATATTTCAAACGTTTCCAACGAAATGTTTGTAACACCTCCTGCGTTGGTCTTGCTGTGTGAGGGTGGGCATTGCCAAAGAGAAGAATATCTCTCTCTGTCAGAGTCCAGGTCACTTGCGGTGTATGGCCAGTCGGAGTTCCCATAAAGTGGTGCAGTACGACGCGCCATTCAGTCTCATCATGAGGCTGGAATTTCTGCAGTATGACCCATTGTATGTCCCAAAATATGGTGAGCGTAACCTTGCGGGGACATGGAATAGTCTTGAAAGCTTTTTGGGGGAGGTGGAAAGTTTCCATTCCATGGAAGATCGTTTGGATTCGGGTTTAAAGTGGTAAACCCAAGACTCGTTCCCAAATAACAATTCGTTCCATGAAGTCCTCTCCTTCCTCAGTGAACCGACTGAGGTGCGGCGATGACAGACCCGTTCTGTTCTTTTTCTGTTCCTCAGACACCTGGCGAGGCACCCATCGTGCACGAACTTTACGAAAGTGCAACTGCTCATGCACGTTGTTACGTGCGGTTCAATGTGAACAGCCTACAGCACGCGCTGCGTCATCGATCGTCACACACCGGACATTACGAATGAGTTGTTCCACACGCTATACTGTGACTCCAGTCGACACCCTCGCACGACGACATCTCTGACGCTTTTCCTTTCCTTGTTAAAATTCTGGATACAATTGAACACAGCTTTCAGTGAGAAACAATTGTCACAGTGCACGGGATGCACTTTGCAATGCACTTCTTCTGTGGACAGCCATTTTGCCCACAAGAAACGCACAACTCCACGCTGTTCTTCTCGTGTACTCTAATACAAGATTTACCGCCATCGTGCACTGACTGCCTCTGACTGACTGCGTGCCTATACGATATGGATACATATGCTGCCATCTGGTGGCAAAAAAATGCGCTACTAGTCGTAGAGAAATTTCCAAGCCAGAGGAATGCTTGCGAAAATGAGAATCTGCCTTTGGCGGTACCCACGTCTCGTGTTAGAGGCAAGGAGCAGAGCTCTTCTAAGGGTCCCAAAGTGCAACCACATACGCTGAAAGCTCAAAAAGTGAATCTGCAGCAGTATCTCAGCCCTGCTTAAAACATTCCTCTGTAAGGATTCTCAGCAATCCATCCGCAAGATCAACAGTCGGAGGAAAATCCATGGCATGTAGTATGCAAGAAGAACAAAGATCGCCGCCCTATACCAAATCGACAAACGGCGCTTGCAATTAATAAGAAAAGTTTGCAGTCGTATGTTTTTAATGGGGCTTTAGGGTTCGCCAACGCCAAGGTAACGGGGAGCGGCCACGCGGGGTATTTCCTGGGAAATCCATTTGGTAAACCCCTCCCTGACAGTGGAGAAATCCATGAGTTACACCTCAGGGGATTCTGTCCGGTCGTTTCCCTTAGGGATGACTCCAGGATCAATGATGCGTAATACATAGCCTATCTTGATCAAGTCAACCTCACCTTCGTGATTCTAGACGTTACGGCCTTCGGGCCTAATCGACGAAGCCTAACTGACGAAAGGGTTGTACGAGTTCGCCCCGTCGTTTGAGGTCTCGGGTAGGCGACTGTCGTAGTATCCGAAACGAGAGGCGATCAACCGGCGCCGTAAACCCTTAAAACTATTGGTAGACTACCCAATCCCCAGAACTGGGGTAACGGTTGCCTCCTGTCGTAACTCGGTAGATAAAAGTTCCGATCGCCGGAGTACGTGCGGGGTCTTCCGGTGATATCCACCCGGTAAACCCCACCCTAGCAGTGGGGAACTCCACTGGGTATCCCCCGGGGATCCTGCCCGCTGGCGGAAAGGACTGTCCGCAAATGGTTACTCGTCTACGTTGCCCTTGGGCTAACACGAGTAGTACAGGCACGTCGGTCGCCGCTAGTTTGGCGGACGGCAGAGTCACCCGTTCCCCGGGGAACGGGCGCGATGACTTTATGTAGGCTTGGTAGGCAAAGGAGAACGGTGACTCGCCAAGTTGCCTACGGGTTAACACGAGATCTGGCGATTTGTCGGGTCGTCACTTGTTCAGCAGACGGACAACGTCGGTCCGTAAATCGGGTTAATGGAAACCTCATGTACGCTATTAGGTGTTGGACTCAGGCCTACTATCCAAGTATATGTTGGTCATACCACGGCCCCTAACCCGTAAAACTGGTTTTCATCTATTCATCCCCGAACCTACTTAAAACCTCTGGAAACAGATGCGTCACCTTTATTCTTGCGCGGTAGAGACTATCACGTCTCGACCAGTGACTCGTCTTGGGGATTCGGCCAAAACGAGGAGGCAGGGAAGGTGCCCAAGTACCCTACAGCTTGCTCTGGGTACCCCTTGTTTGGTTAGGATTCTGCCGGGCAGTAAATGTGCCACCTCCACACAATTGGGGAGACAATGCGAATGCATATCGCTCGTAGAACAGGAGCATCTGTTCGTTTGTTGGATTCCTTAAATAGTGCGAGATTGCTGGAGTCCTCTGGCTTACTAGAGTCCTCTTGGAAATATCCGTAAATGAGTGTTGTTACCGAAAAATCAAGGCCCCAAAGCACACCCTGAGGGGGCAATAAGATAGGCGAAAGCAGGTATTTGGCCTGAAAGGGTTACTAAAATAAAGCGCGAAATGGGAAGCGCGGAGACTACGGGCTCCACCTCCCGGGGTAAGCGCGAACCGGCACCACACCGGAGAAACTGCCCTCTATCTCTATCTAGCGAAACCACCCCAGTTCGCTAGATGGACCCTCCGGGTCCCGTATTTAATCTCGGCTACCACCGGGTAACGATCTGTCCGGAATGGTAGTGGGAGATGTTCCACAAGGGACAGCGGTGGTTTTTCGCCCCACACTGACGGGGAAACCTGTCTAACACGATCAGAGAACCCCGCAAGGGACTTCGACGGCCCTGCCTTTGGGAGGGAAACCTTTCTAATAGCGAGGGATGCACTGTGTTCTATTGCCTTGAGTGCACTCTATCGCGTGCGTACCCTATCCTGATCCGACACACCCCTGTCCAAAAGGAATGGACGTCTCGGATAGGAGGAAGAGGCTATTATCGCCTCGACGGTCTACCCATCCAACGTTCCCGTAACATGGGGCGAGCGCTCTCCTTCGGCACTACTGGTCAAGTAGCTCGTAGTGGCACACACCCGAGCCAATGGGGAGGTCGTTCGGTGGACAACTGGACGAACGACTGAAGCACCAACACACCCCGAACCCAATCCTGGGCTACCCACCCAGGCAACGTATCGGACGCTCAGGGTTGTACGAAGCGGGAGGGATCCAGACATGACCCCGATAGTCACTCTGCACTTAAAATCGAGTAGACGGGATAGGGGCGCAAGCATTCAGGAGGATGCCCCAACGCTCTCCTGGCGCCCCTTAATTGGGTTGACCACTGTCGGGCAGTGGTTCCCCACCCTTGGACACGGGAAGCAAGCGAAAGCTTCCGATCGGTGAGCAAGAATGCTGCTTCGCTACTGTTGGCGTATACAGCAATATGGACAAAAAGTAAGAAAAACAGATAGTAGATGAACGCACACAATTTCGCGTACGTATAACGACGGCTAAGTAGTGCAGCGTATGTTGCGAAAAGATAAACAGATCGTTGTTTTGCACTGCCATGAATACAAGGAGACCAGAAGGGTCAAAAAATGAAAAAAAAATGTTAGTGCATATATCAGTACGGAAGCGACAAATAGACGTCTCCCCGTTCACCAGAGATTTTACTGGCAGGTCTGATCCTTCGGGAAATGGACGGTGCGTTGACACTCTTTGGCTTTCCTCCTGTATCCAAACTGTAAGGGTAGGCGGTCCGAGGCAAATAGCGCCGACTGGAAGCTAAGGTACTCGGACCAGTGAGAAATACAGAGCGAGAGTGCTCATGTATCAGTCCCGGGATGCCACTGTAGACTTCAGGCATACAACAACTGCCTCAAAACCACACACACAGAGAACTAGAAATACAAAACAAAAAAACAATAACACACACCCCACACAAACACACACCAACTCTTCAATAAGCATAAATAACGGGTAAGTTGATGATTAAATTTATTTACCATTCTAAACGTATCTTCTTGAGCACGATTTGCACCAATCCCAGTCAATGAACAAAATTTCTCATCTCAAATAAATAATAACTTTATAACTATTATTCTTTCTTTTTAAAATTTAGCACATAAATAGTGCAAGTCGTAGAATATAGTGCCCTCTATCAATATTGCAAGTACAATATTCCCAAAGTACAAGACCAGAATCTTGTGAGCCCAAACAAATAACTATTCTGTAAAATATATATTTCCTTCTCTTCATGAATATTATTCAGAATTAATATCTCCCGTTAGCAACTGTGGCATTATTAAAGAATTTCCAGTCTTTTCTCCTTGAACCCCTTGATTATCACAGGTATTATTAAGTCTATCATCATGTTGTTACATGCCAAGTATGCTACTGCAATGGAAGGTTAATATATATAAATATTTTGAAATGAAAACTTAGAGAGCTTAGTTTCTCAGAAATAGCTGGCTATTGTACTTTCTTACTTAGACATGCGATGACCCTAAGGAGGTACTAAAATCCTATAATTTCACACCCCAGAGTCAAACACGTATGCTGAGTAAATGAAACACCAAATTAAAAAATTAAAATGCTCTAAATTTATTAAAACACGGACTAAGATACACAGTTTTTCCTTGGAGGGTATTACAAATTTTGCTATAGGTTAAAATGGTCCTGAAAAATGGATTTGTCTTCATCACTCTCTGCCAGAGCCTTGGTCCTCTATTTAAACAAGAGAAAATAATTAAATTTAAATCATACTTCAAATGATAATGTAAGTTTATTTTACAGTGCTTATTTAATTCCATTCCCTATTCATAAAGTCTAAGAAATATGCAAAACACTCAGCACAGAAGTTGAAACGATGGGTGAATTTATCTTTGTAATTCTCTTGCAATAAGTGGCATTTCAATGCAGTCACAAACCACGAAGATTGGCACTGAGGATACATACCCCAGAATTTTGAAATTTATATTGTTGAGCATCTTCTGCGTGCATCCCACACCAATTCCATACCTGCACCATTATCTTTGGGTTGTCAGATATTAAATCTAAACCAAAAGAAAATATGTGAGCAAATTATTTTTTTCAATTTTCTTTGAAAGAAAATCTAGAATTTTTATTAAACACTGATGAAGCAAGATGGAATAGTGTATACTTGATTTTCTTGAGATTCTAAACTGTTGTTTTATGATCTCATGTCCAATTTGTTTCTGCAATCCAGTGCAAATCACTTGCACATACAGCTTAACGGAAAATGTGTGACAAATATAAAGATGAAGAAAATCACAAACAGAAACTGGTAGGGTGAAAATACTTGATTTTCTACAACTCAATCATTTTTGAAGACTATAATTTATACATCTTGGATTTATTTCTGTGATAGCAATTGTGCATAGGCAAAATACTGTTTAACATTTTACAGTGAAAATTTAAAGAATGAAGTCCAAAGAAATTATAGATGCAACGAAACTGAAGACACAGTTTGTGCTATCATTCTACACCCCTCTTTGAATTTATCTTTGTACTTCTCTTGCCATAAATGGCATTTCAATGTAGTCGCAAACTACAAAGATTGTCACTGAGGATACTTACCCCACCATTTTAACATTTTCACTGTTGATCATCAGCTGCTTGCATCCCACAGCAACTTAACCAAAAGAGAATATGTGAGCAAGGTATTTCCTGCAGAACTACAGTATAGAGCTGGACTAGTACATGTTTGATTTTCTTTCAATCCTGTCCTGGTATTTTATGTTCTTGAACCTCATGTGCAATCTAGCGCAATTCATTTACATCCCACTTCACAGAAAATATGAAATAAAAGAAAAGGAAGAGATAGCAATACAACAAGATTGTGGGGTGAAAAATAATTGATTTTCTGCAATTTGAACCATTTTAAAAAGGCTGAATTCCAAAACTGATTTGTCCAAAATGTGGGTGACTTTTATATGATTTATTTCCTATTTTCATGAACTATCAAACTTTTTAATTTATATATACACACACACACACACACACATTCAACACATACATTACCTCTTTAATGTTTAAACAAATTGTTATTCCTTTATTCTGAGGAAGGGAGTTGGTTCCAAGGTTTAAAATTTGGAAACTTGAAAGGGACAGCCCATTCTAAGAGGTAGGGATCTTCTATTGCACGACAACTTTCTTTACATTGCTGAAAATAATGGATTCTTCATAGCTTTGGTAGGTAGAAGACTAAGAAATTTGAAAGACAGAAAATGGTATAAAAAGTAACCACTTTCAAAATGTTAAAGAAGGAAACTGTTTTCCAAAAATTTATATATTACCCAACTTTTAATCAAAAATTTTCATTTTTTTAAAAGATGTAAATATCACTTTGGTACCACAAAATAAATTTAACATAAATATCATCCTTTACAATGAACTTTTAAAAAAGTACCCAAAAAAGAGATCAGACATTAACAGAATAAACTAAAAAGACTGCAATAAAATTTACATTGGGCAGAAAAAAGGAACATTAGAATAAGATATAAGAAACATTAAATTTGGGAAGATTGAAAAATCAACTGTGGCCACACATTTTTGGAACAAAGAACTCAATACTATCAATGAGGTGATTTGATCGAAATATATCACTGATCACTGTGAACTTTAGACTTGGGAGTTAGTATTTTTTTCGCCTTTACAAGAAAAAAATAGTTCAAATTTTAGATTCCATTTGCGAATGGTTTACTTTCAAAATGTATACAATCACACCCCACGGTAGGCACGTGGGCACAAAGATCATTCAGGAGGATTTCAATATGGAAGCAAAAGACCCTGAAAGCAGTTGTCTGCAAACAATGCAAGTGGAGTGTATGCCCAACATAACTCAATTAGTATTTTATTCTATTGACTCCAGGAAAAGTTTGTTAAGTTTTTTAACTTTGTAGGATGTACAAAATATTTTTCATTCATATAACATAAAAATTAAACCCACAAAATATAAATATATGAAACAGCAAATAATACAATATTTGAAAAAATCAGTAACAGATAAAATGTGTAACATAGTGGAGAATGCACCAACAAATATTAATAGTTTTCCCATTAAATGTAAAATGTATGTCATAAATGCAGGGTAAGCTAATATTTAGGGACCCACTTCAGCACCCTCATGCATTTGGTTTGCATTTTTACATGGTAAACTACTATATTTAAGAGGAGTTTTACATCTCATGAAACAAGAAATTTGTTCAATTCCTCTTGATGTTCCAAATGTAAAGTAATATGAAATACTACATTTTATTCACCTTACAATTCTAAGTTAGTCATACAAGCATCACAAAGATACGTTACTCTGAAAGGAACCTCAAACATACCTTAGGTACAGTGAACAACATGATTGCCTCTTCACATGGGTTCATTCTCAATAGTCTCTTCCACATCCCAACCAGGGTAAAATTGCTTACAATAACTATTTGATTGATCAATATTGTAAGTACAATATTTCCAAAGTACATGACCAGAATCTTGCAAGCCCAAACAAATACCCATAGAGTAAGATACATATTTACTAAACGCCAGACGTGTAAACACAGGGTGATTTTCTGCAGGTATGGCCCGTCGACCCGTTGCGCCCCACCGGGAGGACGATAAATGCATCCTTCGTATAAAAAGTGCGACCCTCTAAAAAGTAAATAGAAGTTCCATTTTTCAAATTGGGGTTTTACAGGTCGCCGGTATCGAAGTCATTAGAGCCCTTGTAAGTGGAAAAAAATGCAGTTTCGCATCATAAGGAAGAGTCTCTTTTCCGTGAGTGGGACTCGCTGAATCTTGACCATACCCACTAACCCTCCCGATAATTCCCAAGAACACGTGTACATCAGTGCACACAGCATTGTGTGCCGTCTGGTTCACTAATCTACTGTGCCTTAGGTCTTCCGAGGTTCAGGTCTGGGTGGAAGTAGTGTACAGTTGTGGAAGACAAATGGGTGGTGTTGTGGTTAACATCCCGGAGATCAAAGCAGGTGTTCCCGGTTCGCCGCCATTTTCACCTGATCGAAAGTTATCATATTCCACGAAGTCTCGTGTAGAATGTGCATTGTACAAGATGCAATTAAAATGATCTAACCGGACATAAAAACAGGAGACATACGAATAAGTATTGTGCTATGGTAGGAAAACAGATGAGTAAAATTTTTTCCCATATAATGACTGTTAAAAATACGGGAAAACCTAAGTTAAGATTCTTTCAAATTATGAATTCACTTGTATTAAGAATGATGTCGAAGAAATACGAAATACTAAATGTGAATAAGGGACGATGGACGCACAGACTCATCCCCAACGTAAGAGAGTGGACCAGCAGACGTCATGGTGAAGTAGACCCCTACGTCACCCAAATAATAACTAGATATGATTGTTTCCGGTCGTATCAACACCGGTTTAAACTGGATGGCGTTCCGACGTGTCCTGTGTGCTTCGAAGTTATGGAGGATGCAGAGCACGCATTATTTGTAAGTCCTCGCTTCCAAAGTGAGAGAGACAAAATGTATCGACTCGTGGGCGGACGACCTGAGTCCCAAGGAAATAGTGCTCGCCAAGAGAAAAGCGTGGGAGGCAGTGACCAACTACTCAGCCTTCCTTATACGATCTTTTACGTCTTCAGAAGAAGGAAATAAGAACCATATAGTAATAGATGAGACCCGGTGCCAGTTATTAAGTAATGTTTGACGACGGTCCCGTAGGTGTGACGGTGAAAAGGGAGGTGGTTCTAGTGGGTAGAAATCCCACACGTCATGTAGTCCGTACCACAAGGTATCTTTGGAAAATTTCCACCTGCCCTCGTAAGAAAATACACCTAAACACACGTGTATATGCACATAGCAGTTGGTATAACATATATTGGGTATCTGTCGCGCGCCAAAAATGCCATCTAACAAGCGGCATATCTCTATCTCCCCACCCTTCCACGAAATTTAGGAGGGGAAATTACATAAATACGATCAAAAATAGTTTTATTGGAACTTGGGAACCACAACAATGGAAACATTTTCTTCAGTGAGACATTTATTGTTAGATGACATCTAGCAGTGTGACTGATTGCTGGATCCCTAGTAAAAGTGTCTATTGATCTGTTAGCGCCAAATGGCCATTCGTTTCCAATGCCCGTTTGGTTATAAAATAAGGTCACATAAATGACCACTTTACTATACATAAGTTCATTTTGTGGTTACCTCTAAGAATATTACTATAACATATACATACAGTTTATGCATATACTGTGGCCCAGGAAGCCAAAATTGTATACAACACTGTGTATATCGACCGTAAATCGACCGCACAGAATACTACACTGTGTACATCGACTGTCAATGAGTAACTTGTAAACATATTTTGAAACTTATTGATGCATGGCCCCGTGCTTCTTTCCTTCGTACCATAGAACTCCCATCTCTGTTGATAACTTCAGTAGGAGATAGTACGGGTACGGGCGGCTACTACGTCAAGATTACGGTAGGCAAGTGTACATGTCAAGGAGTGTTAACAGACAAGATCGATACATGATCGTACTGAATGTGTGAGAGAATATTTTCAAGGCCACCTGCATATGCCGAGACAAGGAGACTAGTGTAAACTTTGTCTACTCTGTGGTCTGGACGGGCCAACTTAGTTCCGTGAATAGATGGCGCCCCCTATTCCTGAACCAGGGAACTACATACATGAGTTACATTGGTGAGTGACATCCTGATTGATGTATTTGTAAATGGGAAATGTAGCATGCTATTGAAGCTTATCTACATGGAGCGATAGGTCATTGGGTGGAAGGTCATTGTTAGTACGTGGGCCGCTTATCTGGCTATACCAACAACTTGACCCACGTGGAGGAGTTAGTAGAAGTGGTTAGTTATTGATACTAGGAGCTGGAAAGAGGAAGGAAGGTTAGCTTCTCAGTAGTCACAGCTAACTAGGACATTAATGTGAAAAGCTACAAATTTTCTGGCCCCATCGGGAATCGAACCCGGGATGACTTGGTGAGAAGCGACAACACTACCACCTGCGCCACCAGTGGGGCCACATAACACCCTGGGGAGGTGAGGACGGTCGATCCCAATATATAGACGCGTAACCACTGGTATCCACCAACACAGAGACCATATTGGCTTGTGTGTGATTGGAGGGAAACGTTCAAATCTAAAAAAAAAGACCATAATACGGCTGGGAATTTCGGGACGCTGTTAGCACACAATAATACAGTACCACAGCGCGGAAGTGGAAAGGTTAATTTGTGCCAAAACTACATCTTAAGTGAGAAATTGGTACAATATTAGTTCGAATATTCAATATCAGCACTCAACATATAGGGTTACACAAAATCTATATGCTAGGTACATGACGAAACATACTTGGGAAGAATACATATCAGGAATTGGCATCAAACTTTAAAACCTTGAAGAGCTCAGCCCTTAAGTTTCACCAAGAGGTAGATATAGACTAAAGGAGCAAGGGTTAGGTAGAAATACCACACAAGTAATGTACCAGGGCCAATTGCAGCCACCAGGCAACGATTGTGGTCGGGGGTTGTGAGATTCAGCAACAAATCGCACACCATGGACACAGCTGAGATACGTAGTGAACAATCTTATCAGTGATAGTAGTGGTTCAGATTACAATACGTCCAAAGATGACGCGGACGTAATTGTAACGCGCTCTCAGTGCTACAGGAAAGCTGGTGTAAGAGAGAAGCGGACGATGAAGCGCATATACGATGACGTTGCAAAGACTCGTTGACGAAAAGTGCAAACGTGACTCGGGTAAAATGGCGCAACGAATGAAGGACTTACTGCGGGACTTTTGGAAGGGTTACTTCACTGTCCGTAAGGAAAACGAGGAAAGGGAAGGTGGGGGAGATGGCGCAAACAATACTCGGCATGGAGGACAAACGGACCTCGCAGCTGTTGGCAGAAGGCGACCACATAGGGGCAGTGAACCAAAACCAACACTTATTAGTGGAATTTGATAAACTACGGGCAATGAAAGAACATGTCATTTCGTCAATAGATGACAGGTGTAATATACTTACGGAGCGTATCAACAGGGCCCATACGGGATTTGAGAATCAACTGACAGAGGGCAGACACAACATAGACAGTGTACTAAAGCGTAACTCACGGGATACAGAAATACTGACGCAGGGGACTTACGGAGAAGTCAACCATGTGCTCCAACGGTACAACGTTGTGATACGGAACCCTGCAAAGGATCTGACCACTGGGAGTTAGTGAGGCGAATGACTGAAACATTACTCCCGGTAATAGAAGAAAGGATGCATAAGACGCAGGACACACTATATGGTGGCCCGAGACCAGGATCAACTTGAACAGATAACAAAAGAACGGGTAGATACAACGCGACATCAGAGGAAAGAGACATTTGCCCAGGTAGTGCGCTGCCGCAACCATTGGGTGCAACGAAACCAGGGTTCCCATGGATACGACAGAGACAAGACAAACAGTATGGACGTTCACAAGCATATCGAGGAAACAAATAGTGATAATGGTGGAAAAAAAGAGCGATGGAATTGACATAGGTATCGAGAGCACTAAAAGATCGATTACTACAGACTCCAGATATTCTAGTAGAAAGTGTTCGGAGAACACGAGTAGGAAACACCCCTAAAAGTTGCAGTTGCATAAAAATCAGGGAAGTACTAGGGGCTACCGAGTGTTTAACAGAAATTCCCCTGAGATACGCCAGACCTAAGGTGGTTATATACAATGTCGCCGAGTTGAGTGAGTCAGATTTCCTAGGGGAATTACGACAAAGCATGTCTTTATCATCAGAGGTGCATATCAAAATACGAAAAATCGGCAAAACGGAGTGGAAATATAAAGATTGGATTTTAGAACTCTACCCAATGATCTACAGACGACTGATGGTGGATGAGAGAATTCGAATTTATTACATGTCCTACAAACTGAGTACGTGGAGCCGATAAAATGTTAAAGATGTCTTCGTTACGGCCATTTGGCAAGAAATTGCCATGATAAGCATTAAACATGTAGGCACAATGGCGAAGGTGGTCATGACTACCAACGATGTACCAACAAAGGACGCAGAAAGGTGTGCAAACTGCATCGGAAAAGGGTGGGACGCAACCCATTCACACAGGAGTGTTAATTGTAAAGAGTACCGGCGGATAAGAGGTTTAATGACGACAGCAATTGATCATGATTAAAGTCATACAGCAGAATTTACAGCGAGGGTATATAGTGATGACAGAACTCTTTAATTACATTCAAAAACATCAAGTAGATGTCTGCCTCTTGCAGGAGCGTTTCGGGAAGATACAAAATATACCTAAATATCAGAGGTTTATTTACAAATTAGGTGGGGACTCGGCGATCATAATTGCAAACACTAAGATAGCCGAGTAGGAGCACAGAGAATATACCTCCAGGTTCATACAGGCGCTAACGGTAATAAAAGACGGTAATACGGTAATGCTCATTAATGCATACGTTAAATATGAAAGTAAAAAGTGGATGGAGATGACAATCTTGGAGACGAACTATAACTACAGAAATATTAATTGGGAACTTTGTAGGACAGCTCATCCAGTCAAGAAGCAATATAGTTGTGCAAATAGATCTTCCAACATTGATGATAGAGTATATAGTATACAACGTGACATACTCCCTCATTGCAATGAATGAAATTTATTTAAAGAAAAGGTGCAAAAAATGATGGGTATGAATATTGCACGAGGCGGCAAAAAATCTTATGTTCTTGCTTCATGTCGAAGATATCAGACCGTAATCTTTGTGCAGCTTATTTGAAAAAAATCTACCAAAATCCATCAACATCACAAGCTTCACACTCCCTTAGCTCAACTCAATCTGCATTCGAATTCAAAACAAATTGTTTTTGTAGTCATTTACAGTGATAATGATTTTCGGGAAAAGCAAAAATGAAAACGGTAAAAAAGAAAAAAATGTTTTGGATTGTGCAATCAGGTGGGGGTGGGGTAAAATCAATGTACCGTGATAAGTGTCACAAAAAGTTTTCTTCTACCAAAAGTTAAATAGGTGGAGAAAAAGGTCGCCCAGATGATCATCATGTGATGGCTGTAGAATTCCTTCGATGTCAGTATTTTCCATTCTGGAGTTCCTTGGATGCGAAGATGGATGTGATTTCAGGCGAAAAGCCATCACACAAAACTTGAATATTGAATATTTTGTATTAACAGAAATCATTATGTAAACATCTGGTGGTCGGGTGTTGCTGACACGCCAAACGTCGCTTTCGTGGCTGTGGCATTCAAAAGCCTTTTGCCAGCTACTGCATCTTATCTTTTATGACCTTCAGGTCTTGGGGCCAGCATGCGCTGCATCGTACAAGATCTAAGCTAGAAACAGACCAGAGCACTGCGTTGCTCATTTTATTTCATACTCATGTATTTTATTAATAAAATCAATATACTCCGAACTGGTTTATTTATTTCCAAGAAAATAAATTAAAAGGTTATGGGCCCAGAGCACGCGTCACTGCGTCGTTAATTTATTGATAAACATAGCCTAAACTAGGCTACGCGTACGTTAGTTGTGCGTTGAACTAAATTGTGAAGTGCGTTTTGTGCGACGTAAAGCAGTTTTTCTTTGCCATGGCTGAGAGAAGGCTACGACCTGTCGAAGCTCGGCGGGTCGTACTTCACGATGCGGAAATTCGACATGATCGTTTTAGAAGCAAAAGATCTCATGGGCTACGTAGATTGAACGGAAGAATAACCCACCAAAGACACCAAATCTGACGAGTGGAAAATGCTCATCGCAAGCTTCTGCAACACTCTTTAAGTGCTATGGACAAATCAGTTCGCCAGTATATGATAAACTGCACGCGACCAAGTGAGATTTGGAACAAAGTGATGAACTTGTTCGGTGAATCAAGTGAGGACGCGAAGCAAAGCACATGGAACGAGTTTTATGCTTTTCGTATGAACGAAAGTGGTCTAGGTGCTGATTATAGAAAAGATCGAGAGCATTTGCAAAAAGCTAATCGATGTTAATGAAAAGCCATCAGATTCAGCCGTTCTTGCGACGCTACTCAGTAGTCTCCCACCTAGGTTCTCTACGATTAGAATGGCTTGGGAGAGTACTCCAGAATCCGAGAGAACGAAAGAAACTCGTCCAGTGGATTATTCGCGAAGAAAAGCACCCTGAAAATAGTACTTTGCTCGCACTTCGAGTTCAAGCAATGAGGCAGAATCAAGGAAGTAATCTCGCAGCGGCCTACGTTTATAATGTATTTCGTATCTGATTCCTGCGCCGACAAGTTATTTCAAAAACCACTACTGCGACGTATCTGTATTCTATTCTGACTTCCGAAGACGAAGAATTTTGGCTGGCGGATTCAGGGGCAAGCAAACGCATGTCCTACAGAAGAGGATTCTTCCTAACACTTGAGCCGCTTCTCGGAGAAGAGAATGTTCAAATTGCCGACAGTAAAACTGTCCCAGCGGCTGGAATGGCCACGGTCGGCACTCAAGAAAACGTGCAAGGGAGGGTCGTTAAAAGGAAAATGGAGTGCTCTTTGTACCAGACCTGCGTCTAAACTTTGTCAAAAAAGCAGTTACGAACTCCGTATGACCATGTGGAGGTCAATAAACTACTTTTACTCTCCGGAAGCAAGCATGGGCCCCACGGCAGAGGTGGATTTAACATTTTAACATACTCCTAACGATAAAAATAGTTCGGCACGTGTTATAGTATTAGCATGATACCACCAAATATTGTATTGTTGATAAACCGTAACTCTTAAATAACACTAAATTCGTGAATAATTATTTCAATAGATGCCGCTCGAGGCAAGAGCCTAGCGAGTCTTCATAAAAAATCCGCCTCTACCCGAAGGAAAACCGGAGAAAATCAGGACCAGGATGGGGCTACAGAATTAATGTGCACAACCGTGCCAAGGTTGAGTACATATACAACTAAATTTATATGAATAATAAAACAATACATGCATGCAGGAAAATAGTTTTGAAATTGTTATCACAAATTGTGAAAGTACTACAACAATCGAGTGATAAGTACAAGACGGTTTTAATTTTTATTAAAATCAATAAATAATTTTATAGTATAGAAGGTAGTTTTTAATCGCGGATTTGAAGAGATTCAATTTAATATTTAAGCTGGAACAAGAAGTTTGTGTCAAGATGAAATTTTAAGTGTATTGAAAGTGAAAAGTGTGTTTTCATTGTATGCATAAGTGGTTTTCAAGTTATTTGCTTTTGTATGTTGATAATGGTCTTTGTATCAGTGAAAGTCAAAGTGCAATTGACAAAGTGTTACAATACCTCAAGAGCGAATTTGAAATCAGTTAAGCCAGCAATTGAATTATATGGGAATGTATAATGATTTGTATTAAGTGAGTGTTATATATTGAATATTTTGAATTAACAGAAATCATTATGTGAAAATCTGGTGGGCGGGTGTTGTTGACACGCCTAACGTCGCTTTTGCGGCTGTGGAATTCAAAATCCTATTGCCTGCTACTGCACCCTCTCCTTTATGACCCTTGGGTCTTGGGGCCAGCGTGTGCTGCATTTCACCAGTAAGTTCTAAGCTAGAAACCGACCAAAGCATTGCGTTGCTCATTTTATTTCATACTCGTGTATTTGTTAAGTTTTATCAATTAAATCAATATACTTTGAACTGGTTCATTTATGTCCATGTAAATAAATTAACAAAAACAATAAGGATAAAGCTATTGATAAAACATAATTCGCATTTAATTATCACAGAATTGCATAACCAAAAAACTGATTTCTTTTCAGGATGTGGGTGATAAAATTTGGTCATTACTTGTTATGTATCAAGATGTGAAAATAACAAGATTAACACCTCAGAATCGTTCAAACTACAGCTGCTACAAATAAACATGTAGTCAGATTTTTGAAATTTACACATACTTAGCAAGTGATGGTTTCCTTCATGAAGCAGAGCTGATGGTTCCACATTTTCTCCTCTCTCTCCTCTTCAATGTACCCCGGCAATGTTGAATAAGAATCGAACATCAAAACAACAATATACATTGCAGAACGCTCATTCAGAAGACCAGGTAGGTTTGGACCCTGCACTATGTGGCTGGAGAAGAATATAACGCTCTGTAATTTAAATGGTTCAAAGGAAATTAACTACCTGAATCAACTTCCGACATATCAAAAGAAGATAAGCAGAAACAGGCAAGTTCAAACTTTTAGAAATTATTATATTATGTTTATTATATGCAATATTCAAATATTGTTTTCTCTTTCATAGATCTCAATGTTGAAATGACTGATTAAGATGAACTATCGAATTCATCTGACTGGGATGGAACCAGTCTTTCTTTTGACTCTGCAGAGGGATTAGAATAATTTCAGTTTACAATTTATTATCTCTTTTCTTAATAATTCCATTGTTTGAATTCATTGTTGTACTTAATTATTATTATGAACCATCATTAATAATGTATAATTATGTGTTTACAAATAAAAATTTATATTTATCCATATAAAATTAAGTACAAGGTACCTTCGTATGCAACCCACGTCTCACTGACTGGCCGTCCTTTTATTTTCTGTTGGCACAATTTGCGAACTGCACCAGAATGGGAACAGTCACAAACCAATTTTTAAAATAAATATATTACATAATTGCTCTTGTTTGCACTTTACCTGCCGCCTAATGAAATGAATTTAAAAATTATTGCTCGATTTGCTCGAATTTTAAAAATGGGTTGGGAAATTTCAAGCAGATATTACTATTGGTAATTTATCTTGCGAGTCACAAATGTTTATGTACATGGCATGATAATCCATCAGAACTCATCGATTAATAAAAAAATGAACAAAATTAAATGCTGTGGAGAAAAAATGAAATATAACCAAAAGAAGGATCATGTGTATCACAAAAATGCTCATTCCATATTATACATAGATTGTGTGTTCTCTCTGTTGGTACGTGATAAAACTGTCATAAGTATAACCCTCTATTGGTACTTAATGTAGTTGTCCTAGGTATAACTCTCTCAATCACATTGAATAATGAATAAAAACTCAATTGGAGCACAACTTTATTGATAATATTAAACAGAAACAGTAATGATAGAATTTAAAACAAACACTGTAATTTTATCACATTTTCATTAAAATTTGGATGTGTTTAACATAACTTGCATAATAATTTCAATAAATAGTGTTTTCCACCTGCTGCTATAAAGGTTTCCTGCAAAACAAACAGGAAAAAAACTATCACCAAAATTTCAACAAAGGATAATTATATTACATTAGGAGAACAAAACCCAAGAAAAGTGTGAAATACCCACACTTAAATGTGTCAAGCATAGGACATGAAACATACTCATCACATTTGTTGGGTAGAATTTCCATTCCAAGTATTACTATCATCGTCATCATCACGTCCAAATGTCAAACGGTGAATATTACCATCTCGTGTAACAGTAGTAGCTGGCATACGTGCCTGGCGGCGAATTGTGCTATAAAAAGATTTAATGCAGAATACATCACGTGAAACCAGACGTCAGACACAAATTAGAAATATTAGTCACCACAATTGAAACAAGTCTAAAAAACACATTACTCACAAGTGCTGAGTAGAGTTTTGTTCTAATCTTTCCAATTCTTGTGAATCAGTCTCAGGATTTTCAGGAAGTTCAGGTTCCGGAAAAATGTATGAATAAACATACGACCACATGGAGTACACTATAGCCAAAGGTCTTGCAAAAAGAGATAACACCATATTACTGGCTCCATGGAATAAACTCTCCTGAGCTATTTCTGCAGCTCTCTGAAAAAAAGGTAAAATAAAGGTTTCATCTACAAATTAACTTTATTCTCAGATGATAACTCCTTTTAACATACGGTCACAAGTATTTGTGACAATGAACTGTCTTGAAAACATTACAATCAGTGTCAAGGGTAACCATAAACAAAGTATTAATAACAAATATTTTTAGTTTTTATAAAGAATTTTATTACTATTAAAGATAAATTATTGTAATAATTCGTCGGCCACACACCCCACAGTGAACTACCAAATTAATTTACATTGTATATCGAAGAGTTTATTCCTGTAGAAGAAAGTTCTTAGTTTAAATCATCAAACCAGTGGGTCTTTTTCAACAACTTAACTCCTCACCATACTCAAGTAACTGGATAGAACTGACTGCTGCTCAAGAAGAATGTAAAAAAGACAGCAGAGCAAATATATTTGCATGCTTCTACATGAAGGTCTTGAAGCAGACCACTATTAATAAAATACAGTTCTTTGAAAATATGTTCTGAAACCTATAAATTAAAAATAACTCTTACTAGCTACTTTCAAGAGAACATAGTCTAACAGTCCATAAGGATTTTTTTTGTGGGGCTTTAGGGCTCGTCAACATAGAGTCCATAAGGAAGTGTACCATCTGCATGGAAAATAATAATAACAACAAAGCCTACTATGAGTCTTTGGGATACATTGAAGACCATTATGCTATGCTTGAAACAGCTCAGCCTCTAAGAGAAGACAATCAGAAAGCACCACCATACCCTTCCACAGGACAAGCCCTTCCACCCAAGGTGTGTAATGAAATTGTTGTCTCGCATAATACAGAGCTGTATATTGCACCTACTCTCAATAGGACTTCACCTGAATTACACTTCATACTCATAAACAAGAATTTATTCTCAGGAGAACATTTCATCAAACAGCCATTGAAGCAAATAGAAGAAAAAAATTAACTATGGTAAAAACTTTTACAAAACACACAATCCAACTTACAGGCACAATAAGAACCACACCATTAGGTACCAATGCAAGGTCTGAAAGAGTTTCTCCTCCATTCTCTAAATCAAGTTCTCGTCGAGGAAATACTAATGCAAGTGTCCAATGACTGAAACAAAAAAAAGTAACTTTCATCAATACTTCAAGTTATTTAGTATAAAAAGAAGTGTATAGTAATACATTTACATAATTGAGTTCGTATTTTCACATGAGACAATATAGTACCTACCAAAATGGCAATTTAATATTTTCTTCCACATGATTATACAATTCCCTGACTGTGGTACAAATGGGAAATTCATATGTATATGATTCACCACTGGGCAAGCGAAACTGTACACGAGCTGATCTGAAAAAAAAATCACCCCTATTTAGACATCAATTTGTTATCACTAACTATATTAGCTGCTCAAACTGTGAAGTGGCATTTCAGCAAGATTCATCACTGTCAAGGAGAAACATTATTTAAATTTTTTCCCCCACCCAATCCTCATCACCTGCACTTTTATTTCAGTCCCCCGCACCCATTGTTTAATGCAAAATTGTTAAAGAAGACATTTAATTCAATTAGGTTAGAAATCTTCATTTAAGTGCAAAAAAAAAAAAAGAAAAGCTTTTAATTTCCTAACATTTCTTTTTCTTCACATAGAGAAGAAATTGCTTCATCTCCAGGAGTAGCAAAAGAATTTACACAGAATGTTCGAGAACTGCTAAATACAAAATTAAAATCAAGGGCTGGTGAGACATTCCAGCTTTGAGTGATTTAACTTAAATGCTACAATTCAGATGGCAACAACTGGAACTTTAACTAAAGAGACACCTGTTCCCACCAAATCTATACAACTTGTCTGTTCTGTTAATAGTATAGAGATATGACCCGAGTTTTATTTTCAGAAAAGTACTATACTGATCATAAAAGCTCTATACTATTTACATTCAGAACAGCAGACGTCAAATGTTAACATTAATATAATCTGTTTTGAACTGGTGAACAAGCCCCTTCACTGGACTTTGCCAGCAAGTTTGCGCCACTTAAACATAAACATCTAACATAATGAAACTCAGGGTGAGAGAATTTTTGGAACCTCAACCCTTCTGTATTTAAGTACTATAACGCTTTAGATTAGATAAAAAATTATGAAATTGGCATTTGAACTGTATTTCACACCACAGAATACCTCTTCTAAGACAATTCTTCATCATTGAGACCCCTTAATTGTGGACAAGGTTTGGTGGAATCAGACAATACCCAATACTTTTACACAAGAAATTCCCTTCTATCTTGGAAAGTGGACATCCCTGGAGATCACAACATAGACAGGTCTTAACTGCCCTGTTTGCCAGAGTTCAATACATGATAAAATTCAGTTTTTTAGTATTTTGTTTTCGCATAACCCCAGCATTTGATTGTAGAGAAAAAAGAAAGTGATCTGTCCTCTGCGTCAAACCAGTGGTGCTTGTTGAACAAGTTGTAACTCAAGATGTAAAAAGTGTTAGTTGGTTGAATTTTCAACAGCATTAAAATTAAATCTTTTTGACACCTCATTTTTTTAATTTTCCTTTGTAGGTGACCAACATTTTTGACTCAATATTCGTCAATCAATTTAAAAAAAGATAAGAAATCAAAGATGACAATTTACTATCCCGTCTCATGACTGTAATGTGTCCACGATTTTTTACAAAATTATTAAAATTAGATTGCTTCATTTTCTTAATAAGTTTGAGCAGGTTTCGAACAGACAGTTTGGATTTAGGCAGAATCTTTCCACAACTGATGACCTGGTTTATGAATCTGATCTGATTTTGATACTATTAACCAGCATTTGATACTATTAACCATGAGACAAACTGGATAACTATCGCACCTGGGAACCTGCTAACTCGCGAATTCAGACTAACAGAAAACAATTAGTCAAATTCGCTGGGATTAAATGTGACACGACATGTGTCAGTTGTGGAGTACCATAGGGTTCTGAGTTGGGTCCGTTAATGTTCTCTATTTACAACAATGATGTACTGCTTCAACCAAAGAATAGTGTTGTCAAGTCATTTGTGGATGATGCTCAGTGCAGGCTTCTGACACATTGAGGATGATATTGAAATAGTTAAATAGTTATCAATTTATGCTCAATGTTTCAGTGTACATTACTTTTAGCAATAAAATGAATTGGTTGTCTTTAAATCCAATGGTTAAAGCTCATACATGTGACCATGAAGTTATTTGGCAATGTCTTGAATTAACTAGAACAAAAAAGTCACATATCTGGGTGTAATTCTAGATGAGCATATGAGATGGGTTGCACATACCAAGTCTCTATTAAACAGGTCGAGAGATACATAATATATATTTAAAAAATTGAAGGAAACTATGCCTATAAAGCAGCTGTTACAAATTTACTATGGTGTGTTCTGCTCCACAGCCTTTTATGGAATAATAGCATGGGGTGGTGTTAACACTGCAAAACTGAAACCCCTGCAGAATCTTCCAGTTAAATTGATGAAACATTTTCAATTTCTATGGAGATATGGAGCTAGATTTTTGGAAAGTTAAACAATGTTGCAATTTGCACTTGGTGCTGCTTCTTATAACTACTCTCCAAATAAGGAACTATACACGGAGGAGCGATCAATACAAGAAGAGCAAAATTATGATTACTGGTATGCCATAATACAATGAGGAAGAAAAATTATACCTACAACAGTGTTAAAATTTTCAACCAACTGCCAGCTGATTTTACAGTTCTGAAAGATACTAACAGAAATATAAAATCTAATCTCTCCAAGTGGATACAAAATGTAATTATTTAGTTTTATACAAGTATATTGATTGTTTATGACCTCGTAAATTTATTTCATGACACATTCTGGTGTTTGTTGAATATGCCTATATCTTTATTTTTTATGCCAACCCACCTATAGACAGCTTTTCTATCTCTGTGGGAGGCAAAACTTATGTGACACATGATGTATTGCTATTGAGCAAGTGAATGAATGAGTGAGTGAATAAGTAATTTAATTTTTTTATATTCATATTAAAAATATTCGGAACACAATCAAAAACAAGAACGGTATATAAATACTAGGCAGGTCTACTTGAAGAAAAGTTTTAAAATCTTGAATACATATATAAGTGGTTAATAAATAAAGCTATTTCTTGTTTGAAACCAGCACTGGGAACCAATGCCACAGAATCAAAACCAGAACAGATAATCCCTAATGAAATGTGATGTCATTTTGCCATCTTGGTATATCTCCAAAAATAACCAAAGGAACCTTTGTGCCACAGTGCAAAAAATTAGCTTATACTTCCTTGGGGTGGAAGAACAGGGGATTCAAACATAATGGATCCTATTCTGCCACCATCTCCACCATACACAAAAACAAGTTTGCACAACTTGTAATGGACTGCTTTTTACTACTCATGTGACAAGGTATTTATGAAGACACTATTACCTAATGTCGATAAACCGTTCTGGTACACAACATTTTTCAACTATCCATCTGCAACTCAATTATATTTAACATCAAACAAGTATTAATAAAAAAGATGTTGACACAGTCCTAAGATATGCATACCAGTATAGATATTGACATGTTTCCTAACAATATTAAATTATGTAAAATGAAAAATAGAACTTGTAAACTAAATAAAGAGTAATAGAAAAGTAAAAATTACTCTACCCAAATACATACAATTTGACTTTGTACACAATTTACATTTAATATTTGTAAATACCATAAAAGTATTCATAAGGATCCTATATTTTCATTCTTATGCTATTCTTACATGACAATGTACCAGGCACATTAATTTCTAAAAAATTTACAATTTACAAGTTTTAAGAAAACAAAAATATCAAAGTCTTCTTTTAATTCTTGCTTTAGATTCTTCTTTCAATAATTGCTAAAATTTTAATTTTAATGAGTTTCAAGATCCAAATGTTATAAGGATTTCATAGTTCATGCAAAATTCAATGAGAATTCCCCAAAATTGCACATTAAGCATTTCCTTCAACACTACAAAACTTGAAAGTTTTCCACCCTTTCCATTTTATGTCTCCACAATAAAGTCATGCCTTGTGTTCCACAGGGTCTCACCTGCTTGCATGGTCAAGAATCACACTGTCAACCTTTTAAAATTGAACTGTTCTTACTTCTAGAAAATTGTAATAGTATGAGTGTTTCAATTGTTTATTTTAGAAACCAGTTAAACCCCATGCTGGCCATTTTGAGAAAATCTAAGACAACTGCCTGCCAACACACTTATGTTGTTAGAAGTTGTTTTGCCATAAAGTAGTATCCTATTACTAAAATAAACTCAACACAGTAACTTTGAAGTATTTTGCAACAAAAAAGAGTATTTTTAAAGCAACATTCATTGATGTATTACTTTACAATACACACTAGTGACAAAACTTGGTGGGGGAGCAAACATTTCATAGACAACCAAAAGTAAAGAAGGCTCTAGAGGGAGGGGGTATAGGGGGAATAGACTACAAAATTAAAACAGCTTGTTACCCATTGCCCCTTTTTCATATTACAGACTACATGCTGCAGAGTATGTCTTAAACTTTTGCCATAGTGCTGTACATTTATGTTCTTGGCAATGTATGACATCAATTTTTTCCCCCAAAAAAGTGGAGAGATGACTGCTTTCCCCTTGCCCACCCTAATCACCACCACTTTTACTACACAAAATATGTCAAGATTAAAATCATTAAAAATCACATATTTACCACCCTCACCCTAATGATACAAGTACAATTTGCTGCTTTATGTTAAGGATACAAAAAAGTTCACACACAGCCACCTCTTATGAAAAATTTCCTGGAGAGGAATAATTGGAAAGAGTTATTTTGCACATAATTCAAACATACAGAAGCAATTTCATTATTCCCATTTTCAGTTGCTTCCGACATTGTCATAAAAAAGTTTGGCACTTCTTTTATGTCATTAGTTCTTCAGCTGCAATACACTTTGCATTATTTTGGTTTGGTCTCTGAATTATCCTTTAGGTTTTCAAAATGGCTACATCATCCACCAGTGGTTCACCAAAGGAGTACCCTAAGCTTTCATTAGAATATTTAATATAAAATTCCACACTTTTCGGATCAGGATTTGTCTATAAACATCTTGTACACTTTTCGTGAAATTTAAATAAAAGGAACTAAATAAAACTTTCCTAGGTTAGCCCCCAGAGTGCAGTTAGCACTAAAAATTTTCCGTAGTCTAGTCCAGAAACCAGTCAAGCGACATCATTTACATGGGACAGAGGATTCAACTAATCCCTTTTCCTTACCAACAAGAGCTGTAAAAGCCAGTATGTCTAGGTAGGTTGTGTTCATTTTTTCATAAGGTAGTACAAGCACATGTAGAATTAAATTCCTAAAATGTCTGAAAGTGGCATACATAAAAAGAGGAACATATATTTATTTTGATTTGAATGTAAAAAGCAAAATTCATTGACTATTTAAATAAAATAATTTCAATAATTATTGACGGTAAAAATAGTTCTTTCTATTTCCATTTCCTTTTCTTTTTATACGTTATCTTATATTGGGCCCAACCAAAACACCCTCCTTCAACTTTGCTTTGGACATAAGCCCAGTCCAGTACAGACGGGTGGAGAGAAACAGGTATGTTTGACCCATGGAGGACTGGGTGGTTTGCAGACTGAATGCTAAGATTAGAAATCTCCTCTGTAGTTTCTAAATTAAATCAGTGCACATTACACAAGCAAAAGTAATAGTCATCACTACGGTTCTTAGGCTTCCTTGAAACCATTGGTACACCAAAATGGAAAGACTGCTCCTTTTCTTGGGACTGCTGTCTAAATTCTTATACACAACTGAACAAACATTGTGAAGGGTCCAAAACTTGTGTCAGTCAGCTACTTGAATGCCAAAAGAAGCAAAATAAACTTTTTTATCTAAACCATAAATATTTGTTTATCTTTAAGGTTAAATTGCCAGATAAGTTTTTTTGGGGGGGAGAATACACACAACCTATTCATTTATATTAGGGAAGACTCACAACAAAAATGTAAAAAAATCCAGTATGAACTGGATTACACTGCCTGAATGTGATCTAGTTTGAACTGGACTGGATTGCACTAATGCTTCATTATTATATGAAATATTCACCAGATTAAACCATCTCAGATGTTTCAAATTACTATATTTCACTTGCAAATAAAAAAACTAAAAATCTTTTAAACTTGTTTGTAAAGACTAAGTCTTATGCACTATTTTGCTTATCTAGCAATTATTGCAAAATAAGATACGTCATTTGCAGGAAAGGATCATATGATGCAATTTTATTATTGCTTTTGTGTTCAGCACCATAAAATCTATAAACATTTTTTATCATTTTTCGAACAATTTTTCCATCCCAGTCCCATGATATTAATGCATGACTAAAAGAAAATGAGCTCTTTTTCTTAGTTATTCATGCTTATTTCTCCTTAAATATATATATTTTTTTTTTTTTCCTTGGGGCTTTAGGGCTCGTCAACATCCTTAAATATATATTGTTACAAGAACACTTCACTATTTTCTTCACTAAATAAGTATACTTCAAAGTACTGAACTTTTATAACAATATTAATGACATATTAATAAAAATATCAAATTTTATTACTTTTTATTCAACAACTTAAAATATTAAGTTGGAGATCTGTGCAGCCTGCCACATAGTGACAATTTGACTATGTAAAGCCAGAGTGTGAAAAGGTTACCAAATCATGTTCCAAGCCATTTATCAGTCTTAATACTGATAGAGACAGTTACAAGATTATCATTTAAAAAATTTTTTAGCCACACCCCAGACAAAAAAATGTACGATAAAATTATGTTGATACTTCATTTTCTCCCCAGAATTTGACAATTTATTCATACAACACACATGGGCAATTTCATGTTAAGAGGGCCAGGTTTGTGAGACAAGACTGAACAATGTGCTCAAATCTCAAATTTTACCTCTGAAAAAAAGTACTTGCCCATATTTTCAGCCCTTCAAAGCTGTTCTGCAATTTGACAGCTAAGTTACCTTTTCATCAATACAAAAGGAAAAAATTTTCATCAACATAAATGAAAAATTCCTCTATATTTCTTTCATCACTATACAAATGAGAATTTCTTTTTCAGAAGATATCCAAATACTTTTGTGTCAGTATAAATTTCGCAAGAAATACATGTATGCTTGTAACTTTTTCATTGTATTCTTTGTTCGGTAGGAAATTAAAATATTCAAGAAAAATTGATAAGTTTTTGAACTTGTAATAACATATCTCACTTTTGAATAGCTGATAACACGCACACCTGTTTCTTTTTTAGCTCAAATATAGATAGTTTTCTAATCTAGATTTTAGAATTTTTTTTGTTTCTTTAGGTATCGGCGTATTTTTTGGTTGAAAATTCAAGAAAACTAAAAATAGTTTTCTTATATAATTATATCCATAGAATCTGAATGTGTCCAAAGATTTCCAGCTGCAGACTCCCTGTGACTGGAAATTAAAAAATATATGATTAATGAACATTAAATCTCTTCTATTTATAGTTTTACTAAATTTTTCACAAAAGATAAGCCAATACCCAAAGAAATGATAATTTTCCTTAGTTCAAAGTGTATTTAGATTCCTCATAACATTCCCTATTAGGTAAAAGTATTTTAATATCTTGAGAAGAAGTTATTCCTGTTTCAAAGGTTATGAATGAAATATTGAGTTTTTCTCTTTAAAAGTGATAAAAACTCGGCTGTTAAAAATCGCAAATAGCATCTTGAGGGATAAAATTTAGGTATATACTTACTTTTAGATCTACAATCCGATGAAATAATTTTGAACAAGTTTCTGACCAGTCCAAACAACTCTGGTCCACTTGATGTGGAATTACCCATATAATAAGGTGAAAGAATAATTATAATATTTACTCAAGTTTCACAAAATGAGATCTTTTACAATAAAACTGAACAGCAGCTAACTAAACTGCATCTGAGATGATCGTGGAGTAGCATATGGCTGAATGTCCCACCAACCCTTTAAAGTTTCAATCATACACAGGAAGAACTGCTTTATTCAAATTTCTTTGGAGCTTTAAAAATTCAATGAATTCTCACAATAGACATTTACTAACGTTTATTTAATGTCTTAATTTTGGATGAGATTGTCTCCCACCCAACCACAAATCTCACCTAACCAAAACGCTATATCCCTGACAAAAAGTACTTGGGCTCCTAGAAAATACACTGGACAACACAATCTTTGACTGACATTGTTGATTATTAAGACCCTTTATATAATACGACTGATGGCAACATGCTGCAATTGAATAGAAATAATATTCTACAAATAACCAGTTAAGAGCACAAAAAATGACAAGTTTCAACAAATACCTCACAATAATGGATATAACAGCAAAGATGATCCAATTCTCCAATGTAAAACATTCATAAAATAATGATAAGTTACTAATAAAAAAATCTGTACAGAGAAATAGTACTAAAGGTTGTATAAGTTTTAGCATTATTAAGTAATTCATGAACTAACAGTTAACAAAGATCATTTAGCATAAATACCTCTTCATACAAATCAGGCCAAGTTATTACTGAGAACATGTGGAAAAGACCACTTTTAGAAATATGCAAATACAATATTCACCCGAATATATTTTAGGAGGCAACATTAAGAAAAAAAATCAATTTTCTAAAAAGTCTTTCTGAAGGGAAATGCTCATTCAAAATTCCATGTGAAATGGTTGGTTCTGGTAAGGATAATCAAAAGTACTTGAAAAGCTAACTGATGCAGCTCATCTTCTCCTCTTGACATCGCCAGATCCACGCGAACTTCGGCTCTACTTCGAATTCTCGTGCCGCTGCTTTATTTCTGTGAGTCTGAGCATTATTTAGAACTCGCAGTTTGATGTTAGCGTCGAAGCATCTTTGATCGCCCAATTTTCGTTGTTTCGAAGATCACCGTCTCTCGAAAAAAATCCTGTCACGGTCGGCACGATGACGGCAGTCGGTCATTCCTAGACGACGTGGACTAGTTCGGTTTCCACTTCGAATAAGCGTCAAATCCCACCATCATCGATAATATTCCTAATATAGTACCACCCCCCAGGATTTTTGGGCAATGTTTTCGAAAAAACGGGGGGGACTATATTCGGGTAAATACGGTAATACAAAATATTTGTATTTTCTAACCGAACCATTACCTTATAGAACCATCTTCAATGTTCCTTTTATATGTTAATTGGCTTCATAAAATTATTTTAAATAAGAAATTTAATTTATAATGATTAATGTTTAGGTGTTAAACTTACCTGCCAAGAGCAGAAGTGGCTGGTTGCTCGAACTGATTTCCGTGCAGTGACCAATTGTCAGGCAGACCATTTTCTGGTACATTACTGTATGTATTACTTTGGATTACAGACTGCAATTCCTGATCATAATTTCCTACAGAACAATCATCAAATTCAACAGAATACCCTCCCCGTAGCACGTTGACGTGAGAACATGCGACATCATATAAGAATTCGTCCTGATCCATCTCCCAACATACAGGGCAATTTTCAACACCCAGGACACAATGTTCAGGCGAACAAGAATGATCAATATCATTTCCCATAGCTTCCTGGAATTCATCATCTGCTCTGCTAAATAGATATTCATCCCACTACAATTCAAAGGTAGAAATGTATTATTTTTGTTGAAAGAAATATAAATATTTAAAACAAAGAAAAATACATAAACACCAAGAATTACTAATTTATAATTAACATTTTTGATCAAGTGGCAATGTCAAATATCAAAATTTAGGATAACACTTACATGAAGTTCAAAATCAATTTCCTGGGTATCTTCATATTCTTCATCCCCAAACAAATAGAACAAATAAAACAAATAAACATGCAACTAAAGAAGAGAAGCAAAAGTATAATAAATTAAAGAAATGGTCCAAACAACCAAAGACATGCTTACATTTAAAGAGGAAATCAAATTAAATTTATGAAAGAAGATGCTTAGTATTTCAAAAGCAGAAACTTTCAAAACGGATATAATATAGTGTTTGAATTTAAGAACATATGGGGAAGGGGGGCAAAAACTTTTGAAGCTTGTCTTTATCATATTTCAATAAAGTACTTCAAAGAGTTGTCAAGAAAATGTCATTCTATTCAGGGGGTTGATTTTAAAAGGACCTCATAGTATTTGTAATTTTGTATTAATTCTGAAATACTTGATACACTATACAAAAACATATTATAAACTTGTGTAATTTAATTTATTTTTCTTATAATAATGATTACTGAAGTGCCTAATGAGGTACATGGAACATGGTTGGCTCATTAGTAGAAATTAATGCATAATTTTGACTATTACTGGCAATCATGAGAGATAGAATTATTTTTCCCTGGTTAGGAATAAACATAAGATGCAGAAGTGGGAGGGAAAAAAGTCGGGAGGGAAATTCCTTGGCTTGCTCCCCTTTAATTCAAACACTGGTAAGGCCGGTATTACATAGTCGTATTTCTTTGTCATACACCTATGACATAGGTTCTTGTTGAGAGAACCTTTGATCATATCTCTCATCATAGATATGACATAGAAATATGACCATGTAATACTGGCCTGAGAATGAAAAGTAATATTTGTGGTACCTATTATACAGTGTAGAACATCTTAATTGGTAATAGTATTACTATGTTAATAAGCCCTAAAGCCCCACCAAGAAAAAAAAAATTTGTTAAAGATTGGCAATAGTATTTCTGTCCAGAGCTGAATTGAAGGCACATGGCAGTGAGGGGTATAGCAATTGTCACATCACCCACCACCTCAGTTTGACAATTACATTTCAACTTTAGTACTATCCTCCTCACTTAGGTTATCTCTATCTTCTTCTCTTAAAAACCATGGTTGGATACGTAGCTAACTTGTTTGGTCCAGCAGTTAGTTTCTGTTGCAGGAGAACTTCTCCTTTCCCAGTGGCCGCATTCCTCATGCGCACCTTCAAGTCAGCTCCCAACATTAGCAACACAGATTGAGCAGAAGAATTATTGCCAGTTGTCTCTCTTGGATAAAATTCCAGAGCTACTTAACTCTTATAACATTAAAACTCAATTTGAAAATTTGTTTTACTTTACTTCTCTAAAATATGTACCTATAATTCTCTAAAATGCCTTTGAGAAATAAATCTATTAAACCTAAGATACCCACAGAAAAATTACAGCTAACCAAGTGTCATTTCACAGAGGCACATAGAGAGTACATCATTTCTCTTACATGAGCATAATTCATAACTGAAACAAAAATGACCTACTCAATCTGGAAAGTTGTTCATGCATAGAGTTGTAAAATCTAATCACCCTTTGCATCATTATCAAGACCAAGACACCAGGGTTCTTTCTTTAGGGATAAAGCAAAACTGAAGCAATAACAAGGAAAAGTTGCCCACAGACACCCACAAGGAAAAACAAAGATTTCTTTAGTCATGCACCTCCAGAACTTACACTGACAGACACGAAATAAAAGACTTAATACAAATAAGATTTAGCAAAAATTCAAATTTTGAGTATTTGTTAGAAATATTTTTAAAAGAATTTAAAGATTTGATAATAGTTTGTATTTGTTATTCAACTGTTCTTGTGCATGTGCTTGCAATTCTGCAAGTCATGATTTGGCCTTGGGGCGTAAAAATTCTAAATCTATAACTGCCTTAGGACTCTTGATCGGAAATGATGGGATGGTCCTTTACTTGCTTCCGGAGAGTACATTAATTTATTGTTCTCAACATGGTCATACTCAGTTTGTAACTGTTTTCTTTTATAATAAATGTATATTTATTTATTTTTCAAAGATTTTCAATCCATAAGGCCCATAGGATTTCCTGCCAACATCTTATTTATCTATGTAAAAGGATCATTGATTATTGAAGTGATTTTTATTATCACACAATTTCTACACATGAAAAACAAGAGATCAAGTGGTACGTCAACTTGTAACCTTTGATTTGAATAACAAACATGCAATCACAATATTTGTTGGATGGAAGTTATAAAATAAGAAATACTGACTTGAAGAGACATGAACCTTATCCAAATCTGCTTGATCTGTTTACGTACAAGGATTAATTTAGGGGTATGTTTGGCACAGGGATCAATTTCTAAATAAATGGTATTCTGTGTAAATAATGCAAGAAAGGGAAGTTCCCAAAAAATTTACTAAACATGCATGGTGAGAAATTAAATAATTGTTAAGTTATTTTACCATACAACCGTCAAAAGAGAAACGACCAGGAGACTCATATTTGTACTTCACCCTTTTCTAAAGAAAAAGAACAGTCTTTTGATAAAGAATAAATGTCAAAATTCAGACTAAGAAGATGAAAAAAGATTATTTGATCATTCAAAATTCGCCTATAAGACTCGTAACACATATCCCATGAAATCAAAAAATTCCCGCTTCGTGTATAAGTCAAAACCTCTCACAGATTTATCTTGCATTGAAGTTCACTGAAGATCCTTCAAAGAATAACTACAAAATATACATGGGCAAAACACTATCATCCATCATATATAAACTTCAAGGAAAAATAAATAGCAGATTTACATCATTACATTTTAACCTCATACACAGTAGAGGGAAATTATTGATTTCAGACCTAATAACAAAGCGCATTTCTTATTGTACCAATATGCAGGAGAACAAAAGTACACAACTTGCATGAATTTCCATCTGAAATAGAAAAACACTCAAATATTTGTCAACAGAAGTTTACTTAAAACTATGAACCCTGAAGAGGTTCCATGATCAGACAAAGTATTGTTTACACACAGTTTAGGTTGTAAAAATTTCACCTATGTTTACTTCTTTAATTGTTTAAGTTCTTTAGAGGGAAAAGTGAGTAAAAATGTCAGGATCCAGAAGTCTCATTTTCACCCGCTACAATTCAACTTCAACAAATATTTGTGCAGGAATAAGTTCTTTTCTCCCCAAAGGACACAAACTGCTTACTCCTAAAAAACTTTTCATAGGCTTTTCCCTTCACTTACAAAATCCATTTGACAAGTTAGGCACAGTCTCTGAAAATAGTTTTACAAGAAAGTAATGCTCTGAGAAATAAAAGTGTTAAAATATTTGTAGTATATAGGGATCGGAACAAATCGCAAGTTGCAATAAATGTGATTTTTCCTAAAAAAAAAAAAGAAAAATATAAGTGAAATTAAGTAATATGCAAGAAATCTACAAAACAGGAGTATGAGTAGAAAAACAAAAACAATCTAAACAGATAATAAAAGAATTGTAAAATGTGAAAATGCAAATATTCATATAAGTTAAAACACTCTGAAAGTTTTAGTTGAGCCACACAATAGGCCATTTTTCACTATGCGTAATAATATACACACATGTGATTGAAAAAAACCACTATGAGTAGAAGAGAACCGTTGTGGACTCAATTTCTTTGTTTTTCATCAATAGATTCAAGGTGCTTGGGCACATTTTGCACCCGAGGTGAAATCAGTGGTATTGTGTGCGATAACATATTTGGTTAAAAGTATTAAGGCACTGACTCTGGGTGTTAGCTTGTTAACTGACTTTCCTATTCACGAGTTCGGGTAGTAAGAGGCATTTTTCTCAATACCTCTGTTGTAAGACACAAAAAAAATTGAACCAGTATAACACTAAATATTTTTTTGTAGCATGTCATTTGGTAAATGTTGAAATATTGATAAGTTTTCTACGTGCAGGTACGGTAAGGAAAAAGACATTAAAAATATTTTTACATGTGTTCGTGCATGATTAATTCACTTACAAATTTATCATCCTTTTCACATTGGAAAAAAACAGTCATTCGAGTCAGATTCATTTGTTATCAAAGGGTTGCACTTGTTCAAATCAACTTACTGATTTAATACATGTTTGTCTATTTTGCAAACAAACTTAAACATAAAGTATTAAATATAATTTAATTAAAGACCATTCAAAGCAAAAAAAGGGATGCTAATCTCAAACTAGAAGCTAATATAGTAAAAAATTGATACTAATTTGGTAATAAATACATGCTATTTTTTCCGGTTCCTGGTTATTTACTGTGCTTCACTTTTTCCTAAAACTAACAAATTATTAGGTAGGTTACGTAATATATTGTGCTACAAAATTTTCATTGACATACTTGCAACATTCCTCCTCTTAGACCCGGGAGTGAAGTTTTAGTCTACATTACCCACACACTCTCAATTTGGGTTTCACACCGCACTGAGGAAAAATCTTAAGACAATAATTTAACTCACCCCCAAAAGAAGTAGACCCACAAGCTTCTCCTGTGCCCTCACTTCTCAAAGAAGCTTCGACAGGATCTACATCCCCAGAACCGTCTGGTAGTCTTGGTTGACACATGGTGTTTGTCATGATATCTCCTTTGACGTCAGCATTGCCTTCAGTTAAAGATTAGTTCTTATCAGAATGAGCATTACCAGAATTATGTGAAGATGTATCCCAAGTATCATGCATGACCCTTACCATGAGGATTATTATTTTCAGTACTCTGGGCTGTGGTGAAAGAGAGAACTTTTTCTTTAACCGTCAAAGCTGCTTCTTGTTTCGAAGTTGATATTCCACGGTGGTCATTCAAATTTTCTTTCACAGAGAAGGTAGCTGAAATATTCAATACAAACATAATTCCTAAACAATATTCAATTAATAAAACAATTAACAACCAAGCCAACAGGATCAGAACACAACGGATTGTAGAAAAAAAGTTATAACTACTTGCATACTAAGTTATCTGGGAAACAACACAAAACCAGGCAGTAAAATATTAAATACTTTCCCAACTTCTAAAATGAACATTGAATAATAAATTATAAAAATAAGCAAATGTTTTTAAATTAAGTATTTTGAAATGTGACAATCATTAGCATTGAATCTTTCTAAGGAGCCAAATAAGGTAGATAAAAATACTGATATTGTTACATAAAATTAAGGAATGTGTTTATGGTAACATCACAGTTTTATTAAATAATAGAAATCATAATGCCATAGAAAAGAGTTAAATTTCATAAATGCAGTACCAAGTCCTTCCATAAGTTCTTATAAATATTACTGTTCTCCCACATCTGAGCACCACTTCAGTTCTCTTGAGCAGGCGGTTCTATAAGTATATTATACTGCACTGCTGTACACTTAACACCAATGGTGGTCAACCAGTCAATACCCTTGACCAACAATAAACCTGGATAAATGTAAGGGTTTGCAAAGTACAACACAGCCTACCTCCTTTTATATTTAAAGAAGTTTTTTAGTATTTATAATTAAAATTATAAATTTTCTTATCTATCTTTAAGTTAAGTTTGAAAGAAAGTGGCAGATGAAATATAAATATTACAGGTTTAAAATTATAGATGCACACTCTTCATTTAATTGCTCCAGAAATTAATTTTCACAGAATCAACATATACATTTTCAATTAAAATTTATGACGTACAGCAAAATGTAACAAAGGTGCAATAATTCGATAATTTGTGTGAATCACTCATATGTTACAAAAGTAACTCTCAAAAAAGTTTCAGAGAAAGATCCACTGTTTTCTGTATTGAGAAGGTTTTGAATTAACCCCTTCCTTAGAACAAGGATTGGTTTCTCATACACAAAAATGTTGGGAAATTTGAACAGCACTTCCTGATAGCAACTCAGATAGAAAAAATAAATTTATATCTTAATATTTATGAAAAAATTTAATATCCACAAGTTTTCAGCCATGGACCAGCAAAATCATTTCACAAACCAGCACCAAAAGTTGAAATAGGTGAATGAAATCTGTTGCGATCCACAACAGTGGCCAACTTTTGTTTTATTTCATATTCTTTGTCATAATTTGAATAAATTCCATAAACAAATACACACTCATTTTCATAAATAGACTACAAAAAGGTCATGTGACCAAGTTTCACCCAGTAAGTGGAAACAAAACATATGCCCCATGCACCAGTATGAGACCAAAATAAAAAGAGAGCAATGAAGAGAGAGAACACTTCATTATAGGTATGTGCCCTGAGATAAAATGGCCCTTTTTTCTTAGTTAAGTTGCTCTTAACACCCTGAAGAAAAGTAAAATCTCGAAGCACAACTCACCACTTTTTACAACATTCACAATGCGGGGATTAACTTCTTCTGACCAGACATGATCAATTATATCAATAGGCTGGCCATCTCCTCTAATAAAGAATAAACATGGTACTGGTACCATATGATCTAAATCTGTTAAGAAAAATTAGGTTCACAGAATTTAAAAGTTGGTAGCTATTTTGTAGATCTCTTGCATACAACTCTCCCGCAAAACACGACAATCAAAAATATGTGAACAGAAACAAAGTAATAACTACAGAAAAAAACAAATTTACTCTAAATTAAAAGCAACTACAATTCATAAGAGAATATTCAATTACAATCAACAAAAATGAACAAACCAGCAAAAATGCCCAAACACAGTATGTACAAAAATGTTAATTTAAGTTGTCCGCAATTAAACTATATTTGATTTTCTTAGTTTAGTTGAAAACTTTTGTTCAAGGGCGTAGTAGCACCTAGCAGTACACACACTATTCACTTATGAAGGTAAAAATTAATTGACAAATGAACAATTAATTACTACTTCCACACATTTTAATTGCAATTCACTTTCATCAAAGTAATAATAATAATTTACTGAACCACATAGATCATTACAATGATGTATAGCAAGTCATATTAAATTTCCTGCTTTTGCAGCAAATAATCCCAGTTCTTTCAAATCTTTCCCAGTATGCAATAGCTTGCACGAACAATCACTACATTAGTCTTAAGTTGTACTAGACCATATAACAATATAGAAGGAAACAGAATAAAATGTTGAATATATAATTGTTAGTAAGAAAACTTACTAACAATTTATAATCCTTGGCATCACTTCAAAATTTCTATTAACATAAAACATTATTCCAACATGATACAACAAAATTAATTCAAATTACAATTAAAATTGTTCAGAAGCATTGAAACATTTGTCTATTCAAAAAGAATCCAATGCCTTTCACTTAATGTTATCGCTAGATGTATGATAAGGGGGTCAATGGGCTGATATGGCGCAGGTGGGATACACAATGCCTATAAGTGTATACCGTTAAGTGCCTGCATGCTGTCCCGTTAAATAGGGCTCTGTCAGTCAAGTCTGATTCTCACCTCCTAGTGGGGACCCCTGGGCAACACAGCATGTGGCTCTCAGAACCTTAGCTCAAGATTCTGAGATGCTGGTGGCCATGGGTACCTTCTCGACTCTGCGCCATCTCATCGGAGATGGCAGCGGATGCGAGTCGGTTGCCTAAGCCAAATTGCGTTGTGGCTAACGAGAACAGGCGAAAGGCGAGTCTCCGGCGCCTTCAAACGGGAGCCATAGGCTAAGGGAAGGAAACCCTGACAGAAAACCAAGGGGGAGGGGGGCCTCTGTAGGTGTAGTGGAACCAACCGCCCTAGGGGAGTAAACCTCGACCAAAAATCATTGGTCCTCCGGATCTCAGGGGGTTAGGTTTAGGTTGACACCCTATCTCTGTAAAAAATGTTAAGGTTAGGAAAACTCAGAAGCCTCGGAAATGGAATCCCAAGTATGACGGAAATAGGCAATTGAATAAGGTAATGAATATTGGAACCTGGAACGTTAAAACATTATACAGAAAGGGGGCGGTAAAGGAACTAGAAAAGCAAATGACAGAGTTTAAAATGGATATATGTGCACTGCAAGAGATTAGGTGGATCGGGAAGGGTGTGGAATCTAAAGGAAAATACACAATTGTATATAGTGGGAAAGAAGAAGGAAAACATGAATTTGGCACAGGGTTCTATTTAAGTGGTAGGGTACAACACAGTTTGATAGATTATAGGTTAATAAATGAAAGAATTTGTCTCATTAGACTTAGGATGAAATTTTATAATGTTACATTTGTATCTGTACATGCTCCTACAGAGGAGAAGGAGGATGATGTAAAGGAGATTTTCTACGCTGAATTAGAGAGAGTCATCGACACTATACCATCATATGACATGAGAGTCATATTGGGGGATTTCAATGCCCAGGTGGGCAAGGAAAGTTATGTGCTACCAGCATGTGGACCGTATACCATACACGAAAATACTAACAATAACGGAAGAAGGTTAGTGGATCTAGCCAATGGTAAAAACCTTGCGGTCTCAGATACATGGTATCCACACAAAAGATGTCACAAGGGTACTTGGAGATCACCTGACGGCCGATATTTGAATCAGATAGATCATGTAGTGGTAGACAGGAGGCACTGTAAGAATATAAATGATGTAAGAAGTATGAGGGGAGCAAAGATAGAAACGGACCATTTTCTAGTAAGGGCCAAAGTTAATTTGAAAGTTAGTAAGACACCAAAAATAAAGAAAAGTGAAATGGGGAAATGGGATGTTAAAAAATTAGAAAATAAGGAATACAAGGAGAAATATTGTAAAGAGCTAGAAAATGCACTCCTGAAAATCAATGAGAATGATTCAAATGTAGAAAAGGTGTGGAAAAATGTAAGAGGAAGCATAGTAGAGATATCGGGGAAGGTGCTAGGGAAGGAGGGAAGACCGAAAAGAAATGAGTGGTTTGATGAAGAATGTGGAAAGGCTCTCCATGAAAGGAATATGGCGTGTGAAAAGTACAGGAGAAGACCGACAAGACAAAACGAACAAACATATAAAGGAAAAAGAAAGGAGTGTAACAAGCTGTATAGGAAGAAAAAGAGACAAATGTGGGATAGTAAGATGGAAAATATTAAGGAAAAGTACAATTGCGGAGAAGCTAGAGAATGGTACAGGGAAGTCAAATACATCAAGAATGGATTCAAACCTAGAGCAGTAATCATTAGAGCGCATAATGGAACAATTCTAACGGAGGGAAACAAAATTTCGAGTAGATGGGCAGAGTACTACGCGAATCATTTTCAGTACAAAGAGGATGGAAGTATGAGGGGATATGAGAAACATGGGGAATACCAAACAGCGGAACCAGACGTAGCTCCACCATCGGTACAAGAAATTAAAAAAGCTGTAGCAAGCTTGAATAGTGGTAAAGCGCCAGGATGCGATGGAATTCAGAGTGAATTATATAAATGTGGTGGGGATGCGATGATGAAAATTATGCACCAACTGATTACGAAAGTTTGGGAAATGGAAGTAATACCGAGGGAATGGAAATGTGGAATTATTAATCCAATACACAAAAAAGGGGATGAAACGTTGTGTGACAATTATAGAGCCATCACCTTACTCTGCACAGGCTACAAAGTGTTGTCTAAAATAGTGTGTTATAGACTCAAACCATATGTAGATGAGCTGATTGGAGAGTATCAGTGTGGATTTCGGTCGGATAGATCAACAATAGACCAGATATGTATTATGAGACAGACATTGGACAAATGTTGGGAAAGAAATATTACTACACACCATCTATTTCTCGATTTTACGTCCGCCTACGACTGTATTTGGAGAGAAGAAATGTGGGATCAGATGCATGAGATGGGAATACCTAAAAAGTTGGTAGGGATGTGCAAGCTAATGAATGAAGAGAACCAAGCCAAAGTTAAAACAGGTGTAAATATATCGGAAGAAATAAGCCTTGAAACAGGATTTAGACAAGGAGATAGTGTAGCCCCGATGTTGTTTAACGTAGCATTGGAAATAGCGTTTCGGATGGCTGGAATAGACTACCGTGGGAACATTCTGTATAGAACACACCAAATACTAGCGTATGCGGATGATATAGTGATATCAGGGAGGAGAGTGGAGGATGTGAAGGAGAAATTCATCCAGTTGGAAGAATATACCTCTAGGCTTGGTCTGAAAGTAAATGAAGCAAAAACAAAATTTATGACAGTCTCCAGAAGGAAAAATATCAAAGATACCAAAATTATCATTGGTAAACATAAATTTGATGTAGTACAAGAATTTATTTATCTGGGAACGTTGCTTACAGCTAGAAATGAAATAAATATGGAGATAGATAGAAGAATTACAAATGCTAATAAAGCATATTTTGCTCTACTTCCATTAATTAAAAACCATATCGTGCCACGCCAAACCAAAATTAGGATATACAAAACACTAATAAGACCGGTGATTATGTACGGTGCTGAGACATGGACATTAACAAAAGGAGTATGTGAAAGATTGAAAATCTTTGAAAGGAAAATTCTCAGGAGAATCTATGGAGGGGTTAAGGAGAATGGTCAGTGGAGAGTACGGTATAATAACGAAATAGCGCAGTTGTACCAAGATACTGACGTTGTCACGTACATAAGAGTAAGTAGATTGAAATGGCTGGGTCATGTTAATAGGATGGATGAGAGCAGAACTGTAAAGAAGGTGGTAAATGGCCAACTGGATGGAGTGAGGACAAGAGGAAGACCAAGAAGTAGATGGTGGGATTGTGTGGAGGAAGATTTGAAGAAAGCCAGGATTATGAACTGGAAGTTGGCGTCAAAAGACAGGGAAAAATGGAGGAGGCTTGTCGAGGAGGCGAAGGTCCATTTGGGACTGTAGAGCCAACTGAAGAAGAAGTATGATAAACTCAAATGAGTGCCAATAGGACTGTAGGATCTTAGAGTGGAATCATTACAAGGAAATTTTTTTGTTATACTTGTCGTATGCTCCAGTTGGCAATAGTTGATGAAGGGAGCAATGGCTTCCGAATTACATCCTAAGAAAAAAATCTAAAGGAATGTGGTCAACATCACTCAATTAATACTTTTTCAAATGAATGCCACCGATATAAACGATCTACACCTGTGTTAGAAGATGATGCAAGCCAAAAATATTTTAAACATATACAAAGATAATGAAAGATGAATTAAAGAAATACATAATTTTGGTATCCAGATATGTATAGGAATATTTTCAAACAAAGCTCTCCTAAAAGCAATCTAAACTAGAAACTTGAAATTAAAATTTCAGTTTTTCCCCCATTCTCAATTCTTGAAAACCAATAATAAACAGTTCAGTTTTAGCATAATATCCAAAGTGGTGCATATGGGGTCTCTACTGGAAAGCCAATATTAAACAAGCAAAAAATATACAATCCAGTTTTAATTAACACATTTTGCAAAAGAGAACTTAAAAATCATTATGGATCTTGTTCAGAATCACAGATACATCCATTTACACAGTAGCATAAACCAAGCCAATTCAAATCTATCAAGTACCAATATGAACAATTATTTCAAATACATGGAAATATTGAACAAATACAATGAGTGCCTCAGTTTTTGACAATATCCTGAATGCAAATCATACCTATAATACTGATGTTTCATGGCTGCTTAAATATGGAAGTGAAGCTGCAACATTCAGTAGTTTATTTTGGGATCTGTAGATATTTTGGACTTAGCCATTAAACTGCCAGAAAATAGATCACAACATAATTCTTTTGTTTTCTACATATTTTACATTCTACTTTTTTCTCTTTAAAAGCTCTCTAAATTAACATGGTGGTCATTTCTTGTTCATTCTTAATAAGAAAATGATAGACTTAAATAGTATTATTTATGGCCAAATATAACAATTTGGTAACAAGATTTGAAAAAAAACAACATTGATGCCATATTACTACAAAAATTGTGATTCTCAAAATATAAATTGTATTCGTTGCTCTTCATATTTATGGTAATTATACAGAAATATTGTTAAGCACTATTTTCTTCTCACTGTCACCAGTTGTATTAGTTGTAAGGGTGTGATAATTTGAATGTGGCTCGTGACAGCGAGCCATGAACAATTTTAAACAACTGTTGGACCACAGTCAGCGATATTAGGTTTGTTAGTCCTGGTGATTCAGTTTAAAGAAAATCTGTTTAAGAGTGAAGATGGAGGTAATGGTGGAGAAAGTAGCACTCACAGAAGGGTACACGAAGAAAAAGGTTGGATTCTACCATAAAGTTAAATTGGTCCCTACTTTTATGTGTAACATACAACTTACATATTTTCATTAAATCTAGAAGTCGCATAAGTTTTAGAAATAATTATTTAATTATTCATGCGTAGAACAGCTACAGTTGAATGAATAAACATTAATTTACTTCAACGGCTTTCAACCTTTACTATTTATTTCATATTTTTACAACTGTATACCGTTACACATAAAGGACACAATATTCAAGAATTCTCATTTGAAACAGGCATTCACACCAAAAACGTTACACACATAGTTAAAAATGTGCTTACAACTTTCCAAGAATAGATAAGAAGAAGCAGTACATCAGATAATGATGCAAATAAAATAAAGCACAAAATAAAACATACTTTCACAAAACTGTATCACAAAATCTACCATTCAAATACAGAAGTTGTTACAAATCTTCCAATACAGTAAAAGGATACATATTGCACAAAGTTGCTGATACAAAATAGACGAGCTTGGTACATGAAGTCCAACAAATTTAGAATCATTTAAGGTATTCTTTAAAGAAGTTTCAAGAGTCTCGATAAGTTTCAAATGCTCACTCTTTGCATTACCTATAATTAAATAATATTTGCAATGAATAAGTAAAATGGCAATAATATTAAATTATAATAAAGTGCACATAGAATATGACCTAGTAATCTGACTGTCACAATATTAAAAATGCTATTAAAGATAATTCTGTATTGTCAAACAATTCATACCTTCAACTGACACAACAAGAATTTGATCATCCTTTGCATTTTGTAACGCGTTTATTGCGTCATTAACTTCGGTGAACCACTGCATACTGAACTGAAAGTTCAATAAAGCAAACACAATAAATAATTCTGCTAACAGAAAACAACCACAAAATTAACAACTACGTTCATGTCTTCGGAAAACGTAAATGGTCAGCTTTACTTACGTCAATGTCATTAACAACGAAGTTCGAATCAGTACAGATACACGTTTGAAACGGTATATTCAGAATGACTTGGTCGTAATTGTTGAGCTTTTGCAAGTGATCCCGTGGCTATTTTCTCAATTCTGCTGTTCCGCGAAGGTAGCCATACACATTGTTGAGACTTGTGACGATTGCATATGTTCCGCATGGCCAGAACCTGACACTGGCGCAGCACTTGTGCGCACTAGAGATGTGACGTTCGTGAACGAACGAATCTAAAAGAACGAGTTCTTTCAGTGAATCGCTCACCCCAATCGTTCCTATTGGTGAACGGTCGTTCTTCGTTCATCTAAATATTAAATTTTTTCGCTATCTTCAGTTATTCCAGAAAATTGAGTGATATCGTAGAAAATATCTGTTTAATAATAGCCAACACTCTTTTATAGATTACATCAGAATAAAAAAATAGTAAACACGGCAACGTAATAACAAAATATCAAATAACGTTAACATATTGGAATATAAAAAACCTAAACACTTTCAGCTGGCAACTGAAAAACTGTCACAACAAATATTGTGTTCAGCCCATCTAAATATCATATGATATATTCAACAATACTGGATTTAATAAATCAATCATAAGTTTTTCATAAACACTGTTTTTGATTTCTGTGATTATTTCATTATTTTTTAGAAAATGATCTGTATATATTGTTTTATATCCTCGAATAGATAATTCAACAATATTGTTCTTCACACAATCATTATCGACACAATCTTCCAATATAACCATCAACAGTTGACATAATTCATCGAGAACTGATCTTTCAGATCGTAAAAATCTTCCTCGACCGTCGTTCCTACTCCCTGGAGCGTTCACAGTCCGGCCGTCGTTACTACTCCGAATGCCGTTCATGAGTCCAGCACAGTTCAATCGTTCCTTCGTGTCACTGTCCTATATTGCTAGTGCCCACAGCTTATATTAGGTACAGATGGATCACTCGTAGCAGCGCTCCACTAGCAAGGAGTCGAACCAACTACTCCTCACCATCGGTTCAACTGAATGTCCGCGCGGTGGTAGTGACCGAAACTAGGGATGTGGCGGTCCAGGAAAAATTTGTCACTGCTCCAACTGTTCCAGTGACAGAGTTGGAACAGTGACACGCTACCGGTCCAGTGACTGTGACTCATATGCGGGCAGTGACTGGAGCAGTAAGGTCCGGTATTTGTTCCGTTCCAGCTTCGTGTCACACTGTCGTTAGTTTATTCAGTAGTCACAAAACATATTACAAAAAATAAACATGACAATGAAATGTCACTTGAATTTCACGAAATGGCAATTGATTTGTAATGACTTTCTGATGGTAACAGATGAATTATAATAATAAAGATCCCATCTGCCCCAATTTAAAAAAACCCATTTAAATTAAATAACATAAGGAATTAAATATTTATTGTTTTTCTCCACCTACGGTAAAATCTCCGAAAAAAGGATTCTGAAGTTAAACAGAAAGTGAGCACACAAATTCAAACAAAATCTAAGAAAAAACTTTTGATGGTTATTTAAAACGTATTTGGCACAAATGGTTTTTATACTTTTTAGTTTTCCTTAATTATTTTTAATTCGCCAATTTCGAGTAATTTTATTTTACAATTTTATTACACCAATGTAAATTCATAGAACGGGATAGTCACTNGATAGTTTCCAAAATCACTATTCCTTTCCCAGAATGATAAGAATTTGCGAAGGCGTGAAAGCGACTTATTCTTCTGACTGTCACAAATGTGACTTGTGACAATGAACGTAATCTGTGACGGCGACTGCCTGTAACAGAGAATATAGTCACGCTGTGACTGCGATCGCCGCCTGTGACAGAGCTACCCTGTGGATGCGATCGCCGCCTGTGACAGAGCTTCACTGTGACTGTGACATGTAGAGCCGGTACTCAAGGTACCCGGTACTCCCATAAGACCCTTCGGTGACAAATTTACGCCATCTACTTCGCTCTCGCAGGCAGGGAAACTAATTCTATGACGTCATGTAAACGCATGGCGCTTCTTTCAAAACGGGGCATTCAACCCGAGATCTTACTTCATTAAATTCGCATTGAATGTACATTTTTTGCTATCAACCAAGGAAGTTACAAAAAAACTGCAATTAAAATTGAAAGCAACAAATCGCTAATAAATCCACAACCAACATTTAAAAATTACAATTAATGACCAAATGGTAATAAAATTAGACAAACACATGACTTTTCATTGAAAGCAAGTATTTATTACAAAAATATTAAATATGGATACAGAGAGGATACACACAACGGTTCCAGGTTGGAGAAAATAAAATAAATTTAACTATTAGAAATGAAATACATTATGAGTAATGGTAATGTACACAATAGTGTCTATATTGAGAACATTTAAGAAATAGTTCCTTTACAAATTAAACCTACTTGTGAATATAGATATAATGCAAACAACTCTACCTGTACTGATTACACATAACAAAATGAACGTTTTGAGGGTTCACATAAAACAAAAAATATTCTAAACCGAGTACAGATAAGAAATAAAACTATTACAAATTACGTATAATTGTGGATACAGAGATGATACCCATACTAGTGCCCATACTCAGAACATTTAGGTAATAGTTCTATTACAATTTAAATCTACTTGCGGATACAGAGGTAATGCAAACAACACTGCCTAGACTGATTACAGATAAGAAAATGTACTTTATGAATATTTACAAAAACAACTCTAAATTGAGTACAGATAAGAAATAAAAATATTATAAATAATTGTGGATACAGAGATAATATGCACACCACTGGTTATATTGAGAATATTTAAGAAATAGTTCCTTTACAAATTAAACCTACTTGTGAATACAGAGATAATGCAAACTACTCTGCCTAGACTGATTACAAATGTGAAAATGAACTATTTGTGAATACACATAAAACTTAACTCTAAATAGAGTAAAAAAAGAAATGAAACTATTACAAATAATTGTGGATAAAGAGATGATATACATACCAGTGCCTATATTGAGAACATTTAAGAATGATAGGGATAAGGTACAATGTAAAAAAATCAATAATGAATTAAACCTAATTAAGATTGTTTTATTTAAGAATTTTGTTATCATGTCTGAGGTAAACAAATATTTAAAAAATCAGAATAATTTCTGGGGGCATATACATGTTTAATTTTTCATTCAGAAAATGAAACCCAGAATGTTGATTTTCAGAAATTATTTCTCAGTGTTATTTTGTAATGTTAAATAAAAAAAATATTTCAGAATTGTTTAGCAACATGCAGTTTACGATAAACGAAATCCGAAAAAAGTGTGTTTGATTTAAGGTTTAAAAAAAACTTTTTAAACCTGGGATGACTGTACAAATGAGTAATATTACTATTGCAATTAATGAAGTAATGGATACAAAGGGAATGTACACAGCTGTATCAGATGTCAATAATTGAAAAATAAATATGTCAATATGGAGCAGAGTTAAGAAATATTTCAATAGCAAAAAAAACTATAAATACTAAGGTAATTTGCACAACTGTGTCTAGATTGAGCACAGAAAAAATAATACTATTAAAAGTAACAAAAAATTATGGAAACAAGGATAATTTACACCTCAATATCAAACTCACAAGATTGCTTCTTTATCGCTATTTCAACACCAATGTTTGTTCTAAATACGGTGCTTCCCATATATGCCATTGTTCAGGAAATTTTTCTGTCATCAAGTTCTTCAAGAATAGTTACAGAATCCAAGCTTGTTCCCATTTCTTCTCATATTATCCTGATAAGATTAATTAAGTTGCCATAACAGATTCCTTGAAATCATGTCTAACATACATTTCCTCTGGAAAATGCTCCGGACGAACTATGTACTTCTTGACATCAGCATTGGGGTTTCCTGCAATTGAACACTCCTGAATGAGCGGTACCGGAGTTTCGCGGTCCCTCTTTTCCACCGGAAACAAACATACCTGCGCACTACCCCGCTCGTACAACCCGAAAACCCACTGGCCCTCGACTTTACGTCCCCGGTGGTACTTACGACGACCGAATTTCGATTCGTCGATCTCAACTACCTTACCGGGTCCCCCTTAGGGTTTTCTGTTCTCCACCAATGCGTCGTAGACCACCTCTCGACAAAAGCTGGCCCAATTAACCGCGGAGGGTGGTGTGAAGCCTATTAACTTCGTAATCGAGGTCAGGGGAGTTCGGCCGACCCACTGGGCAATGAACAGGAGAATATCCACCAGCGAAAATTTGGAAGCCGCGAGAAACGTTCCCGTGCGGTACGACACCCTGGTCCCACAAGCTTCTCTTCCGCTTTGTTTTGGGAACCGGGACCCTCAACGTGCACCTCCACGTACACCCACCGACCCTGTTAGAATACCAAATCATTAGAATAAAACATTACTCATCTCAAAAGACCCGTATCTAAAATTACGACTCCCATTAATGAATTACCTTGTGGAGTCCTCATGCAGTTTAAGTTGATTCCCGCACTTTGGGCACATGTAAGTGCCCTCCGCGGGAGTCAATCTTAGACGTACAAGTGCGGCATGGAGAGCGGGAAGGGACAGCGAAAACTTAACAAGCTACTAAACTTAACAAACTTAACAAATTTTAAAACTTTAAACAAAAAACACAACGAAAACGACCCCCACGAAAACAGCTACTCGGACAAAAAACCCCACAGAAAATACTCAACTACTCGCAAAACGCACAACAGAACTCGCAAGCACGAGTGAGAGAATAATCGCTATTCTCCCGAGTAATTTGATACGTTGCCTCTTTCACGCGAAAAATTTCCCACATTAATGTGAAATTACCTTTTCATGATTGATAACCAATATCAATATACATTTTAATCATAGAAAGCTTACATATCAAATAATGTTATGTAAAATATTCATGAAAGTAAATACTAATAAATTTTTAAGTTACCGCGTTTTTCTCCTATTCATTGTAATGTTTATTCATGTACAAACATTTTCTGTCAAGGAAACTAACTTACTAACGATTGAATTAATTTAGAAATACTACTCATTTGCAAATATATTCACCGCAGAGATTATTCAGTTAATATATTTCATTTTCCGTAATGCCGCGGTATTGCCTCGGATTATATTTCGTCTTGTTGAGTTGTGAGTAACAAATACAAAAACGGATCTATGAATAAAAGGTGTAAAGAAAAAAGGGTTGTCTTTTTTATTACATTTAATGTCATTTACATTAATATTATTACAGTTAGTATGACTCTTATTAACATTAAATATTTACATCAACATGACTGTTGTTTACATTACAATTGGAATGTTGGTTACATTTTTAATAGTTCATGTAAACTATGAAGTGAATGTATTCTATGAATTGTGAATTATAGTGTTATTTACTTTTAAGTACGTTTGAAATAAATACATTTGTACACCCATACGTCCTGTTTCTTTCGTGTGTTTTTTAAAATTAATCATTTGACTTCGGAATTGTCTTCTACGTAAATTACATATTTCTCTTCAGGTAATTACAGAAAAACAGACTCGTATTCTAAATGCTAGTGGGCGTCGAGAGAATTTCGGGAAACGGCGGAAATACAACACCGATGACAGCTTGGCAGGGTGGGGGTGTGTGGATAGCTCAGGCGAGTGACATACAGCTGCTCCGAGAAATTTCCCCTCTCCTTGATGATGAAGCAATCTACATGCTCGCTTTCATCCGTATCCTGTCAGAGAACGATTTATTTTAAATCACTTTCGACAAAAAAACAGAAAACGTGATAATCCCTTTTGCATCCATTTAAAAGTAAAATATCGAAAAACTCAGAGACGACTCAATTATTTCTTGAAATACTGGGAAAAGTTTAAAAAATCACATTTCATCCCAACTCATCTTCTTAAAATCGGAATTTCGAAAAATCCTTACTTACTATCGGATTTTTCTATTCTAGACCCCTCACTTTGTACTGCTGTAGAAGGCAAAAAAATCATAGAAAAAAAAAGTAACACCATAAAATTTGTCATGTTCTTGTGCATACACTTATAGAAAAAATAGTTCTAAGAATGAATAATACTTTTAAAATAGCAGAAATGTTTCAAAAACCGCGAAATTTTCACAGCTTTTCCCGATACGTCGACTTTACTAATTGTTATACAGTAAACTAAAAGTGTCAAAAATAATTATTATTCAGCGAATGTTAACTATTATGTTTGTGACAACATTAAAAAATTTCAAGTTTCTACTTGCAAAATATAACGAATTATTAACATTTTTCGAAAACATTGCTAAAAACGACCAGGCATAAACAAACGACAATTTTTATGGAATAAAATTTACACTGTCGCCTTCAGGAAAATGCCGTTATCACATGATCAATGAATTTAAACGTTTAAAACTTAGTATGTAACCACAAATAAGAACTGTGTTTTCATTTGGCGACTAGCGATGCCTCAGCGGGGAAGTACAGTCTGGTCGTACTGATGCAGTCGCGAACACTTCATGTCATAGATAACTTTTTCGTATACATTTCATAATTTTGTTATTTGATAATCATTTTTGTGGTATTTCGAACAAAGTAATGTTAGAATATTTAATTCGGTTCTCAAAAATGTTGAAAATAATTTTTGTAATTAACTTTTGAGGAATCCGGGACTGGCAGGTTCTTTCGTTAGGAGTTAACAAAATCTTATTTTCTTATGTCTTGCAGTTCGTCAACAGTTATCAAGAACTTTGTATTCGATCCCTTCTCTCTTTCTTCACTCCTCTCGGCCCCTTCAGTAGTTGTGGATAGTTTTATGACTTCTTGAGGTGTTGCCTGCTGTTTGCTTTATTAAAAACCTTTGTACTGCTGATTCTAGAAGTCTCCGCTTTCCTTACTCTATGTGCTGACTTACAAAATAATACTTCGATAATTTTTTGTTTTTAATTATCCAATTATTGAAACGTGACGGAATATGTCCATTCTGTCTTAAATATTCTGCACTACGATATAATTTTAATTCATGTTTGCTTTCTTATTCAGTTGAAAACAATGTTCTAATGAAGGTTGGGAAAATAGGGTATTTCTCTCCCTCTGTCAATTTTGTCTTAATTTGTACATCTTATATTTATTTCCAACGAGGGAAAAATAATTCCACCTCTCATGATTGTCAAAAGTTATTCTAAAAAAATCAAATAACAAAATTATGAAATATTTACGAAAAGATTATCTATGGCGAAGTGTTTTCGAAAAAGATAAATAACTCATTATATTTTGCAAGTAGAAGAATGATAAATTAAAAGTCGTTTGTATGTTGCTCATTGTTTTAATGTTAGAAAGCTTTTTCGGCTGCATAGCAGCCATCGTCAGTAAAGTACACTGAAAATTATATAAAATCCTCTGATCTACAAAAACAAATTATCACTAACACCATACAACAACATTTACAAAAGCCTTCTACTCAACACAATCATTCTGAACTGATCATTGCTAATAACCTCAGAGAAAAAACTCTAAATCAGAGTCTAATCACCACTAAAGCGGACAAGGGCAACACTACCGTCATTTTGTACCACAATGATTACTCTAACAAAATGAATGATTTCATTAAGTCCAATGAAATCACATACCTAAACAAAGACCCCACCAACAAATTTGTTGTCCTGTTAAAACACGAAATTTCAGAATCATAAGGCAGTTTTCCTAACTTGTAAAGGCTGAATATTCTTCCTTCTAAACCAACCCCTCCACGTCTGTATGGTTTACCTAAAATCCATAAGGCTTCCATACCCATAAGGCCTGTTGTCCCCTACACCAACACAATCACACTCAGACTAGCATACCAGCTGAACAAACACTTTCACCAACACACCAATTTCTGTCCATCACACACCGTTAAGAATAGTACGGACTGGCCAACAAAATTAAAAACATTCCTGTTCCTCCTAAAGCTAAATTAACCTCTTTCGATGTCAAAAATCTTTTTCCCAGTATCCCTCCATCTGATTGTAAAACTCTTTTACGTGACACCCTAAACTCCGCGTCTTGCCCCCTCTTTGTAAAAACAGAACTTTTTAACCTAATCTCTCTTTGCTTGGATGTGAATTATTTTAAATTTGATAATAAATTCTATCAACAGAACTCAGGCTTACCAAAGGGTGTCCCCCTCTCCATTACTTGCAGACTTATTTATGGACAATCTTGAAAAACAAATTTTTGACGCTGGACATTTTCTTCTACCTAACATCATTTATTGGTACCGCTACGTAGATGACGTAATCACTCTTTGGACAGGGACGCACAGACAACTTGACATTTTTACTCACTTTCTCAATTCACTTTACCCTAACATAACCTTCAGCGAAGAATACGGCTTATATTTTCGGAACCGCAATAATATTTGTAGTAATATGACATCAATTATTTTTTAAACCCTTGTGGGACCATAGTGTTATATTTGGCCTCCCTTTCTACTAACAGCGTCATATTTTTTTTATAATGATGTAACCATTTCTCCTGACCGTGGAGATAAACTTCAAGGTATTTTTCTTGAGTTATCGAAAGCATTCGATGTAATTGATCACGAAATTCTTCTCTCAAACTGCATTCATACGGCATTCGTTGATTTCCATGTTGAACATAAAGTATTCCAGGATTATCTTTCAGAAGCAAAACCACTTACTTGCGGAGTTCCTCAAGATTCCATTTTAGGTCCTACCCTCTTTTTATTGTACGTTAACGATGTGTCATCCACCACACCTGATTGCGACTCTTTGCTGATGACACTAATTTACCATGTAACCATGTCAATACGCCAAATGTCCTTCTAACCTCTCGTCTTGGTTTCATTCAAATCGTCTCATTGTTAATACTGACTGTATTAATGTCATTTCGCAATAATGTAACAAATTGTCTTCCTCCTTCATCACTTTCGATAAACGGAACACAAATAAAAACTGTTCAGTTAACCAAATTTTAGCGTTACATATTCAGGACAACCTCAAATGTAATTGTCACTTTGATAATGTGAATTCCAAACTAAGCAAATTGTATTATGTATTCCGAATTCTAGTGAACGTTGTAAGTCAACACGTTTCTCGCTGCGTGAATTTTGCAAATGTTTATTCTCATTTACGTTACGGCATTATCTTCTGGGACCAATCCGCTCAGAACATTCAAACTTTTAAAATCCAACAGAGGATAGTTCGGATTATCTGTAAATATGACCCCTGAAATTCATGTAAACCTTATTTAGAGAATTAAATATTCCCCCTGTCCCTTTATGAAGTAGTAGTGTTTGTTAAGACAGAATTATTAAATCTCACCCCTGCTTTAGAAGAAACAGTCTAGTTCACGAGCACAACACTCGTAATAAGGCTAATATTCATCATCCTGGCGTGTCAACAACTCTTTGCAAAAAAGGGCCACATCATTCAGGAATAATTTTGTATTACCTTCTAAAAAATATTAAAGATATTAATAAATTGAATCCTTTCAAATCCGCAGTTAAAAGTTTTCTAATGCTCTATAGATTCTATAATGTGAAATAATTTACTGATTAAAAAAAGTTAATGAGAGATACAATTTACTAATAAACATTATTTTCTATATGATTTCGGATGATGTAAGTGATGCTAGTTTGTTTTATACTTTGTCACGCCATTTTTATAGTGCTCTAGTTACTGATTAAATTCCTTTTTTCATGCACGTTGTTTTTTTACTTATAATTGTTTATTTCTAACTGTACGGAACCTTAGCACGGTTTTCTCTGTAGCCCCTTCCTGACCCGGGCGATCCACAAGGCGTTAAACTCTACAAATTAGCTCATAAATTTTTTAAAAAATTCGGGGGGATGCGGGACCACCTTTTGTTGGGGAGTATGGGAAACTTCAGCGTTCCGGCACAGCTCGCTATGACACCACCGCGTAGAACCAATAACAGAAGGTTTTAAACATTGGAAACTTATGCATGTAATAGTACACATGCATTAAATTGCTTAATAAGCTATTTCAACATAACATTGTGGAAGGGCAAAACACTTTTAAGGGGTTCCACTTTTCACTATCAACAATTCGTTTATGAGCTTGAATTTCGCCAAACTTCTTCTTCTTCTTTTCTAACCATGTTTCTGGAATTGTATAACCCTGTTCTAACCCTGTTTCTGAAAGTCAAGGGTTACATTTTTACCAAATGCTTGATTGTTTATTGGGAACCATTATTCTCCGAGCATTCCAATCTTGAAACAGGTGACAAACGTTGCAGGGAAAAATGTCATAAAATTACACATATAGATTTTCTCATAAATTAATGAAATAAAAGGAAAACAAAATATCCTATCATAGATCTCTAATAACACCAACTTAAATAATTATTAGCATTCTGTAATGGTAGAAAATAATTGTACCTTTATGCTAACTCCTACTTCGACTGAATTAAATCAATATTGTTAAGTGTGTTTAATATTACTATTTTTTGTTATTTTTATTTTTTAATGTTTTGTTATTACAACTATTGTTAGTATTATGACTCACCATATACCATTGTAAAGATCTATGTGGTTCAATAAATGAGTATAGCTATTATTATTATTTTCATGAACTAGTTTCACAACTTGTAATTGAATTCAGGTGAAGTGCGGGATGTACCAAGCATCCTCACCTCAAGCAATATCACAATTTAAAAATCTTCTAACTATTCTACAGGTGTTAAGGATGACTGCTTTTAGTAAAGTTAGAAATATGTTTTTTTGGGAGATGAAGCCGATTGATGCTCAGATGCAGACTGTGAGGAATGACTCCAGTGACGTTCAGGGCTATAGGGACTATATATACACACTCCATATTCCATAAGTGAAAAACTTCTGTTTTCAAATCTTCATATTTTTGAATTTTATAATTGTAAGTAGTTTGTAGGTTGTAAGTAGTTTATTATTATTATTATTATTATTATTATTATTATCATCATCATCATCATCATCATCTTTCCTGCATACTCCAACAGTGGCGGATAGTACAAGATCTCGAATAAGGTTGACATTCACCCCTCTTTTTTCTTACCGAAAGATATTTTTATTAAACATAATATGTAAACAAACAAGTCGCGAATGGATTGTTTAATTGTGTCAAATGGGCTCTAATGACCTTCGATGTTGACGAGCCCTAAAGCCCCCCCCCAAAAAAAAAAAAAATTGTGTCAAGTCATGGCTATACTTAATTAAAATAATGGGATTATGTTTTTTTAATTTCTGCACTCATATGTTTTTCTCTTTGAAATATATATTAAAATAAAGACTGCGTACTACTTATGACGAACACGACGGTATTAGGTTGCCTAAGTAAAATCAGTCAAGAATCACGGTAGTCGCAATTTAAAAGTCGAATATTCGAAGGAAAGAACGGTAAGCAACAGAGAAGCTAGCGAAGCTAGTACGCGTAGTGCGATGGAGGAGGACAATACTACCGCACTCTATCGCACACAATAGTACGCTCTACGCTACTCTGATATAGAGACCTACATTTCAGGTCTCTACTCTGTTGTTGCGACAATTCATAGATCTGAGTCTAGGGAGCTGTCGGGTTTGATGACGCCTGGGGTGGGCGGAATTGGAGATGTTTCTAGAAATACCAAAAAGTGAGATGATGTTCGCAAAAATATAGTAGTGGTATTCCTATCGGCTCCACAAATTCGAAACATGCCGACTCTGCGTCCCCAGAGACACGGAGCAAGATCAACACTGCCTGTTCAGAGACAGTACTCTCTCAAATTAATTTGTCGTATGTCCAAAAACTACCCTAGATCTCGAGCATTCACTGAGGCAATAATAGTCCTTCTCCAATTCTTGGGATAACGTGGAATTAAATTTTAACTTCTAATCCATTTATTAGTCATCTACTTATATAAGTAGTCTATAGAGTAAAGCAACGAAGTACTCCCACGTCGCTAAATCCTAGTAGTTTTGGATACATACTTAAAGCCGACTCAAGCTATATATTCCGCTGGTTTGAAGGAGATTAAGTTCCCGAAGTTGTTGGGGAGATTGTAAATGCGTCCGCGGATAAAAATAAATAAAATTGTAATAAATGTGAAAAATACAGAACCATTACAACTTGAAACATTTTTTAAATTAAAATGTTCTTGGGACATCAAGTTCCTCCCTAATTCTGTGGAAGTTGAAAATAAGTCTACTAAGAAGCTAAATGAGGTTTATTAAGTGTAAAATATGCAGAGTAATTAGGAAAATTAAAATAAAATTAATCTAAATTTAAAAAACTAGTTTTACAGTAGAAAAATGCTCACTGTTCTATTGTGATAAATAATTCAGTCTTCCATCGCAACTTTGCAGAATTTCATGATATATATCATGATTTCTTTATGTAATTACTCTATATTGAATCATGTCCAATAAACATAAGTAAAACAATTAATAATAAAATATGGTTTTATATTTCCATTAACAGGTTGCTCAAAAAATATTTTCTAATTGTCATCTTTTGATTAAATGGAATCATCTAAAAAGTCTCAAGAAACTTCAGAAGAAACGTCCTTTTCATAACACGATCAGTATTATATCAAGTTCTACACTGTAAATTAAAAAAATAATATTCCAGTGATTTTATGTTGGATAAATGTTATAAAAATGACATTAGATTTTTTTAAAACGTATTGCACGGTTGCCAATGGTTAGGACTCTCACGAGAAGTATGCCGTTATTGCATATAATAGAACTCATCGTAAATTATCTTATATTTCGAGGGCATACCGTATACTATCATTAAAAAAGTCAAAAATTTTACACGAATATAACGATGAAAAATTACTTGGATCTCAGCTATTTTTGTTCATTCTAAGCTGTAGAATCATTCAAAATATTTTTTTTTTTCAAATGTTGTTTTAAGCCCTTAGGTTCTGCCCGACGCGCATGTTCATGGTTTGCGGCTAGATTTTTTTCATCAACTTTCGTTTGGTATGATTGGTATACATTATTCTGTCTTTCAAACGTGTGCATTTTACCTATAAAATAAAATTCGAGTTTCCAGATGTTGTTCCGCTGGCACTCTTTAATTTTGACCTTGAATTAATCAGGATATGCCCATTGTTCAAAACCCTGAAGGACATTCTTTATTCTGTCATTATGCATTTTTTCCTATCATCTGAAGGTCAATAATTTTAGATGAAATTCTGTTCTCTTCTCCATGTAGAAACTGCACAAAATAATACATACTGCAAACTGAGAAAGCAAGTTATTGTGAAATGGATAATTGAGGGACATTATAGATGATCAGATCCAGGGATAAGCTCTTAATTCATACAGTGCCCGACAGGGATGAACAACAAATGTGATATGTCTTTAGAATATCAAGAAACTCACCCGTGCGCACTGCCGTGACCTCCCTCTCCCGGAATAAATCACAGCTAAAAGCCGGCAATTGTACGTATTCACCATGTGGAGGTAATAATTAGTTCTTAAATACAGTGGCGGCGATAGCGGACTCACAGTGTCTGCGACGAGGAGGGGGATCACGGGTGTCAGAGGGTCCCACCGTGGTAAGAAAATTGAATTAAAATAAAAGATAAAAATTAACATATCAAACGTTTTGACTTGATAGGATATGAAAAACAATTAATTATTGTCGTAAATGCATTAATTCAACATAAACTAGTAGAAACTAATTTTCATAGCCAGCTTTACATTGAACATAAGATATAATTGAAATAAGGTATGCATGTATACAATTTGTTGTAACTAATATTTTTCTAAGTTAGACAGGAAGTCGTTTATACGGTACGCATAGATTGGGATTTTGCTACTCCGACACAGCGCATCGCAACAGAAGCGTCGGAAATGTCAACGTAGGAATTCGTAGTATTTGTTCAGCTTCTGGGCGAACAATAAAATCAGGTGACGTAGGAAAGGCAGTAGGAAATTACAATGAGACAGATATCTAAATAAACCATGAATACAAAGACTTTAAAGTGAAATTATAAATAGTAACAATAAGTAATAATGCAAATAATGTTTTATATTGACTGTGATTTAGTAGTTCATTTAATGTATTCGTGATAATTCGGTAAAATAATGTATGTCTCGAGACCAATTTTTTAAAGGGGGGACATGAAAAATCTTCCGGGGTGGGGGCGAATCCTTATCGCTCTCACTGCTTAAATGACACATTTTAACCATGTAACAATGAGGTGCTACTTGATCCTGTCTTCCCAGAAAGCAGAATCATATCGGATCCCAAGACTGTATACAATAACGCTAGTTTATCTGTGTGGTCGAGATAACTTACAGATTACGCGAATGATAAAAGACTTCATGTCGCGCAAGAACTGCAGTACGTGGTAGTCGTGCAACATGACAGCACCACATATCGCGTTCTGCGCAGGGCTGGTGCTGCTCTTTGTGGCCAGTGCTGAAGGTAGGTTTTCGCTCCTGACGAAGTCTGTCGGGATGGCAAAACGATGGGGCTATATTGCTTTGTTGTATTTGTATATGGGAAATATGGCGTGCTATTATCTACATGGAGCGATAGGAGGTAGGAGTTGGGTAGGCCGGTTAGCTGGGTTTACCAACAACCTTTCCTTAATTTGGTAATCACCTATGCCTTTCCTTTGATTCATTTCATTATTTAATACATACGTAGTTGAAATATACAGAAAGTATCATGCCACTGGCACAGCGCTGGTGGAGACACGCACACCAGCATGTAGAACATGGCAGGGTTTCCATCGCCGGCGAATCTGATGAATCTGAATCTCGTCGCTGTCACCCGACGATTCTTTCTTACGAGGTCCATCGATTCGTTTCGGGCATCCAGTTTTTGTTTCAACAATGGAAAATGCAGTTTCGAATCGTTTTAGACTTGAAGATATTATTTTAGAGTATGTTCAGTACTACACCATTATTTACGTATTAATGAAAGTGCGACATTAGCAATTGCCGTAAGGTCTGGGATAAGCACGGAAATTTCTACCTATTCCGATTTTCACTAATAGATAGTGTGTAACGCTAGGAACTTTAGTTGTCTTTTTGTGGATATTTTGGATAAATAAGTCGAACTATCACCAGAGTCGTCCCTAACCATTTTGTCACCCTCCCAGTGAAGGTGTAACGTATATTCCCGCAGACTCTGTGACGCGGGGGTCACGGGAGTCGGGAGGGCACGAAGTGTCTGAAAGCTTGGTACGTGAAGAGTCTTAAATGTCGACAACTGATTTTCATTACATTAAATCTTGAATATTTGAAATGAAATGAAAATCTACAGTCGATCTCGTAATTGCATGAGGAGTCCTTAAACAGTTTCAATTCAAAAGGTGCGATTTGAAATGTAAGAATTAAAAAAATTGTTGTAATGAATAATTTACTTAGATACACTGCTAAAATATCACCTTAACTTCCTTAATTCTATTTTATGTAGACAAACTTGCGTTTTTAGTGTAGGGTCCTCTTTTGGCAAAACAGATTACTTTCTTTGTCAAAATAACGTAAGTCCATAATTCTTCTTTTTTGTAGAAAAGGAAATAGAAGTTAAAAAATTCAAACATTGCTTTTGTGCTTCATCGGAAAATATAACCTCTATGAATGTTTCAAAATTATTTTCAAATTTGTCGAAAAATTGTCAACCATTTTTGTAAGTCAAAAGTCTGGAGCCGGGTAAAAGATTTTGCTGGGGGTCGGGACGGAAAACGTTATGCCACTGTCCCCTCCTGAATTTGGCTTGAGAATTCATGTCTTTAAATATATTTTTCTGCATTAGCTCATAAGTACGCGAACTGTCTGTATAATAGAAGAAAATCAAACAATTACTTCCATATATTGATACGACTTAGTTATCCTAAAATAAAATATATTAATCTTCATTTTGAAAATATGGCCATACGTGTTTTACAATATTTTAAATAATAAAACCTCTGAGCATTTAAGTGTATAATATAGTAAATAATAATAGTATAATAATATTAATAATAATAATCTTATAATAATAAATGATCTCTTATTTTAATAATAATTATAACTATTATAAAAATAAATGGTCGATTTTTTTGGGGGGACCCCACTTTTGATTCCCACTCGCCGCCACTGCGCACACCTTAGAAATTTTGTGTAGACTCATAAATTAAATCACATAGATCTTTAATAAAAAAATTTAGTTTGATGAAATAATTATATTACATAACATTTTTTTACTTTGTCACTTGTGTACGTAATAGCATCTGTTATGTTACTTTCTTTTTAAACTTTTCGAAATAAGTTCCTCTAAGGTTCCATAATCATGAATTTCTTTAACATTCCTGACCTAAAGATTGCCTTTGTTTGTTTTTACAATTTTAAATTATAAAAGATTCTATTGCAAGAAACTAGAATACATGGAACTGTCATTACAAATTCGTAAACTAAATAAATTTATAAATTTATTGTCCAAAACCGGACAGACTGCGTATGACCCACGTGGAGGACAATAAACTAATTTACTCTCCGGAAGCAAGCAAGGGACCATCCCATCAATTCCGATCAAGGGCCCTAAGGCAGAGGCGGATTCAAAAATTTCAGCAAAAGTTCCTAGATAAGATAAAAAGTT
>NNCF01125977.1:632037-683064 GCA_002313205.1 Laupala kohalensis | reverse complement strand
TAATGCCGTAACGTAAATGGGAGTAAACGTTTGCAAAATATACGCAACGGGAAATACGTGGACTAACTGCGTTAACTAAGTTTCGGAATGCGTAACACAATTTGCTTAATTGGGAATTGGTATTATCAACGTGACAATTCCATTTGAGGTTGTCTTGAATATGGAGACCTAAGAATTTTGTATTCGTAACATTTTTTAATTGTGTTCTTTTTAAAGAAAGAGAAACATGGGGTAAAGATTTTGTATTACTAGTTTTACTACTTTGTTTTGAAATGACATAGACACTGTTTTGTCGGTGTTTACAATGAGACGATTTGCATGGAATCAAGTCGAAAGGTTAGACAAAACTTTTTGAGCATTGGCGTGTTTACATAGTAAATTAGTGTCATCAGCAAAAAGAACCATTTTGCAATCTGATGTGGATGATGACATGTCGTTCACATACAATAAAAAGAGTATAGGGCTGAGAATTGATTCTTGGGGTAAAATACAAATTGAAGAGGACAGATTCAGTTGTTATAAAGTAAAAGCACATGATAATGTTTGGGAATGCTGAAATTTAGGATTAACACTTCACAAAAACTTATAATCTACATCATCAACATCACCATCACCATTGCTTGACCCTCCTTCGACAGGTGCAAGATCAGAAGGGCATTCTGTTTTTAGAAAGAGCTTGAAAATATCACATTGCCTGGCAAATTGGTTCAGTTCATCAATTTGATCTGATCGTTAATGTTCGTTAAATTTTACTCTGCTATCATCGAAGTCACAGAAATTCCGTAACCAGAGTGATTTAAGATATCTTGAAAAAAAATTTCGGATCAAAATAGCACAATTATTTAATAAAACTTGGTTCAGAACTGTGTGCTCTCCAAAACGTTTTTTGGCAGTCGAAAATGATAAAATATAACGCCTTAAATTTTTGGGTTATTATATTGAAGCATGACTCATTTTGTGCCCGAATTACTCCGTCAGATATAACAATATGAAAACATGTTATTATAATACGACATATTAAAAATACGATTTAAAAATAAGGAAATCATCTAAAAATTTCAGCTTGAAATAATATAAATTTATTGGTGAGAATCAGAATATCGCGTTACAAATTAATAAACACAACCCAATAGTTTTATTCGTCGGGTAATATTTTGCCTAACCTCAACGCGTTCCGACCCGATCGATCGAAAGTGCATAGAATGTGGCCCGCGGGCTAAGATAAGTTGGACAGCTCTGCTCTAAAGGTAACTCCGATCGCAAAACTGACGATACTTTTATAGATTTACCGACTTCCAGGAATCGTTGGTATAGTCAGAGCTCTATGCTTGCTCCATCAACTAGTTGCAGCGCCAATTTTCTCTTAGTTTGTAAGTTTTCATGATCTTTGAAACGGCTTTTCGTAGATTCTTCCCAAACAGCCATTCTTTTATAAGATTGTCTAAGGAAACAAGTTGCCTCATCTACCAAACAAAATTTTTTTCCTCCTGATTGCAATTAACTATAAAATCCGCCACAACTACATTGGGGAGGTGTTAGTACTGAATGTGACAAACTGTGTAAGGTACAAATAAGAACATTGAAAATATTTTTGGGCAATGCTAACACATTTAAAAACAATATTTCTAGGTCTTTGAAGTTAATCGAAGCGTATCATTTGGAATCATTAATTTTTTGATGAAATTCACGAAGTACTAAATTTCTTTCTTGTGTCACTAGGGATAAGTTAATCATTACACTTTCTAAACTAGGTTTATTCTTTTGCAGATGTTGTTTTCCATGCGTTTTTACAACATTTACTAAGTTTATTAATTTATCTAATAATTAAAAAATATCAACCGAAGATTGTCACATAAGGAAAATAATTAAGAAATGGTTGAAATAAAGAGTTTAATTATTGTCTTTGATATCTCTGTACAATGTTAAATAACTGTCATGTTTTTTTCACATATATTATTAAGGAAAATTAACTATACCCAGATCCGCACACGTATTGTACAAATCCTCCGTGGGCTTAGGAACAATTTAATCTTGTACCTTACAAGTTTTTCAGGAAATAAATTTAAAAAAAAAATGCCGAACGCATGCCATTCTATTATATATTATTTCGGGTTCTCTATCTTCAATTGAGCTTGTAAAAGGTTATATAATTACTTTATATTGGCGGTTCCATCAAAAGAACTACCTACCAGTTTTGTGAGACGTATTCCATATTTTGTAATAAGTAATTCTATGTTTTTCGATTTATGCTTGGCCACTGGAGTCTTTTATTACACAGAAACCAACAAGTTGCTCATACTCCTTTCCTCGTAGTATTATTGTTATTGTATTGGACCCCTTTGACTCCCAGCAATTACCGACTTACCCAGTGCGACACTTTATGTGTAATTACTTAGCTTTACTCGAGTTTTGCGATTCAGATCTGAGACGAAAAGTTAGAAACTGAACAACGAAAGCTATATTCCTCTCTCTCGTGTTAGATGTATCTTCACCGAAATTTCGCTAATACGTGAGAAAATTACATACTTAAAATTTTCTTGGTTTTGAAATTGCAACTACATTATACCTCATGTTACTCTAAGATGGCAGGAAAGCAATGACTAAATGTTGGTTAATTACTGCTTATCTTCCCCACTCTTTTGTCATGGAGCTATTCAAATTTTATCTGATTATTTGGACGATAAAATACATTTCATTTTCTGTCATACCAATTTCTTTTTTCACAGTGGGCGTGATAGAATGGGACATTGTTTCTTCCTGCGTTCTCCTAGACTCTCACGTATAATCTCATGATCGCTGTCGCAAAATCGTGCAAATATTGAGTAAAATGTAACAAACTATTTGGCGGAGTTTTCTTTTCTTTTGTGGGGTTTTAGGAATTGTTAACGGCAAGGTCATTAGAGCCCTTCGGAGTATTCTTGCTTACATGGAGGATAAATACCCAAGTCGAAATTTCGAGGCGTAACGACTTCGTTACAACGTCGTCAAAGTCGTGGCGACGTCGTGAAGACGTTGTCAAAGCGTACGCATGTAACGTCGATTCAACGTCGGAGAACGGCGTCGTCACAACGTCGAAAAAAAACGCTTATTCGACGCCAGGTAACGACGCCATAACAAAGTCAACACGACTTTCTTGACAATGTTGAATTATCATTTTTAATACAATTTTTATGGATATTATTATCGTCTTACCTCGTTAAATCACATTATATGAGGCTTGTGACTCACATTCCTATAAGAACATTGTCTTACAACCTTCGTCTTCGAAGTCCGGCTAACGCGTGGTTTGATCCAGAGTCCATTGTACCTCAAGGCGAGCACGCCACTACTGAGCTACATCATGGTAATAAATACTAACTTTTTTTCCTCTTGTATTGCTCTATCTTACTATTGCTGCCTTGAATAGTGAACGCAAAATAGCAATCTCCGTAAACAAGTAAAATATAGAATGTTCTCGTTAAATTTAATTCTTCGTGAAAAATGCACCCAAGTAGTTCCAACTTCCACAACCAGATGGCAGTGAAAGATGGAACGACGAAATTTCAAATGTGGGTCCGACAACAGGGTTGCAACCAAAGAGAAATAGGGCACAATTAATGGGAGCGGAGACCCATGCGCTATTATTATTATTATTATTATTATTATTATTATTATTATTATTATTATTATAACTGTCTTCTCAACGTCGTATTACGGAGTCGTCACAACTTCGTATAAGTGTCGTCTTAATGTCGTACAACGGAGTCATCTCAAAGTCGATTTTCGACTCAATCTCAACGTCTAAACACGTTATTTATTATCGTCGTCTCGACGTCGCATAACGACATTCAAATTCCGGGAAATACGACGTCGGGACGTCGTTTCTTCGACGTTGAAATNCTGCGTGGGTACTTTCCAATTTGATGAAATAACTCCAGTACTAGTGTTCCTCCAAAATAACTTGGCTGTTTTCTCTATTTTTATGATCCAAGAAATGTTGTTAGCGCGTTACCACAATATAGGAGATATCTCAAGATCATTTTGTTTGCTTCTTTGGTATCAAAGTTTAAGTCTTGTGTATCACATTTGAATGGAGAAACGCAAACAAATTTTTAATGTGTTCCGAAATTATCCCTTTATAGGTCGGTAAATAATTAAAGTTGCAACTTTCATAATTTCGTTGATATTACTCTATAAAATATCAGTACTAATTTCATTCCCACGACCCTGAAGGTTTTTTTCACTAAGTGTACTGTTTCTTGTGCATTTCAGGTATCCGATGTTACTCCTGTCAGATGTCAGGTGGTGCTGTCGATTGGACATGCTTAGACGATCCTGAGAAAACTTCAAATGGAATTGCAAATTGTCCCAAAGCTTTATACTGTGTCACGATAAGAATTGATTATCTTGAAAATGGTATGTTGCTTGCTGGTTTTTAATATTTTATCTAATCTAGGTACAACAGAAACTATTCCTTCAAGAATTCTATCGATATGACGAGATCAGTTGTGTCCCCTTTGCATTGGTATGATGTCATAGCTATTAAGACGACTTTTCTCCGTTAATTTAACAAATTATGTATTTCTACTTCTGTAGTGTTTTTTTATTCGTACAGTGTATATGTACGATTATCGACGATGACATCTGACGTACACACAAAATTTCTACTCTAGGATTTAATCTGTTGTCTATTTTAATTTATTTGCTATACCAAGAAATTTTACAAATTAAAATCTTACAGAGTTAAATCAATCACCTGTACGCAGGTCTAGTACAAAATAACTTACATATCAGAACTCACTTACTAAAGAAAAACATTTATGAAGCATTTTGTTCAGAAAATGACTTTTATAAGCTGTTTAGAACAACTACTTATGGAATTATTGCGGCTACTCTGTACACCCGTGGCAGAAGGGCCTGAAATATTTTTTTAGACCGAGTCCTTTTTTGTTGGTCTCGGTCTGATATATCTTTGGGCTTGCCCGAAATGCTAGAACCACCTCTTCAGGCTGGCCTGAATTGTATGTAGATTATATTGTTGGTTCCTTAGAATTTATATTAGGGGGGTGATATACGATGAAATAAATATTATGTACAAATAACATAAAATGATAATTAAATAAGGTGCGACTTGTTTTGTTATCAAACAAGTTATTAAATTTTTATTCTGAAATTACCAAAACCCTAACAAACTATAATTAATATAACTGGACTTTACTTGCCCTCCGCATCAAAAATTTGAAATGATGCCTCTGACCCCACCATTTCCAAACAAATGGGATAATGGGTGAAATATTATTAGTTTATTTTACAAATTGATTGAAAATATGTAATAATGATTTTTAAAAACTAACCGTCTGCCTACGATCAACAAGAAGACACTGAAATAAGGAAATTTCCAAAGTGCATAAAAAGAATCGTATACTGAATAAATAAATATGTTAGAAATTGCATTAACTGTAGTTTTAACAACTATTTTTAACTGCAGATAAAATAGTTCATGACTATCAAGCTGGATAAGAAATAATTAACGAATAAGAAAATGAAGAAGTAATTTATTTTCACAAAAAGTAGATTTCTTGGGTCTTCTCCCTTTTGAATGAAGAGAGAATACTACTATCTGTTGAAAATGATAGTACTTTAATTGTTTGCAAGAAAATTAACCATCGTACACGGTAAAATATTGCATGTTTAGAAACAGAATTCACTATTTCTCAGCGGGCTATGTCGTAGCATGTGTTTTTCAAATGATCGACTAACACCGAACCGACCATTAATGCCTTCATACGAGAGTACTGGATCTTAATAAATTAAAAGGTACTTTAAACCGAACTTACGAATACGAAAATAGTATTCAACGTATGTATTCGTATAACAATCGAACATATTTTTTTCTAACGTAAGAAGAGTTACAAATTCGCAACTTTAATCAGAATATACACAACAGAGGTGTTGGGTCTGAACTTTAACACAATGTAAGTCCACGACAATGGGTTTATGACTAGTCGCTGTTTTCAATTTAAAAAAATAATTTTTTTTGCTCAACACACCAGCGGAATTACTTTATAGTAGTGTCGATATAGTTCAGTCGTTCTGAAGAATACTTGCGAATATATTTTATCAAAACAGTTATTTAATTATCATATTTACACGTGTCTTAATTTTTGCGCGCAACTACCTGAGCTAAAAAGGAGTTATAATTTAACTTCCTCAAAAATGAAGCGCAATGATTCATTTTTGTGCAGCTTCCTCAGAGAATTATCTTGAAAGTATTTTTATTGCATGATAAAATGTGAAGTTGATACATCATTCGGAAAATGAATTAAGTGTATTTAGGACGTAGTTTAAGTTCGTTTAGGAATGGATTACTAGCCTACTTTAATTGCACATCATAATCATAAACACTGAAATATTGGCATTATGGCATTGCGTTTTAAAATATTCGTTTTTCAGATTGCTATTATATTCCACAATAATATTAGTCCCCTTCCAAGACCTCTCTTCAATGTTAAACGCATACATTTTCCCTCCTTTGATTTGTTATTGCTCAAGTGTTTTAACTGTAGGATCACATCACACTTTAAAGTTTAATAAATTTATATTGTACACCACCTTACTTTTATTCCATAGAGCAGCGCTATCCAACTTATCTTAGCTCGCGGGTCATTTTCTGTACACTTTCGATAGATTGTCCGGCACGGGATGGGGTTTGGCAATGTGTTGCCCGACGAAAAAATTAATGAGTCATATTTATTTATATGTAACGCGATATTTTGATTCTCATCAACAAATTTGTATTATTACAAGCTGGAAAAGTTAAATAGTATTTTCTTCATTATAATATTAAGAATTATAATATTATGCTTTCATATTGTAATTAAATTCCGAACTCAATTATCTATTTTCGCTCACCGGACATAACACGTAAAATATTAATTCTGACGGCATAGATTCATAAATCAAAATTGTACGTCCTAACCTTTAATGAAAATCTTGATGTAAAGTGTACTATGAGTCGCGGGTCATAAAAAAGTTTCGTGGGCCGCTAGTTGGACTGCGCTGCTATAGACGAAGGGACCCGAATTACTACGTCTGCGAGTTCCCTTGTGAGATTCCATTCACTTGCTTTGTTTTGTTATACATGAAAGAACTATTAAACATAGCACAGCGTATATAAAAACACTGATTGTTTGTTCGCGAATCTTCATTAAGACCAATTGCACTCGAATATGCCAATTTTTTACACGTCTTAAATGTAAAATATGTTTACTAGCTCTACTGAAATTCAGTGTCGGAAACAAAAGTGTGCTTACAGATTTGTAAATATATGGCATGATAAACAACATCCGCTCTTTTTAGTAGGTTGGTAACGTTATAAACTGACATCACTGTCTCCGAATGCGATAATTACATTTGTTGGATTTTTATGTTACCTATTCTAAAAAAGTTTCTCTATAAGGCGGTTACCAATTTAATGATGTTAGATAAGTGCCACTTATTGCAAGCATAAGCAATTTCCCTCTTTACTTCCATCTCTATGATCCAATGCATAGTTATGGAGTAATCGGTGTCTATGGTTGGAGTTCTCAAAGGGCATCGATAATCCAGAGCTGATTTTTGTGTTGTAGGCGATCTGTACAGCTTCTACCGCGGCTGTTCGGATCCTCAAGGAGGTGCTCCACTTTACCTGAACAAAACCATCGAAGATGCTGGACGAAATACACACTACACAGCTTGCTCGTGGGCAGATAAGTGCAATCGAGGCGATGGAATTTGGTCGGACAGCGGGGGCAAACTACCTCCGTGGCTAGTACCTGGAGGCGGTTCCGCTCGTTTGACGTCCATTTTTTGGCTCATCCCAGCAATGGTCATCGCCTCCCTCAGCGCTCGCGCCGCAAGTACTTTCCATCTCAACTCCGACTGATATATGGATAGAAAAAACATTACCAACAAACAAATAAAGTTTCTTCCTGTTATTTTATTAGAATTTACCATTGTCATTTTTTTCTGTCCTTCCAAAAATAAATCACTCGTTCTGAGAGACGCTTTGTTTTACTTCAAACCACCCTAAATTTTTCTCCATTAGGATCAGTTAACTCTCAAATGCCATCTTTGCCCCTCTGGTGGCTCAAGTGGTAGCGTTCTTGCTCACCACCAAGTCATCTCGGGTTCAATTCCCTGTGGAACCAGAAAAAAATTTGTAGCTTTTCACATGAATGTCCCAGTTCATATAGCTGTGACTACTGAAAAGCGAACCCTCCTTCCTCTATCCACCTATTCTTAGTATCCTATTCTAACTATTATTAACTACTTCTACTAACCCCTCCACATTGGTCAATATGTTGGTAAACCCAGATAACCGGCCCACCTATACTAATACCATTCTACCCTCCCACCTCCTACGTCCTATCGCTCCATGTAGACAAGTTTCAATAGCACGCTACATTTCCCATTTACAAATTCTACAACAAAAAAGCGCCATTTTCAGTGAATTTATCTTCTTAATCACAATAGGTCGAATGTGTTGATGTTCGATAACATGAGAATGGTGAGAGGAAAGGAAAGACAGCCACCTCTCTGGGTTACTGCGATCTTTCTATTTTATTGTGATTTAATGTATCCGTTCAGTTAGAACTTTCCCCGCTCCAGCGTTAACTTCCAGAAATTGGTGGATTGAAGTTATAGACTATCTTTTCTATTCATAAATTCTATACTTATGAAGAACCTTCTACTTTTTGCTGACGGTGTTGATATCAAACAAATAAGAATTTTTCATAAAATTTAAATTGTCATATGAATTTCTCATTCATTTTCTCAAACTTCCCAGAAATCTTTAAAAAGATGTATAAATGCTTTAGGTAAAATGTACAAAAATTGTGTCTGAATTGAAGTCATTTTTGGAAGATTTATCCATCCCTAATGATGCTCATGGACACTTGCGACGTAACGCTCCTGAAAGTGTAAACGTTTAGGAAACTATAAAGATAATTTGTACCATAAATTTTAATAAAAGGCAGAAATTAATTTACTGTGCCTTAAGATTGCCCCTCTCTTGGAAATGCGACAATATTGTTAAATTACGTCGAAAAACTTCGTCGTACAACTCGCTTTAGACTATGGAAAGTTATCCATCCCTTTCATGGGTACGAATAAAACATATCTACAAAACAGCTATAATAAATACAAAAAAATTTATTCATAAATAAAGATAAACTCTTCAACTGATTTTTTTAAATTTTCCCAATAACCTTAATAACCCCACCCTTGTGGTTTGGAATCTTCGACGTTATATCCTTCCACGTTCACCCACATTCTTGAGGATGGGTCAGAGTCTACAAAATTATCTTCCGAAGCTACCTGTTAGGGTACAACACATACGATGAATCACTGTCAAAGGACGGTGATTTCATGTGTCTCACCAGTGCTCTGATGAAGAGTGCTAACTCTCTGATCCCACATCGACTGCTCAAGTGCTGACCTATAAATTACACGAAGGACGTCCCGAAGAATACCGCATGTGCCGATCATGAGACTTCCGTATGGCTAGATGTCGCAAGTTCTTATTCTTCTATTAATTCCCATTATGTAATTAAGATAAATAAATTGCAATTTACGACCTTTTAATAAACTATTCCATATATTTTGTGCATTTTCAATTCACTTTCAGAATACAACGTTTCAACTCGCCGTGTGAGTCGTCGTCAGATTCAAACAAATCGTAACAAGAAACATAAACATAGCAACAGACAATTGAACATGGTATTAAACTAAACACACTCGAATTAACTTCAAATTAGACAACAACCGCAACCTGAAGAAGATGAAATGATTCATGTTGTATTTCCATATAACAAGTTTACAACACCTTTTCTACAAATATTACTAAATTCTGAAAATATGAAACTGATTTCAACTTTTAAAAATAGAAAAAATAATTTGATAACGAAAGGGAAAGATAAGAAAGATCAAATGGATAATTATACTAATGTAGTATCAAAATAAAATGCAAAGATTGTTATGCAAGCTAAGTAGGTCAAAGAAATAGTTGGTTGAAAACTATAGCATACAAGAGCACAAACTAAATTTAAAATCAGTTGAACAAAGTGGGGAAACCTCGTATTCTATTAATAACGATCACTTGGACTGGGATAACACATCAATCTTAGACAAAGAAGTTAATTATTACAAACGTTGAATATATATTAATACAATATTTATAAGATATTCGTGAACTTTGTGGTATGATCTTTATGAGATATGTGTGAAACGATTTTTTTTAAATTTTCTATTTCATTGTACAATGTTTTTTATATTATTAAATTAGTTTATTGCATTTTTATTACGGAGTTAATTAATACGAAAACATACCTTATCGTATAAACAATTTGTAAAAGGGGATATTTCAGAATAATGTAAATAAATTTCTGAAATAATATTTATAAAAAATACACACGAGAGTTTGAATTTACATACTGACACAGAAAAATTATGGAATATTTACAATATTATTTTATAAAATGTTTGGCTTATTTCTGCTCTTTTGTAAGCATATTTTGAATTTATATTTACGTTTAATGTAATGTATATCATGTTCAATCTTTATTTGTTTCTTGTTACAATTATACTGTATATCAATGTTTGTTTCTTGTTACAATTTGTTACCACCCGACGACGACTCAACTCACGTGGAAACATTGTGTTCTTTTTTTTTTTTTTGTGGGGCTTTACATCGACATCGAGGTCATTAGAGCCCTAAAATTCTGTACAGGTAGGGAAAATGCAGATACGCACTAAGGAGAGCCAACGTGACTCTCCCCGCGTGTGGGACTCGCCGAATGACTCAACCATATCCACTAAAAACCCTTCTGAATTACAATATATCAAAACATATATCAAAACATGACAAAAAATGAGAAAAATGAAAGATACCCTAGCCCTAATAGCGTCGGGATCGAAAAGAAATAAAGGTGACCAAGGGACGTCAGGAAAGAGAAAGGAAGGAGCCTTGCACAAGAGAGAGGAAGTAATGCCAGACTCAGCTCGGGGTCCCGTGTTTGCTAAACACGTACTTCCTAGATGTAAGTCCCCTGGGGGGCGTTGTGTTCTGAAAGTGTACTGTAAATGCACAAAATACATCGCAAAAGTCGGAAAGTTCGCAAGTCGTTATTTATTTATTTATCTAGATGTTAAAAGCTTGAATGCAGCTCGTTCTGTATCTCCCATGAGGTACTGTAGACGATAAAGCTTTCTCGCTCTCCGGAAGTTTCCTCACTCGCCCGTTTGACAGAGGTAAAGAGATGAACTCAAGGATAACAGAGATTTTTTCGGTTTTGGATGAGAAAAGAAAACAGTTGGAGCGATCAACTTTGAATTTGGGGTGCGAATGCATTTAGGGCGTGTTCATCAAGGGTAAGCATTTTCTTCTCACAAACCCTCAGGGCGGACATGACATGGTGGGTAGGGGTTAGGAATAGTTAGGTGACGAGACCGAAATTTTTCAATGTAATTCGTTGCTTACAACTCTTGACATCAAATTAATTCCTTTATGATATTATTCAAACGAATTTAATGCAGATAACGCTAATTTCGAAATGGGCTATGTTGTTTGAAGTGGTGGCTAGCAGGTGAATACTTCTAGTAGCGGGGAATCACTTTTGCCGTGTACTTTATTCAAAGTGTCACCCTCCTGAGTAGTTTCAGAGCATCTAAAAAAACTCATCCCTCAATAGTGATGGGGTAGTGGGGGTAAGGGATAGTTTTCGAAGAGGGGTGATATTTTTCATCTCGACATCACCAGAGGTCTTTAATGACTGTACACATGAGATTATCTCTCCCTGACATTTAAGAGTGTGATATTTACGCTGGATTTTCGCGAAATTTTCACCCATTGACACAGTCTACCGTCAAGGGGATAGAACTGAATCATTCATTAAAGTTACAATTAAGGGAGGTCTCTAGCAAACGTAGAGGGGTGTTGTATCGCAAAGTTTCACATTCAAACTTCTCAAAATAAAGAAGTTACGGTGAAATGAAGTAAGTACGCCGCTAACCTCGATTACGCTGTCTAATTATCGAACAAAAAGTGACTATGATACTAAAAAAGATCCCTGTTTGAAACGAACAATGTAATCAACTTACGAACTTGATATTTTATATCTGAAGATGAAATACGTGAAAGTATCTGATCCATTCTACCTTTATATTAATAATTTATCATTGACGCTAATTCCTATAGGCTGAGGATTATTTGTATTTAATTAATTGTAGAATTATTTATTGAATATTATTCGAATTAATTCATTGTAATGATCAAATTACTCATTATAATATTACATTTTCCATGTTTAATATATTTTAATAAAATTACAGAACTTTTTATTTATTTATAAATATTTATTTGCCATTTCTGGTCATCGACGGAGGACAAATTCGAATGAAAACTTAGTATTAACAAATGATTTCCATTTATTTTATTTTGAGTGGGCGAAAATGTGCGATGGCATATCCATCATCGTCACATCCTGAATATAGGGCCTCCATTCAGAGCCTGATGATGATGAAAATAAACGGTGATGATTTTTTTTTAGTTTTCATCGTAATTTATATTAGTTCATTTCATCGTGTTTCTATGTTAAACTTTCTTCGGTTTTCTCTTCCTTCCTACTTGTTTCCTGGAAATTTCGAGACATTGTGGTTTCAAGAATTTGTTTTTCATAGTGTTTCAAGTACCTCTGCTGCTTCAGTCTGTGGCCACGAGATAGGTATCTTGCATTAAAGTTACAAATTTCCTTACCTATTTATTAATCTTCATGTTGAAAAGAATTTCAGTACCATATGTATATTCATATTTCTTGATTTGACATTATGAGTAATCCGAGCTCTAAAGACGAGCATCTCAACCATATACTATAAGGTCTCCACAGATTCTGCACAATGGCAGTCGGCACAATGGTTCAGTAGAAGACTCGGTTTGAATTTTAAGGTTACGGTATCTCATTAGCGGGCACATGTTTCAGTTTTACAGACCCGACCGCACAAAATACTCCAGCGTTTCTCCTAACATGTTGTAAACGTTGTTACATAGAAGTTCAAATTCTGAACAGTAAGTAATCTCAGAAATAGTGTTTCAAAATAACATATAAGTTGTCTCGTGAGTGGTTTCGTTTCTGTTGAAGTAAATACAACATGCTACAAAGTACTACAGCAATTTTCTTGCTGATAGGGTCAATCCTCGTCAAGTGGTCCAGGGATGGATGCTCGATCAGTTTCTAGTTTATAAATATATTTTTACATGTATTACCATCTGTAACCTACGCAAAAGAGCATTTATTTTACATTTGAAATTTTTCTTGCGGCGATGGTTATCATTTTTGTGTCGCTAGATGTGTTATTTTCAGTAATATTAGAGCTTCAAAGAAAGACACGAATCTCCTCTCGTATTTGTCCCAGAACATTGACTCAAAAATAAAACTCTCAGCAACAGTATGCTCTAAAAGACAATAAAACAAATTCAGAAGTAATTGATATTGGTTCCTCTGTTGCGAAGAAAAATATAAAGAAAATCCTTCGATTCAATTTAAAAAAAATTGAAAACACATGTGAGATTAAAATGAGATACACTTTAGGTTAAAGTCACGAAGAGTTACAAAATTACCGGAAATATCTGCAACGACTTTACATGTTATGAGAATAAAATGGGATCAAATATTTTGGTACATGGACTGCTTTTATAAATTGAAAATTTTAAAACAGCAATGCTTTATCTAAATTAGATGAAGTGTATTTTCAAGAATGGATAGAAATGATCCCCGATTTCAGTAATTTAAAAAATAATATATTTTTAAAAACTATTTATGAAGGCGGCCGTTAAAAATCGAATGCAATAATTTTCACGGCTCCCCATTTAAATTGCTTCAAAATGCAAAAAAAATGAGCTGCGTAAAATTTCAGCAGCTTTGCACCCGTGCCACCGAGGTATTGAATTTTATTCGGGGAATTGTGACTTTTGAGACATTAGAACGAACCTTCTTATTTTCGAAAGTTTTGACAGAAATATGTGCGTCCTGGGATTTTAGGATCGCAAAATACGAATCATAGTTGTTAATTATGACAACCGTCATTACAACTGTTCGTATTTTCAAATGATTTTTCTCGATGACTGATATCAAAACTTAGTCTCTCTTACGGATGGACCATTTTGTGACTGTTCGAATCTCTTCTCGTTAGAAGCCGCAAATTCCGACAGCTGTGGTATAACCCTCTCTTCGTTTGCGCTGTTGAACCGGAGGCTGCGGGTTCGATTCTCCGCACAGTCGAAGTGAGTAAGAACTGTAGCTAGGGTTTCCCTCATCATTTCGATCCTGTGTCTTAGAATACTTGACAGCCCAGCATTCCTTCGGCCAAAATTGTGTGGTTAGTTGAAAGAGCAGACCTAATGGCAACAGCGTACAATAAGACATTAAGTAAATAATTAAATAATAATTCGTTGAAAATCTGCCTTTGGGTTTTCCAAGAAATGTCGGACTCCGGAAGTTGAATAGGGTTCGATTCCCACCACCTCAGTTCCAAATACTATGTTTGGCAGCAATTTAGAATAATCGTGATAACTTGACCTCTGCCATCGTCATTTTACAAAGATTAATGATGTACTGTAAAATCAGATGACCTGATAGATTTGAGTTATAAAACGGGCATTTACAAATATCATTACGCGTAACTTCATCCTCAGAAGATTGTTTTATGAAACCAGAAAAGAACGAAAATTCAAGAAGGAAAAATTAATTAAAAAAAGAATTTTACTTGTCTTTCAAAGAATACTGCTGACTCAGATGTTCCTTGATTTAGGGACATTTTCCTACAAGAACATTCTCCAGCCATTTAGTAACAATAAATAATAAAAACACATTACTTGATTTTCTATCACTAATATATTATATTTCTATCATATATTAGTGATAGGAAACCAAGTAACGTATTTTTATTATTTTAAAAAAATAATGAACATTTCAGTGTAGCTGACTCTTCGATCAACTATATACTTACGAAACCAAAATTCTATTGACTCTTTTGATGGAAATGCACCCTTCGTGGGAGGTGTGCCTCCACTGAAAAGAAGCGTCGGTGGTGGCGATGAAGCGGGAGCGCGGCGGAACTGGAACACCCGCGCACGTGACGCCTGGCGGCCAATGAGCGACCGCCGTAGCGGGGCAGGTGGACGAGCGCGCGAGCCGCCTCCGACAGCGCCTCTCTCACCGCCTCCGTCTCCGATGCCCTCGCCGCCACGTCTCACACGGAGGGGTGGGGGGTTGCTCCCCCTCCTGGAGTTCGCGGGCGGCGCGGGGAACGGTCGCGACGGAGCCCCGCGAGCCACCGAGTGCCGACGGGCCGGCGCGCTCCATGCGCGGGTCATTCACTCCACTTCCTAGCTAAGACTCAGTTCGTCGCCTGAAGCCTCCGCAAAGAGTTCCGCGCCTCCGCCTCCGCCGCCGCCACAATCCGGGTGCCATACTTCGCTGCGCCTGTCATGGCAGCCCTCGCCGCCGCCCCGTCAGTTCACTCCGCAGCGCGCATTGTTGCGTCTTTCGCTTGACCAACATGGCGGCCGGCCGCACGCAGCTCCTCGTCGCCTCTCGACAGTTTTGCTAACGTTCCTCCTATACGTTTCGCCGATTCCTTCCGCCATCTCCTGTCGCCTCGCAAGAACTTCCCCCTCTGTTGTTTTGTCGTGTGGGTCTTCAGTGACATTGGTGTGAAAGAGAGAAAAAGAAGTGTCCGTGAACATCGCGGTGATATTTGTGCGTGGAACTTCTCGAGAAAAGTGACTGGATTGATTGTCGCGCGAGCGAAGTGGTGAGGAGACACGGAGAACGGGACTCGTGGGAAGTCCGAGAATAGTCATCGCGACCCCGGCGTCAGCTGACTTGAAGGTGAGTGAACCGCGCCCGTGCTGCCGCTGCAACCTGGCCTCCCTCCGTCTTGGTCCAGTTTCAGCGCCCCCACGTCTGTCGAGGAATGTCAGTCTATCTGTGCGAACGATACAGGTGGCTGGCCCATGTAATACTCAAAGGTTTAGGTTTGTGTACCTTAGTGCTACGACTGTGTCCATGCAATTAATACAATGTAATTTGCTTCTAATGAAAGAGTTCCTTACACATGTTTATGGTTGTATGTTTGATGTTCGCTGAAAGGAAATTGAAAGGAGCAATCAACTGAATACTTCTCTCACGATTTGTCAAAATTTTCAATTTTTTTTCCCACTCCAGAACATTGTTTACCAATTTTAACGTAATCGGCCGTAAAATAAAAGAACGAAAAAAAAGATTTTCAAAGCGAGGGAAAATGTTTGATTTCATTTCTTTTTTCATCACAAGAGGCCAAAATGGAAGCTCAATTCCGTTTACACACCAACTCATAATCGTGCTGAAAATTTATGATGGTCCGCACGGTGCTGAAAACAATTCAAACACACTATCAAATTTCCTGTTCAAAATTAGTATTACAATTATTCCCGAGATAGATAACTTGTTGCAAATTAACCTTCATCATTCACCCACCCTAAAATATCTTATTACCACAAAAAAACACTCGACAGTGTTCGATAAAACATTATCTTTAAAGTCATCGTTGCGGAGGCACTAAAGAGAGATTTTGAGTGTTCCACAAATGTTTTCCTTCTCAGATGTACACGAGCGACGAGTAAATAATTCTAGTGTATTAATTCTCCTTGGCGATTGTATCAAAAATCAGTTGAAACAGTAATACATGCTACACGATATTTAAATAATATGTCAGTGGTGAATATTAGGACATAATAGATACGTTGTTAAATTGTTTAAATATTTTAATAAATATTCTACTGTTTTTCATATTCCTAAATTTACTTGAAATTATTTATTACTGTGTTTCTACGAGTTTGTGTCAGTGAATGACCAATTTCCCAGGTCCATTATCGTAGTGAACACGATTTTCACTATTCTAAAAATTCACATCGTGGTTCCTTTATATCTGTATTCTGCATTATAACTGATAGGATGACACTGCATCTTCGATGTATGGGGTAAATCTCAATCAGGTAAAAGGTAGATTTCGATTGTCATGAAATGTTTGAACAGTAGATAGTAATTTAATATAAGGATTTACGCATTAGATGTAGGACTAACAAACTGTCACTAGTGGATTTACCTAAAAATTGACAGTTCGTGGTGATGAAAATATTTTTGCGGTAAAATTTTACTGGTATTAATTTGCTTGTATTATTATACTTATTAATTTCTGTTCACTAGTTTCATTTCCTACATGCAATACTTGTTCCGTGGATATAAGTATTCTTCACTTGATTTCCCACTTCATCATAACCAAAGCATGACATTACAAACATGTTCCAAATTTCTGAGAGCATTTCTCCTGAATCACTGGAAAGAATTATTTAATTATTCGAATTTAATAACACTAGAACTCTTTCTGGCAAGCTGAATTTTGGTCTACTTTTACAATGACAGAATATTTGTCTAAAATTACGCACGTACTCGTAAGTCCGTTCGTGGATCTTACTCAGTGTAATTGGCGGTGCAGTGTATTGTTATAACTGCAATGAAATTTTATATTCCGCTGGGGTGTTCTTGAACAGTATATAATAAGTCGTCGGAGATCTGAGGAATGAATTTGTTAACTGAAACTTGTTATTGGGGGAAATATTTACTCCAAGGTTTTGGCCTTGAACTGCAAGGTCATTTGCAATGAGTGGCCTCGAGGAATCACAGAGAGACTGACGACGCAACGAGGGAGGGAGAGGATTTGTGAATTCAGTATCAAGAATAAGATTTATTGTCACCATTGATATATAACCTAAATGCGAAAAACTAATTCACTCAGAAATACTTCCTCATATTACTTTTTAAAGTAATTTACCGTACTCCATGAAACAATTTAGTTTTTACCTGCTCTACGCAACCGCCCATACGGTTATTATTGTCAAAACTCTCAGTATTGTCGTTTATAAATACTTAAAAATTCGATTATGAGATGATATTCTACATTTCAAGGAGATTCTAATGAGAATATTTTTCTAAACGCTTGATGTATTCGTACCTTGACTCTCTAATAGGGAAACATACTCGTATCTTATGGTAAGAGTTTAATATTTTGGCTAAACATTTGATCTCTCGCAGAATCAAAGTTACAGTTATTTCCTTTCTAAATTTCATACCAAATTGTTTCGTACATTTTACTACTCTAAGCAGGATGTCGATCATGTGTCCTTATAATTAGTGGAACAAATAATGCCAAACTGTTTGATCTACAATAAATTTTCTCCAATATGAAAAGTCATGTGTATTTCCGCAATCGTAAGAAAGAGATCCAAAACTTTTCCGCATATTAGATGTATTCTATATGCATTTCAACTTTTCCAAGGGACGTTTTCCTTACTATTGCGTGTCTAATGTGATGTTCGATTATATTTATCGTAAAAAGTGCTCATGATCCGTAAAAGTATGGAGAGAGTCCAACTGGAAATACCTACAACGAAAGTATCTTCTAAAAGTACACTGAAAAATCCAAAAATCGTGTTTCTGTTCATTCATTTCCCAACATACTCTCCTGCTATTCTCAAGATTTTGAAAGGAGAGATACGAATTGGCAAATCATATTTTTGATAAACCTTTATTCCAGACAACACAATCCTTTACTTTGCTATGTTTGCATAATAATTATTTATTGATTTAATGTAAACATTGGGAAATGAATATCTCATGAATTTTTAGATCGTGAAATTAGTGAGATTTGTTTTGAGATATCACACGTCAATGCAATGAAACTAGGGGTTCTCTTATATGAATTGTAGAATTTAATGGTAAGGAATAAAGAGCAATTATAATACTTTCATTTAGCTCTTGTTTTAAAATATTTCACAATTTCGAAAATTCTTAAAATATTGCTGAAAAAAAAGAAAAAAGAGAACTCGCAGACGAAAAACCTGATAACTAACAAAAGCAGACATAGGCTACACTTTACTTACTAGACAAACTTTGTTGACAAGTGTGGCATGAACAAATGAGGGACCGATGTATTCTGACGGAGCGGGAATTGTTGCATCCTTATCTCCTTCCCAATTTCTCTTTCCGATCCTTAGTTGGGTGGAAGAACAAGCCTCAATGTCGCCATAAGACATAATATATAAATCAAGTCGCTAATAAGCGATAATTATGTGTATGTACTTACATTCATAAACAAACATTGAAGAGTCCTCTTCCATGGAAGTTATTCTGTTTTTATTTAAAATAAAACAACTAGAATTTTCTTAGAGACGTTTCTTTCACTCTCCCTTTCCTTCTCTCTCTTTCTCTCACTTTCTTTATTTCTTTCTCTCTCTTTCTTTCTTTCTCTTTTCCTTTCTTTTTTTTCTTTCTTTCTATTTTCCCATTTTTGTGAATACAAAATTCACCGCTCAGCATTTCTGCTCTACAGGTGATGTTCAAATTTGCAATGCAGTGAGCTTGCCGTAATGATTCAATGGGGAAGTCAATGGACACAAAGTGAAATTAAACTGAAGAAATTATAGATTATTTGATTACGAAAAGAGTTTGAGTTTCTTATGTGTTGCTAATGTGGATGAGAAAGTTATGATATGGGTATCTGTTTATAATGCGGGTAGGTAAATTTGGCGAAATTCCAAGTTTGAAGTGAAGGGCACCAGAGACATGAGGAAGACCAGAGATGAAACGGTTTGAGGAGTTTATTATAGACTGTTCAATTGTTGGAAATTGTAGTTCTTTATGGATGTTTGTATTTGTTTGTACCATGGCGCGTTGAGAATCTTTCTTAGAAATTTGTTCTGAAATATCTGTATTATATTTATATGTGTTTTGATGCGTAGCCCCACATCGGACTTGCATAAAGTATTAATGGGATAAATATAATTTTATATATTAAGAGAGCGCATTCTAAGCGCTACATCCTTTACCGCAATTTGTTTCTTATAACTCTACCTTCATGAAAACTGATTTATTACAATAGGACCTACACTTATCCGTTTCACTTAAAGTGAATCAATTTTAGTTCATTCTTGTAATCGCTGTGGTCTTAATTATAATTCTGCCGCAAAATAATTTCCCCTTCCTTCACTATTTAGAATTCATGAACATAAATTTGCCAACTGGGAAATTACATTTGTTCTCATGTCTCTTAATTTTTTCTTGGTTTCCTGTACATAGGTATCCAGAAACTGCACCGATATTTATTTTGCCTTAAAACTGTCGGCCTGTCAACTGCAATCAGTACTCAATCGAGTCGTCTTCGATGTACACCCACACTTTCTTTTGTAACCATAAGCACCCACAGGTCCGAGTTGGGGACTGGGCGCGTGAGTTGCGTGTAGAACGTCCGACCTGCCCCCCGCCTGCGCGCGTGCGCGTGCCCAGTGACACAGTCCGGATCCCGCCCGCCCACCGCACACTTCAATGGGTGCTTCGCTCGACGCATAAAATATCTAGTCACGCGGGATAATATAACTGCTACATTATGTCTTTCTTTCATGTAGTCTACACACATACTATCTACTGGGAAAACTTAAAATTTTGATGGGTCCTAAAATTAGGTTTCTATTGATATATTTTCATTAATTAGAATTTCACTTCTTTATTCGCTAGAATTTCATCATCATTTCATTAACTGTGAAGATATTTACTCTTATTCTCAAGAAGTTCCCACTAAATAGCCAATGTAAACCGCTCTCATGTTAAAATGTTTTCATATGAAAGATTTTCCCCTCAATTTAACAACAGATTAACGTACGTCTACATCCATTGTATTCACATACGCATTACAAATAACTCGAGCTGGAGGCATTATTACTTCTGTTTTGCAAATGTTTGGAGGAGAATAGAATCCACTCACTAAATAAAACTTGCAAAAATTCAGACTCCACGTATTGCTTGTAGCATTTAGCGATAAAAAGGTCTACAAATGTTATAGAGATCGTAAATGGAGAAATAAACTGGAACTGAGTGCATTTTTCTTCTTTTTTTAAATTTATGTAATGTACTTCTTGTTTACGTAATATTAAGCGAAAGAAAAGAATAGAGCTCAAAAGTGACAAATTTTTTGCATCAATGACTGAACTGCTGGAAAGTAAAACTCAATAACAAGGGGTTATAAAACTACATTACTAAACTCAATATTTTCCCTAATATTTTTAAAGACTTGGTTAAGTGTTTTATCGATAGTACAATTTTGAAATCAATTGTCTATCACAGATATATTAAGTACTCATTCTGTTTTTCTACACTTCACATAATTTCATATTTACTTATATACATCTATACGCTAAGATTAAATAGATTTCGAATCACTTTCAAATTCATTCAATTTGTATCAATGACTCTACCTTATTATTCGTCATATGAAACGGCATCGAGCCCAGTATATTGAACCCACATTACTGTTGTGTAAAACAAAAGTTGAACTTTGCGTATATTGTCGATTTCAGATGTTTCCATATAAGAATGGAATTAATTAAATGCAAACAATAAAATAATCAATTAATAAAATTAATTCAGTATTATTGAACGGGATTCTTGTATAAAAATGTGTGCAAAATTTCAATTTTTCGCATTTTCGATTTGATTCCAAGTTCAAGAATATAACAATAATTCTCGTTTCACAAGATTACACCTTGTTTTACACTTTTCATTTCACATGCTTGGATCATTTTTAAAGTAATCGCTGCTTATGTTTGCGAAAACAAACTGAAGAAGGTTTTGAAGAAATGTTTGGCATATTTCTTCTTTACTAGAACTGATACCCATTGTTAATAAAGATGAATACAACTCTGAAAACAAAGTTCAGAATAGAAGTAGGATCAATGGAAAAGGAAAAGTGTTTTGGCTATTTTCATTTTGGATTTGATCTCATTAAATTGAAAAACGGTTTTGTAGGCAAGTACATATAATGAATTCGTCATGACAATATTTACAACATAAAAACAAATTTTGCTGTCGGTTTAAGATAAACAAATTTTATTTGAAAGAAAAGTATAGAATTTGTAATTAGTTTTAAGGAATCGGATTTGAATTGGGAAACTGGAATCAAGGCAAAAAATATGGAATTGAGATCGGAATTGAAAATGTTTCGAATTGGCACTTCATTAATTTATAAATGTAAAACACATTCCGTCATTTCAACATGAATACATCCTGTTTTACGAACACTATTCCATGACGTTGTGTTTTCGTGTGCCAGGAAGTAATAGTATGTTGAAAAATTCATTTTTTTAGTCACAACATACATTATCAGATAAACTTTCATAACTAAATTATCTTTCTTTCATAATTCTAGCACTATAGAAAGTACTTCATTAATATATTAATCTTGTGCAACACTTTTGAAGGTGTGCTGGAACGAGAAAACATAAGAGAGGGATTGGGATCGAATCTCATCTTCCACTCTTATGTCCATTAGATAATGTTCAAAAGATACTGAATTTATTCCAATACTTCTTCGAACATAGCAGCAAACTTCATCGTGTAATTTAGGTTGCATAGTTCCCTACTTTTATTACCCTTTACATAAGACATTATGAAAAAAAGCATTCCATCCATACGCCCTTGACTGGAAAATACAAATTTTTCATCGTTCGCTTGTTTAATCAATTTGAACGTTTCTTAAACTGATTTTCCACTTTTAAAGCACTTAATTGTAGGACCTAAGTTCCATACTTTAAAGGGTGACTAAGCCAAAATAATTGCATGAAGGACATATGGATAGCTTTCTCAAGGCCGATGCGGAATTCTCTGATCTTTTGTTGAGATGTGATCAACTATACTGAGGCTTCCTTAAAACATACATTGTCCGGGCTTATGGTTATTTGTGAAAACACGAATGCACTGATTTGTGAACAAAAGGAACATATACGGTAACTTTGATTCAATGTTTTATTCTCCGATGAAGGCAGAGTACTCATTTTGTTGTTAGCATCTTGCCCTCCCACAGAAAATTTCAGAAAATATTAATTCAGAGAGGGTATTGTAGAACGGCAAAAGAGCCTGCAGCTTCTGATTGTGATTTAGTCATCTTCTTTGGGAGCATACTCTGGACATCACGAAAACAAACAAACAAACATAGAAAGGGTTTACTTTAGTTTTGAATTGAATTTCTTTGGTTAAGATTAATTTTGACAATTACAATTGGTTGATGAATGTATTAAGTAAGATTTTGATAGTTTTGAGATAGAACCTAAATGGACTTACAGTTTTTACGCTATAAATAATTTCTCCAATTTAAAATAACTAAAACAATAATTTAATACATAATCATTTTAAAATTCTAAAGAAAAACTGACTGATTCTTTTGTGAACTTTTAAATACTTAGTTTAAAACTTTTTAAATATCTAGTTTTCAACAAAACTAGTGCAGTAGAAAAAGTTAAAAAGTTAAATATTTTAATAATTTGTTAACAATGGGACAAAACTGAGCAGTGTTTTCCATAAGGTTTTCTTCCATAAGGAAGAACATCACTGAACACCTTCTGCCAATCAACCCTTTAATTCAGAAAGAAATGTATTGAACCAGATAGGTTTGAGGGAAGATTATGTATTCAGAACACTTATTTGTTATATCTCTAAAGAAACAGAAAATGTATTACTATCTATATTTTTCTTCTTTTAAACCGTACGTCAGTTGCAATTCGTTCATTTTAAGATTACATCAATTTTCGCTGAAAAATACCTGGAAAAAGAGATCAGAGAATATGTTTTGATGTAGAACAGAATGTGATTATGAGAATCTAGAAACAGGCAAACAGAATTGTTCAGATCGTTATGTAGGAGTGACACCGAAACACGTAATAGGGTAGTACCGCGAAGGATTGAGATAGCTTTAAAAGAGTACCTTGTGGAATTCCATTGAACAAATGAGGCAAAAGAGTCTGCAATGAAATTTGAATTTTTTCACCGAACAATCGGAAGAAAATATCGCTCTTTGAATAAGAAAAGATGAACAATTAAAGTATGATTTCCAACGTGTAGATAACACTGCTCAAAGTGCTGCGACATACAACAAAGCGAAACCCGCTCCAACACGCTGCAACAAAGTAAAAACACGCTACTACAACGTCACGGTAGATGCTCCCTATTACAAAGCAGTTTTTGCTCCAGACCGTAAAACTTGTAGTGTAGGGTCATTCCAAAAAGACACCTCATATCTTTGTTCAAACTATAAACAAAGGATAATCACAGATAATGATAGTTCTAATCACAGAATTATTGGAGGTGATTTGTTCCGTGGAAAACATTAGGATGTTTCTTTCACACATTCAAATCACCCTCCTCGTCTTTCCCTTGAAAAGTGCTTGGGATTTCATCGTCTGCATTTGCATTATTACTTTTCACTCTGTGATTTATTCAATAACCATGGAATGACAATACTGAAGTTTCAGTTAAACATTGTATCATTTTTGAAGTACACTCATCAAAATGGACTACCTTACAAATCTGAGTCTTTGAAATAAAATCATGAAATCATACTCCTCTAACCCCTTGAGAAACATTACCCAACACTGGCATTTTGTTCCATTATTCGGTGACCAAGTAAGAAATTACAACCAATCTCTTAGAAAATCACAAATTAGCGGCGTATGTATGCTGCGACTGTCTCAATCTACGGCCGCTAGACAGCGTATCGTTGTGTTTGAATTGCCAGAAGTTCACATAGTCGCTTGCAGTCGGCGGGTGCAGACTGCAAAGTTTCCAGCAGCGATGTGGAATTTGTATTCGGCGAGATGTGAGTGCTCCACTCATCATCAATACCACTCATCATATAGCAGTCGTCCATCCTAGGAAAAGGTGTTCAGATGCGCGTAAATTGCAGCAGGAACACCTTGCAATTCCCCAATACCAAAAAAGAAACTATCTATGACTTAACTAAAAATTGACCACGAACAGTTCAATAAATAGTTGATTACATAAAATGATTTTACTATGTTTATCCAAAATATTCACAATATTCTAACATAATTTTATCTTCTTAGGAGGCATGATTGTATGCGATTGAATTCCGGATGAATCACGATTGTTTTCGGGATGTAAAGTTCACACATTTAAAAAATTCCAACGAAAAAACATTTTTTAAAAGATAATTTCATATGTCATTTTATTGAAATATTCGTGAAATTTAATCATTCACTCTTTCACTTTCTCATATACGTAGTATAGAGAAAGTCTTGTAATTGAGAAAAAATTATGTCACGAGATATTTACGGAAATATCCGTTTTGTGTGTCCCTGATACCGAAGAAGCGTGACGCGTCTGTCTGCTGGTACCGATTCTGGCAAAAGAGTTGAGTCAATTTCATTCATATTTCGTATTTAGCACAGTATCTGCTTGTGCTCTGAATTATCTTACCTTTAATAATTATATGAAGATATAAATACAATTTTGAAAATTTCACGAAAAGGCTCCAAATTTCTTTTTTACTTTTTATGCATTAGTATGTACTGCAGATGCATAAGTGTTATTTCGCTTAGAAGTTTAGAACAGATGTAGGAAAAACTTTTTTCAGCCGCACTACCTCATTTTTTCACAATTTCAAGAACTTGAAAACTATTTAACGGAGTACATGTACGAAGCACAGGGAAAATACAACTTTATAAAACTAAAATGAAAGATACAATACTGATAACATTGATCGGAGAACGAAAACCCACTCCAAGTATGAAATTGCATAATTTGTACCTTGAATGAAATTATATTTACTTAACACGTGTTACGCTATTCAAAAGACTGAGTGATCGCAAATCGTTGTGAAATAATATTCCCAAAATTTATTTCAATCTTAATAAGTATTAAGATTGCTCAGAACTCGGAAATAGAAGTCTTTTTAGATATGTGTGAAGGAGGAGTTAATTACGTAAGTTGAGTAACTAGCCGGGTACATATGTTTTCAATAAAATGTATGCTTTGAAAACGGCTTTCAATAGTCTAGTTTAATGAATATTTCATAAATTTGATTAAATTTCAATTCGTAAACAATTTCAATCAAATTTGATTACAAAACGATATTTTTCTGATTCACTTCTTAGAGTGGATACATGCACTAAATAATTCCTTTAATCCATTTTATACATGCTTTATTTAAACAGATATGATATAAATGTTTGTGAAATAGTATAAATCTAATTTTTCCTTATAAAAGTAGACTACAGAGTAGACTTTTAAAAGCGTATGACAAAGTATATGCAATGGTTTTGCTCCACTAGTTTTAGAACTAAGATGGTCGGTATTAAGTTCCCTTTTGCTACACAAGTACCCAGTGACCACGACATAAAAATTACCAATGTGGTCAACTTTCGCGCTATACGTCGGTGCAATTAGGGAATTCGGTTGGATAGTTTGCGAGTCCAACATATCATTTTTTAATGTCATTTAGAAATCACCAACCATTTTAGATATACTTTTTGGACCTTCATTATTTTGAGGTCCTCTTCAAACGGAGCAATTCGGAGGCGACGCGACGGAAAGATCCAAATGACCCGACTGCCAGGGAATGCGTATCCTATGCGTATCCTTCCCTTCCCACGCGACCTGTCTGGAAGGTCGTGCGTCCGTTGCGTCTCCTGCGTAGAGCACACTTCTTTCAAAATGGCAAGCGAGCAGCACATTAACAATATGAATTTTCGTTTCTTTTTTGGATATTTGGATGAAGCTGATTCTTGTAAATATCAGATACTGTCTAATCGTTGGTCACATTTTTAGCCTCTATATTACACAATAGGGTAATGTTTACGTTAGCATAACAAAGTAATAGGAGGTTTACTTGGTTTAAGCGCAAAAATATCCCTTTTGAATACTATCGAAAATACATGTTGAATAGATCAAACAATGAACACACAATTTAAATCAATATTAAATTTATTTATAAATAAACTAGTAAGTCACTTGTTGTGCCATGCTACATTTTTATTCATTATTTGTATATATTTATTTCACACTGTGTTTCTTAATGTGAATATTTTTAAGATAATAGTCAAGGAAGAGATAAATGAAGAGTGACAAACTAGTTTTGTAAATAATTCCTCATAGTTTTTGTTGAAGATTGAGCATTTGTAACCGCTTTGTTGTGTAAAGTTAATTCTTTGTATTGCAAAGTATTCTTTGAGTGAGGCCGTGAGTTTCCTGCGGGTATCGTACTCACCTAAAACTCAAATCGACGATACTCCAATCCGTCGAGTTGCTCCGTATGAAGAGGGCAAAAGCAACGTCATAGTCACTAGAATGAAGTTTACTCCCTCAGTTTCAATTTTGTACAGTCTTCTAAGGATGTAGAACTAAAACATCGTTTTTACTTTCTCATAAATGATGCATGGAAAAAAAGTGGGGTGCACTTTTAGGAAGTAATTGAATTAATCCACGATTTTGGAATTCCTATTCTAGAGAAGAGTGGACTCTGTTCCATTGTAGGGTACTTGGACAAAACCTTATTCTTACGGCCTACTCGTAGCGAAATTGGCTGTTGTTTGTACGTGTGAGAAAATGGAACACCTGAATCGTGAAGGTAATACGAAATGCCGACGGGGCATAAAAGTTTAAATACCTTCATTCTTCATTTTGATGGTTTATGTGATATATAAGCGAATAGAAAATCATCATTAACCAAAAATATTTTTGCTACTGACACATACATAATTGTTTTTCACTTGCATATGTTCGTGGGTTATTAGAAAGTAGTAAAATGAACCCGAAGAGTGAATTGGCTATACAATTAAGGATTGTTTTTTCTTCCTTTCTGATACGTTGTCGAATACTTCGTTTGATCTGACTTTATTAAACTGCAACTAACGCACTATCTTTCTTAGTAGGGACTACCATCCGCAATTTCTGCGTCTTTCACGTCACCGCCAAAACGCAGGATAGATAGATGGGGTGACGGAAGGAATACGGCGTCTTCCCTACATCTTTACCCTGACTGTTGCCGGACACTCGAACATCGCGACTATAATACCCGAGGAGGTCGCCATATAACAGTTTGCTGTTACATTTCATTACTAAAAATTTCTGGGAGGTTCTTCACATTTCTATTTGCTCCATTCGACTCAACATGGGTTTATATCCATCAGGACTGCCACTAATAAGCCCAGTGACACACGTCCTCACCTAGGCGTTCTAAGGCTGACTTAATCCTCGTGGAGGGTGAACTTGTTCTGGGCCTCCATCGGAGGTGTCATTATTCATCTTAGCGACCTCGAAAACAATGGATTCGATACACCGGAAAATATTTCTACGTATTATTCTTATTGGCACTTCCTGAATCAAATCCTCATTTCTTCGCCTTCTCTTTCATTCTCATTATCTGTTCCTTCTCGCACTGAGACTACGACACCATCTTTTCACTTTCAAAATTCGGAATGATTTCTCGGACTGGGGAGTGGGGAGAGGGTAAAAACAGAATTAATTCAGACAATATTTCCGTCTTTTATGTGTTCCCTAAAATTACAATAACGTTTCCAAATAGTTAATGAATTTTTAAGTTAATTAGTTGTTGTAAATTTTGGGGTAAATCAAGTATATATTCGTCCATATTTTATACCTATTCTTGTGGGAAAACATGGCATAGTCCAGAATTCTTGCAATAGTTCGCTCCAATGTAAAATATTTTCATTAAAACCTTTATCGCGGAAACTGTTCATCATCGACAATGCGGGATTTGACAGATTTTCGGGATTCTATGCCTTTTTTCGGTACTGTCCCGAAACTATCAGGACGGGTGGCGAAAGTGTCTGAGTAACAGGCTGCCCCGCTGCCGCAGAAGGGAGATTTCACGGCTGATGACTAGGAAGCGGGGAGGGCGATAGTCGCGGCAACCGGCGCCGGGGGTGGCTGCGCGGCGGCGGCGGCGGCGGCGGCGGCGGCAGCGGCAGCGGCCCCGCGTGGCAAAAACCACGCTCAAGGTCACCGACCCCGCAGTCAGCTGTCGTCGCGGCCGCCGCCGTGCCGCATCTCGTGGCTCCCGTTCCGCCCCCAACTCGCCCCACCCCACCCCACCTCACCCGCGTCCTCAACGTTGTCCCCGCTGCAACCGCCGCCCCCGCCGCTGCCGCTTCGCGAACTCCGGAAGTAGAAAGAAAAGAACAATAACGTTTGCTCTTGGGAAGAAGCTCAGCAAGCATCAGGAGCACTTTTTTAATACAAAATATGGTACTTAAAATATAGCTCATTTTGTTGGCTATGATTTTTATGTTAACCCATAGGATTTGTCCTATGGATTTAATTGAAGTTGGTCCGTACTACTCCTCAACTTGAAACAATTGCAATTCCCCAACAACAACAAAAACGATCTAGAACTAACTAAGCACTGACTTAGTGCAGATCAGTAATAACTAAAGGGTTGCAATAAATGGCATACTTTTGTATTTAATAACAAAATATATTCATGGTGCTTTGACACAACTTTGTAATTAGTTAGTTGGTATGAATGAGCGAAACACGATTAAACAAAATAATCATGAATGTTTTCGGGATAAAAAGTTTATGCTCTTATATAAATATGATTTTCCCTGTACATTTTATTGAAATTGGTCCGTACTACCATCCACATGGAACAAGTTGCCGTGTCTCCTAACACGATTAAATGAATTAAGTAACTGAGACAGTTCGATAGTTTTTACAGTTTCTCAATAGAAAATGATGAAAATGTGTAACTAGTCGGGAAAATTAGTTCTTACTCACAGTGAAATATGCAGTGTGATAGCAGGAAGTGGGAAAAATTGTATTTTTTTGTATCTGCCTATTAGCGAGTGTTCTCAAGGGACCGACCGATAATGCTATATCTTATCTTATTAATGTATCTTCCCTTGAAAATAATAACTATCATTTGAAGATTTCGGTCAAATGAGATTTTAGAAATAATTAAGTTTCATATAAGCTCACAAACGCAGTTTCGGTGAAAGGAAATAATCAATTTACAATCCAAAGGACTCTTTGGGTAGTTTGCGATGTAGATTCAAATTCCAGAACTACTTCGCGATAACAATTCAAATCCATTATTTTCTTATACCAATCCTATGCTCTCTATTTCATTCAAATTCTTTTAGCGAGAGTTGATATACTAATTGAAGAATTCATCTCAATCAATAGAGAAAAAAAATTATAAGCGATAATCCGTAAGTTACCTGTTTGGAAATCATATGAGCTTTACAAAGGATGAGTTGGTATCAATGAAAATTGGAATATCTTATTTTCCCACACAAAAAATTACTGTAAGTAAACGAATTTGACATATCAGAAGCACTAGATATCGCCATGTTCTTTGCAGAAACTGGCTTCCACTCTGGATTAATTCTGATTCTGAACTTGCATCGGAACATCAATAATTTTTTGGTCTTAGAGAAACTACTAAATTGACCAATAGCTATTGTTCGTACAAAACTAAATCAGGTCATGGAACTTCGAAAATAGTTACTATATATAAATCATCATTATATGTCTGTTATATTCCATTTCTGTTCAATCTGTGTTGTGTGTGTTTGTGTATCTGTGCGGTACATACACGTTGTTACTCAGTTATTAAATGAAGCTTATGTCGCGCTATGAAAAGTAAGAGTTAACTTCAGCAAGTGCACGTGACACGCAGAGTCTATACATAGATCTGAAATTAAGTTATGTTGATTTTTTTATTCGAAAGTTCCATTTTTATAATTTAATAGTGACAAGTTTTACTACATTTAGCATATGAGTGTGAAATGCCCTTCATTTCATAAAAAAATTTCCCAAAATTAAATATAATATTGAATCATATGTTTAAAAAAGGTTTTAAAAATATAGTATTAAACATAAAAACATGAGGTTTATAAAAACATAAAAATTAAATATGAAACATTAGAAAATTGTTTACTGATTCGAAAGTATAACTACAGTAGTCTCTTTTTATAATGATAATCACTTTATAACGATGAAATGAACGAGGATAGTTTTATTGCCATAAAAGTAATGTATTTATTCTTTCTCTACACCGATACCACTCTCTTTATAACGATGGCATTTCAGTCGTTCAAGTCGCTTCAGTTCTTTGCGGCTTCAAGACAAAGTCAGGTCACTACTTTGGAAGGGGAAAAGGAAGCGAACTAGGATGACGGACTTCTTCCATTAGTGTAAATAGAGTAGAAAAATAGCAGGGTATAATAGAGAAAAAATGTATAGATACGGCAAAATATAATTCTTTTTTCCAAATTTAATGTTGGTAAATAATAGTATTACTCAGTCCTTTGGATATCGTTCTGGGAAGAGAAGACTGTATGTGTATTTGAAATGTCCAATAACATATAACATTATTAGCTCCCTCAGAACCATAACACTTTGAACTGAACTAATTTTACGATGCCACGCATATTAGTAAATAGTTTAACATCTATAACCATTTCTGTCATGAGTGCACTTGGGAGGAAAAGAAGGAAAAGTGTATTACTTCGAACATGGAGCATCCTTTCCCATCTCTCCTTATGTAAAGAGCGTTCACCATTCCTGGGAAGGACTGCAGGAAGGCTTAGCATCATCGCTACCTGAACCGTAACCAAATGGATTTATTTTTGGCGATCCTTTTAACTGGTTGGCCCAGTTTTTTTGGAGACGGGCTGAGCTGGGTGTGAGGAGAGGAAGAACGCCTCCGCGGAGATTGGTGGATCGCCGCTGGAATTCTGGAGGCAAGTCTCGTCCCTCGTGCTATGCCACACCGTTATCGACCTGTTCGTCGCTGTGACACTGCACGAACACACTGACGTCCAATCTTCTAGTCCGTATTAGTTGGCAGGCGCTGTTGTTCCTTTTAACCCACTGGCAGTAGTGCTCCGGCATCCATTTCATGTAAACTACATGAATAGTAGACATGGGCATATACGCTTGAAGACTTGTCATATATGGTATTAAACGAAGTCTGTTTTTAAACAAATTTAACAAAACTGACTTAAGTTAAAATTTATGAGACTTAGCGAGGGGAGTGTTTATGTCATCCCATCTGAAGAATATAAATCTTCCATTTGTGTTCACTTCTCCAGAGAAAGAGGTGTACTGCGTTTTCCAGTCACAAAATCCCCAGACCATAGATATTTCCGGAATAGATATGGATCATCAGAAACTTGGAACAATGTGTCTGTGATGAGATATGTTAAATGTGGCGGCGTATACCTTGTAATGACTTGTAAATATTGAGCTTTCGGAGAGCAATGATATTCCATTGGACTGATATAAAATGCAATTGTGATTGAAGTTTTTTCATCCACTGTCATAACTTTTTTGTATACTTAATGGGTCGAATATAAAATTTAAATCTTATTAGAGTAATACCTAATGTACATTTGATTAAATAAATAAAATAATTTAAATTTATCTTCATAAAGAAATATAGTGTCCCAATCGCAAGAAAGCTTTTGTTGTTTAACATATACAATTGATGGACCTAATGGCGTAAGTTGTTCAACCCATACGCAAAAAGTTTTCGTTTCCGCATAAGGTGCGAATGTGAGACTATATTCCTCTCTCATCTATCCTTACCATATACAACATTATCATCTTGACCCACGTATCGAGTGGTGTCAGATGGGGTACACGGTCTTAAAAATATCCTGTAACATGTTACCGTACATTATGTTGCCCACTAGATTTCAATCTAATTTTCAATCAGGTATAATTCAGAACCTTTAAATTTTATCTCATCAAAAAACAAATTACTGCACGAGTTATCCAAGATTTGAATCAAAATAGTAACCGTTATTCTATAAACTTTGAAAAGTTGTTTGAATTTTGAAGTATTACTTTCCCTAACATGAATCACAAAAGATGCTATACACCGAAAGTCGTGAAAGCAAGCAAAATATAATTATTTTTAATGTAAAACAAACCATTTACCTTTTTTTTTTCAAAATTTCATTCACTTTTTGATCAAAAGTATTTTATGCGGACCAAGTAAGTTTATTTCAAAGAGAAATGACGATCGATCAGAGAATTACAGATATATTTAGCCAGGGAGGCCTTTGGTTATCAATTTACATTGGTATCACAGATACTGAGGAGACAATACATCTCTTTTTGCACAAAAAAATCTGGCCACGTTAATTTATTCTTTAGGTATTGAGTGGAGTGCGTGATAGGATTCAGATTGTGTAGAATTCCTAGAGAATGGGTAGCAGAGTAGAGGAGAAGATCGCCAGCAAGTCACTGGCATAGTAGAGAGAATATACTTCCTTGCCAGTTATGGTAATATTGACGACAGATGATTTAATCTTTAAAAGTCAAAAATTTGCATAAATAGATGCAATATTGATTTTACCTTTTAAAGAACACCAGTTTAAGCAATATATAGACTATTTACATTTTTTATTTAGTACGTCGTCTCTTGTGGGATAAGATTTTATTTCGAAAATAAATTACTTCTCGAATCTTTAAAATCGATTATTTAAAGAAAATCATAATAAACAAGTTATGTTATTTTAAAACTATTTTTATAGAGCGTTCTGAAGACTCATTAAAATCTTTGTCCGTGGTTTTCGTCGTACCCCTATTGCCATCTACGTCATGGCATACAAGCTAATTGCAAACCATGCTGCTTGTAAATGGATTCAAGAGAATTCACAGTTCAGTTTACTTACTTCAGAAATAAACTATTTTGTTACAAATTTGATTGTCTTTACTAGTTACAATAATTCATGAAGTTAACATAAAAAGTAAGTTAAAAGTAAACGAAGAAGACAAGGCTTTTGAATGCCTTGACTAACATATTAATAATAATAATAATAATAAATATTTATTTGCCCACAGTTTAATAAATATCTGTTGAGTTGTACTCCTAGTGTTTGAAAAAACTTTGAAAAAAAAGTAATAAATTGAAAATAATATTACCCAGTAGAACGTCTTTAAATGCTGCGGACTGACTGTTTAGGATGGGCATATCTGTTTCGCGGGTCCTGTTTAAACCTGAGTAATATCAACTTCTCAGAGCCAGCTGTCTTTAACCGTTAGGTTTATCAATTGCAGCTTCCAGCGTAGGTGATGACCAGTTTTACCACTGCCTCGGTGCAGTCGACGTTGTTTCGAGCAGTCCTTAGAGATTCCTAAACTGCGCGCTTTCCATGAAAATTTTAGTTTCAGAATTAATGCTCGAGTACAAGGTACCATCAAAGCCTGTTAATAACATGTTTGTATCCTTACTTCTTACTATTTTCTAACGTTTTTCGACCTCCCGATGTAACGATCTCGAACATGTTTCCAGATATATTTTTTCGAGTTTTTTCAGTCATCTACGAGAATGACGCAACAGTTTTACTATATTATTGTTTTCTTAATATACACTTTCTAATAGATTTTCACGAACATGCTAGATGGCAGATGTGCTAGATGATGCAGGAATGCTACCAACATTATTTGACTTCATAAATAATACGAGCTAATATGTATAAATAATACCAATATGTATAAACCCGGCGTTACCGGGGAGCATGAATGGATTATAAACTTTTTGTGTTCCTATTTTTTAATAGTTGTGTTTTCAATTATTTCTTTTCATTAAACTTCGGTCAGAGTAGTGCCCATAATCTTAGTTGAAACCACGCTTCTATTCTGAGTCTTATTGACCTCAACCCAAAGCTTAGGGTTCGGAAACGTGAAATGACTTAAATTAAGATACTATGGTTGTCTTTCTCCACCATGTTTGTCGACTCATACTCAGTTACCTGTGTTCCAAGGTCGGTCGAAGTTGCTCCAGGTATTTCGGAGTTATGGTGAACTCTACACACATACATATATACACACATTTAAATATAGATTTATATAAATATACATTTATGTATATAGACTAGTTTTCCCCCCTAATCGACGCGTTTATTTCATTTTAGTGGAATATCTTTACGATTTCTATATAATTCAATTTTATGAAATTAAGTATTCATTTCATAATAGTCATTTGTATTGGAGATACGTGTTTAATCCTATTAAACGTATGGTTCACTGGTTATTACTGGTTTTTTTCCAATGCGTAAATTTTCACTACTCGATCCGAGAAGAATGCACATTTTTGAATCGTTTAGACTAACACGAAGGAAAGGCAAAGAACAAACATTTTTGACAAATTTTCTCGTTTTTTTCAGATCACATGTAAGACAGTAACTTGCATAGATAAAAAATAGGAAAACTTCACTGCATGTGCGCTGTTATACGGTTATTTTACTACCAACACTGCTTGTAAGTAAAGAACATTCGAAACATAACAAATATGATCTATTGTTTTACTAGATAAACGTCATTAATCATGTTACGTCGAATGAAAATGGGAGACGGGACCGGGATTCGAACCCGGGACCTTGAGCTCTACGCGCTCATGCGCCTACCAACTGCGCCATCCCGTTCGCCTCTCGGGCCCGTCTACCATTCTCATTCAACTTGTGAAACCCAAAGACCTCTGAGGTGGTCTCGTAGAGACTAGATTCCTCATCTGAGGCGACTCCCTTAGGAAGTACTTGATTTGGGTATTATTTTCCATTTCTGGTTCACAAACATAGAAATCTCTTAGATTACGGTGAACCTCACCGCCAGGTAACAGATTAATCATGTTACGTCGAATGAAAATGGGAGACGGGACCGGGATTCGATGATTAATCTGTTACCTGGCGGTGAGGTTCACCGTAATCTAAGAGATTTCTATAGATAAACGTCGTTAAAAATCACAAATATTAAAATGCAGGGAGCTTTACGTCAATTAACGGGACACAATCATATTTATTAACACAAAAATTGTTATTGTTGGGATAGAAATAAAACTTCACTGCATGTGCTCTGTGCATTCCATTACTTTCTAAATTTAATTCTTGAAATACCCACACGTGACTTCTGATATGTTTGCTTTACTTTCAATACAACGTCATAAACAACTCGAAATTCATAAAAATCGAATTGAGTGGATTGGTTTCTGAACACCTCCAATATTTGTCACGATTTCAATATTGGTACATTCAACACTAATTTGTTTTTCATGTAACTAAGCTCATGACCAACTTCATTCACAGTTTCTTTCTAAAACATTAATTCCAACATAAATATTTTGAAGAATTAACACCCCAGTATCTTATAAAGCAAAATAAATACATTTTTCTGTCTCAGCAAAATACTATGAAGCGCACGTCTAACATGCCTAGCTTAGTTTTAGGAATAAAAATTATTGCACACTAATACAAGATTTCTGAGATTTAGTAGATTTTTTTCATCAGTTTGCTGATTTATGACCATCTACCTTCCTAAATCTTATGTCATCTATTATTACTACAGTATTCATTTAGGTGGATTAAAATTGCTGTATAAATTATACTCAAGGTAATTTTGCTACGAACATAGCCGTAAGTATAAACAGTTATCTTCGGAACAACAAAAATATGATCATGCATACATTGTTGAACTTAATACGCATTGTTAAAAAAATAATGAAATTAATAAGTAACCTTTACGTAAATTATTGGGACAAAATCATACTTAATACATATCATTACGAAATAAATACAATTTAACTGTCTATATTTTGTGAAAAAAGTGTATTTCGCCCCTCTCTAAATGTAATTCTTGCAATACTTCCACAGACGACATAAATTAGTGAAAAGCTATAATTCTACAATAGAAGCGCTCGGAAGCGAATGTGATGGTGTTAACCAAAACGAAATGTTGCTGCACAAACATTTACACTAATTTAACAGTAAACCATCATTAAAAAATGCTCAGATGTCTGAAAAAGTCGTTTATTTTATTAGTAACTGGTTGAACAGTTTGATAAATTATCGAGAACTTTGTAATTCTTTCTCAAACATAACTTCCCATTGGAAGACTACAAGGAATAAACAACTCACTTATTTAGGACCTTTGATATACTTTCAATGCAAATTACAAGCTATTTCATGTCATACCAAAATACTACGAAGCACACAACAGTTAATATGCCCGGAATAATAATTGATCGATTCTTCTTTCGTGTACGCCGTATTTTATATTAAATGTTTGTTCTATTTCTTCCAAGTTCTTCATATACAATACTCGTAACTTTTCCTCTAAAATAAGCATTTAAAAATAAAGAACAAATTATATTGAAGGCACTACTACAAGCACAACTATCTATTTTACGCAATCACAAAATTCATGTTTTACTACAATCGTTTTGGACATTATCCATCGTCTTTACCTGTTTATATCTTCACAACAAGTGTATTTCCGTTTTGAACAGTTTTGAGGCACAAGGTGAGTAGTTCCATTATGCCTCCTACGTCAAGTTCTGTCCTTTCCTTCAGGGAACAGTCTTCTAGCCTGGTTCGTTGGCATTGCTGAATGCCTAGATAACAGAGCAGATATCATGTGCTCGGATAGCAAGAAACTGAAGGCGGAACAATCTTCCATCACGAGGGACCTCCGCTCCAACGGCTACCCCTCTACAATGGTACACAAGGCCTTCAAACGCAAAACACCAAGCGTTAAAGAACAAAAAGAGAACATAGGCACGATTGTCATACCGTACGTCCCAGGTCCAGCGGAAACACTCAAGAGAATAGCAAATAAATTCTAATTGAGTACCGTGTTCAGCTCCAGAACAACACCAAGGAGCATTCTCACCAAGACGAAGTCAACGGATGAAATCCAAACACTCAAGGAATGCATATACTGTATTCCATGTGAATGCGGCCAAGAATACATTGGCGAAACAGAAAGACCGTTACCCGTGCGATTAAAAGAACACCAAAAAGTCGTCCGCCAGGCAGAAACCTTCAAGTCAAGATTTGCTGACCACGCCTGGGAAAACAGACATCGTATCCTATGGGAAATGGCCTCCCCCATCGCCAAAAAGCGATCTAAAAATATGGAAGATCAAGGAAACCGCATACATCCGCCTGGCTAGTAATCCAATGAGTCAACCTTCAATCGATGCTTTATGAATGCCAATAATAAAGGGTACTAATACTAGAGCAGCACAACACAAGAGGGTAAACATATCACCTAAACCGCCGGGTCGCAGTGGCCCAATGGTAACGTCCTCGCTTTAAGAACCAAGGTACACTTGTTCGAATACCGGTGCTGTCGGACGCCTGAAGATGGACGTTGACAGAATTGTGTGATTGTTCAATTTATTTCGAAATTTTATTTCTCCGAAAAGGTTAACCTACCTTCAAAATGTTTCAAGGTAAGTTCATAGGTTATTTTTACAAAATTAATTAACGTTAAGCAAATATTTTATTATTTTCAAAATTAATATTACGACCAAACTTCTCAATTTTTAATCGGAGTGCTGTATGATTAATACATTCAGAGCTATGACGAAAAGACGAAGAGACTGCAAAGTCCCCCTTTTTCCATATTTATCGAAAACTAAGTATTTTTGAAATATCAAGATTGGATAGGATGATGTTGAATCAACGACATTAACGAATAAATGTGGTTCCAAAATTGAATTTGATGTGCAATAAATCAGAAATGCAATTTTTTGAAATGTCCCTTTTCTGTCCTTTTCCGACGTATTTTTATCAAAAAAGGTTTTTCACGGTGAATAATATTTAAAATTAGAGGGTGACCTAATCATGCATCTATTTGCTAGAAACGATATTTTCCGAAATACATAAGTTTTTGGTGTTTTGAAAATGAAGGAGTCAAATTCCGCTATGTAACAAAAATTCGTTCCTGAATTGTTTTCGAGACGATTTTAAAGAGCCCTCAACGTTTTATGACGCCGACAAGTGCTTCATAATTTATGTCAGTAAGTATCACGGTCAGGCATGTAGCTTTGTAAACATCAGATATTTTCACTATATTATCTTAATATAACAAAATCAGAATACGTCTGTAAATGTTCTTAAAACGTTTGAATCTCTCACCCGTTTTACGTGATTCTTGTCATTCATGTCATTGCGTGATTCATAGATGTGTTTTCGGGAAAGGTTTTAGTATCTATTTTGTTATGTTAGGAAACACAAGTAACGGGCAATGGCGATATTAGTGAATAAAGTAGGAAAAATCCATCTTCGTAGAGAGATATTTTCATACGCCGGCCAACTGGTTGGAGATAAGTGACAACAAAGCGTGGAAATATTGTTCATCTCAAAGAGTTCTACAAAAATGTCCGCGATAGCTCGTGACTACCTACAAATGTTAACCCAAGTTATCGAAGAAAAAAGGGTTTTAAAGAAAGATGTGTTAAAATACTTCAACTTAATACAGTAATTCAAGTAGGTAAATATAAATCATCATGAAATTAAATGAGTTCTTTGTTTTGAGCATTAAAGGAAGATGAAAGCTGTCTTTAAATAGTAAAATTTGGACGAATAGTTTAGGTTTTACCAGCGTTTTAGTTTTATGAGCCGCTGTCGCGGCCTCTACTGTCGCTGCCGCCACTGTGTGCTGCCTCGGGGGGACCAGTCAAGCATTCAATCGGCGCGGACCCCATCGTGAGGTGCTTCACGTTAAGCAAACATTTCATTATTTCAAAATAATTATTGCAACCAAACTCCTCAATATTGAATTACTTGTCAACAGAATTCTATCATCAACAATCAGTATAGTGATTTTAGACTTGCTGTTTTTGTCTACTTCAAATTATAAAAAAAGGCACCTATGTGAAGTCGGGGTAGGTGGCAAGTACATAAAATAACCTTATCTTAATTATAAATTAAACCATACTACATAGAATTCAATTAATAAATCTCTTCATACGTACATTACAATTTAAATCCTATATTTTACATTTAATCATATTATTTATAATTTACTAAGATGTTTACTAATATTATAAGTAATGTGAAATAATGTTGGCATGAATTGTCGGTGACGGAAATTTATTTGAACTAATTAGAATACTGACTACAACTTGCCATTTGCAAAGATGAGGTGAACTCGTGGAGAGTTACTTGTGTTTGTGTAATGTACGTACCGGCATTGAGTCTACTTCTTGGCCTAGCGACCAATAGCATAGAGAAATTGTACTGTATGGTGACTTGCATTATGGAATGATACTTGAATAAGGTATTCTGATGTTTCTTAGGCATGTAGTATGTTGTTTTAATTTATTGTTTTTTTCTTGTTAGGGTTGTAATATAGTTTTAGGTGCAGTGTTACATGGAAAATATCCTTTGTGGTAAAAAAATAATAATAAATCCAAACATTGGCGTAGCAAAAATTGTGTTTCTTTGATATAAACGCGAAAAACTGCCTTAATATTACAATATGGAGGTCGAAAACGTAATCAATGAAATCATAGTAGAATATGCCTTAAATCTTTGATTGTTCTGGACTTCATGTTCCATTTTTGTTTATTTATTTTATCGTAAATCTCTCATTTAACTACGCTCACCTTTACTCAATTTAATTTTTCCGCGGGAGGAGGGGAGGTGGGATTAATGATGATATAAATAGGGACTTGACATAATTTTATTCAGGATTTGCAGAACCTGCTACTCTCCATCGCAATTCCGACTCATGCAATCTTCCTTGAATACTCAATCACCGTTACTTATAAAGTTATACCGTCTGCCATGGTTGGAAGATTTACGATTATAGTACTATGTGCTTGCAATCAATAAGAATTCCTTAGATATTGACAAAGCCATGTTTGCGCAAACAACGGAGTTGCATGACTGGGTGCTCGATGGAGTTGTCTATTTCTGCTAAGAGATTACTTAGATCCTTTTGACCAAGGAGGCAAGATTCATCACAAATTATGGGAATAATCAGCACTTATTGAAAGATATTACGAATATATAGAATAATTTATTTATAATATACTTTTAATTCTCGTCCTCGCGATCCGTCACTCTTTATGGATTATTGATTTGAGGTCAATTACTTGAATTCGTTTGACCTCAACTCAATAATCCGAGAATCGTGAGAGCAATTTCTCCGCGGCATCATTCCTTGAACATGCTGAGAGGACATCTTCGGTCTGACGTGGCCAACTCTTCGACGACTGTGTTGCGTTTTGGGGATGTGGGCGTCGGTTACCTCAGCGGCAAAGCGCGTGCTCGCCCCGGCTCCGTGACGTCAGAGGTCAACCCCATGCGCCCGCGGGCCTGCGAACTCCGCACCGTCGACTTCACGTGCAGGAATGCGAAATGCTTCACCTCCATTTCCTTTCAGCGTTTCAAAAATGGGATCCGCCTTTTCCACTGATGTTGATAGCCGGAGTTGCTTTATTGTCTTAGACCGCTGCAACAGAGGATTGTTCTGCCCCTCTCATGGCTCAGGTGGTAGCATTCTTGCTCATCATCCAGTCATCCCGGTGGGGCCAAAGAAAAATTGTAGCTTTTCACATTAATATAGCTGTGACTACTGAAAAGCGAAACCTCCTTCCTCTATCCACCTCCTCCTAGTATCTCAATAACACTATTACTAACTACTAACCCCTCCACGTGGGCCAAGTTGTTGGTAAACCCAGCTAACCGGCTCACACACTAACAATAGCCTACCACCCAACTCCTATCTCCTATCGCTCCATGTAGGTAAGCTTCTATAGCATGCTAGATTTACAAATACCACAAATAAAAAAAAATTATAAAAACTGATGAAACTATTTTCTGCGAATGAGAGAGGAACTCAATGGAAACTCGTTGAATTTGGAAGTTATCACTCACGATTTACTTATCTTCACCTGACAGGAAAACCAATGAAACGAAACCCCCGTACTTCAATGATCATTAGAATTTGGGGTCCAGTTTCCGCAAGTTTCGATTGATTCGTGGATCATATACCCGTGTATCGTTACATGTGTCATACGGGAAGAATTAACACTTGAAATATCTTACTATATTATTGAAATATTTTGAGAGATATTGCAATATAGCCATAATCATTACGTTTCGCTCATGTTAATAAATTCTTTATTTATAAATTCCGTTTCGAAAACGTTCTTATATGTCTCCCGCTTTCGTGAATATGAGTCGTTTTTCTCGACAGATGTAACAAGTCCTTGAATATGGTATAATTCTAATTAGTCAGAAATGTTTATAAATATTTCTTATTTTCCTTTATATATGTATCCCTTCGCGTACATCCGTAAGTTAACTTACAAGTGTATCCTTCTTCTTGAGTGACTATGACGTTAGTGGTCGACTCATGTCATCTGGTGCGCGGCGGTTTGCCTCGTTAGCCTAAATGAAGTGTTCGAGTAGTTAATTAGAAAGTGATACGGCATTTCTCTTCCTTTCTGAAGTAGCTTTGACAGACGATCATTTGGAGCAGACGCAAAAGAACGAGTCATGGATAGTAATGAGCCAGGGGTCTAAATACGAGATGGCCTTTCCTGACTCGCAATCTCCTGCTTTGATAAATAATTACTGTGGTGAAAAGTGATGGTCTAACATAATACAAGAATTTGAGGTAGATTTTCTCCAGCTTTAAAGTAAAAAAAATAGTCAAATTGATCATAAACTTCGCTTTTGGCATGCACTTATATTCGCTCGTGACACACAGTATTCAATTTAAATTCATACATTATTCAAAAGGATATCGCTATTTATGGACCTACACCTGGTGCGTGTAGGATACCGTACGTCTTCAACATAGGTGCTTAAGTCCTCAACCCTTCTCATTATCAGTTAGAATATATATCATTCTTACAAAGTTGTACATGGCGCGATATTATAGTACACGGCATACGTAATACATGGTGTCAAATTTAATGTGTCAAACTTCATTGAAAGTATTTATTACCAGCTCGCCGGATATTGCTATTTACACCCTTTGTTAACTTTCTTTTGTGAAATTTACCACAGTAATGGTCCTTATAAGAACATCAAATTGTCATTTTTTTAAAGAATGTTTCTAAATCATACGAATTTTTAATTTTATTCTGTGTTTTGTGCAAAACGAAAATATTTAAGAATCCTTTCATCAAAGGGAGCAGACGAATCTTTGGAATGCAATGTTTGAAATAAACTATTAAATTCACTGAGTGAAGTTGGAACAAAACGGAATGATACTAAAAATAGCCTGATTTCAAATTTATTTCCCAAGACACTCTGAAAATCGTCACACTGTGTTTACGAAACTGAAATTTGCCTTAAAAATCCACAATCTAAAACACAGTAAGAAAGTAAACAAAGTGCTGTGAAAATACAGAGTATTATGGAATTCATCCAACGGGTAACCGCACAGAACAACTACACTAGTAAGGCGGTAGTTACATGAAAACAAATAAATGTACTCAGGAAAGAGGGGTCCTGTACAATTTCATCTTCATGTTCCACTTCATTTTCAAAATGAAATGACGTAGGTGGTTCCACCTATCCGATAGTCCTTTGAGGAGGAGCCAACTCAGGGCATTTCTTATTACACGATCTACAATGACTTAATCATGTCCTCGCGTATAACTGCTTGAACAGTACTGATACTGGTATGAAAGAAAGGAAACTTCTCGAATGAAAGCCTAATTGTCACAATCCGACTAATTCTTACTGACAAAACTGACAGTAGTTCACATTAAAGAGAGGCTTCAGATGTGTTATGGGTCCGCATAATTGAACCCCCATAATTCTTGTTGTCAGATTCGTTGTATTCCTTTGAGCAATGAGAGAAAAACGTAAAATATGCTTTATAATAGACGTGACTGCTGCGAGCCGCGGTGCGGAAACCAGAAAACCCTCTTATAAATTTGAAATCATACTCGTGTTCAGTTTAAGTGCACTCCTCTCCGCGTTCCCTTCTTCTGCGCACCTATCGCTAACACTCTACTCCTCCGCAGATAGCCCTCTACCCCACGTTCTTCTCGACATCAACGTACTCTGCTTCCTCATCATGCTTTCCAGCAGAAGCGCGATCGTTCATTCCGGCGATTCTCGTTCCACTACAAGAGCGATGACTCAAATGGAAATGTTTCGCTCTAGATTTGTTAGTGGAATAATGAACCCGTGATCCGCAAAGATAGGTTAATCAGTAATTCCTAAAAATTGAGGCTATGTCTCCTATCATTAATAGGTTTTGTATTTCTGCTGACCAAACATACAATCACATTTTGTTCTTGTGCTGACAACAAATTCCAACGACAAAAACATTGATTTGGTGCTATAAGTGCGAGAGTTCTTGGGCATGGGTGTGGATGATAATGAAATTTTCCCATCATTTCATTGTGTGACGAGGTTTGGTGTTGGTAGTATACACAGTATTGTATAAAGAATATGTTGTCATACTATCCACTTGATTTTTTTCGGCCACGTGGCGGTCATTATCAGTGAATTAAAACCAAGAAGTATATCTGTAATGATCTGATATACCACTTGGTTTTTAATTCACTGATGATGGCCGCCACGCGGCCAAAAAGCCTTATGAATTAAAAAATCAAGTGGATAGTATGACAACATATTCTTTATACAATATCATTAATTTCATTTATTCAACTACTTCTTCTTTCCTGACAGTCTACAGCCCCATATAAAGAATGGTTTCTGTGACAGACGAAACATGCGGCAGAAAATATTTTTTTAAAAACAAAATTGATAATTTAATAATAAGTCGACTGCATGTAATGTTGGAGCTGCCATACCCAGTCTTTGTAAAATGCCGAAGTTCTATCGACAACTATTGACATGCGGAGTTTCTAATCTCAACATTCAGTGCTAAACTCTGGCTTAACGTATAAAAAGGAATAAGATACGAAAATTATTTAATGAGAGATGGATACAGCAGGAAGAGATGGGCTCTAATGACCTTGCTGTTGACGAACCCTTAAAATCTCACAAAAAATGCAGGAATATACTATTAGGAATTTAGTGCAAAACACCCATTTCCACGCGGTGGGAACTGTGTATTCTACAAAATATTCCTGGTGAAGTCGCGTCTACAAGAGGATTAAACAGAGAAGAGAACCCCGGAACGATACCACTCGGCACTGACTACTCGCATCGACAATGAGCATGAATGAAAAATGTACTGACATTATTTTATTTCCGGCGGAGGTAAGAGAATTTTACGTCGGTCTTAAACTATTTACTAACACATACCAAGGGACGCTACCGAAAAGAATTTGAGAATGGTGTGAGTATGGGTGTCGGATAAACGTAATGCATCCTAGGTCGAATATTCGAAAAAACCAGGCCGGAAGGATTACGAAGGAGGACAGGAAGAGGATACGCCAAGAGTCCGCTCGCCAACCATCGTCAGACGTATTATGAAACTGACATACATTTAAAACGTTTCAGCTTTACTTACTGAAACTAGTTAGAATAAGTGTCACACATGGATAAAATTAAAGATAATGTGCCCAACTTCATGATGGTGGCAATGAGCAATACCTAGGAATTGAAATATGAAGGAAAATAGTAGAAAAAGAAGGACGATAACCTCTGAATTAGAAACTTAATGCTGGAAAATTGAAGAAAAATACAATTAAAAAGAGGTATTCAATTTACAGATAAATTCAAAAAGTGGTTATCAGAGATATCTCTCCGCAAGTCTGAATGCGTTGAGGGGAATATGGAAGAGTAGTTTACCATGTCCCCTACTTTGGATAATGAAGTCATTAATTACGCCACAAGTGCCGAGAAAGTTCAGTTTCATTTTCTGAACGGTTTCATCATTTACATTTGTTACAGAAAGATACAGAATAAGCTTTGAAAGTAATTAGTGTTGTAGAGCGATAATTTCATCAGTTTTACTTTTTGTAGAATGGGAACAATTTGAATTAACTTTATCATAATTTTCGTAATTATCAAGGATTTTATGCCTCTTAACTTGGGTTTCCATTTCTTCTTCAAAGAATGACTGAAGCACTCTTTGGAAGGTAACATCGTGTGATCCCAGTTATTGGTCTTAATGGAAGAATCTAATTAATTTCCTCGTTTATTTTGCCGCCTGAAGCTTCTCTGATGGAAGATGGCTCATCCCTCACCACGGTTACATACAGTATTGCTCGGTTATTTCTTGAACTACCTCGCACCCTATCTCGCTATTCCGTCTCTCACTATTCTTGTCACACAAATTTCAGAGATTGTTCTTTTGTGTTGAGTTGTTATGTAAGTTACAAAAATTACAAATGTACAACAATAAAACATCGAATGAAAGAAATGACATTTCCCATATTATGCGCCCACTTTGTGACTATCACTTACAGAACTGGGAGTGACGGAGGGAGTTCTTATTGGGATGGAAGATCAAATAAAATTCTAAGAAGGGTGTTAATCACCGTGGTTTGTGGAAAGTACTTTGAGGTAATACGCTAGCTTCATTCATGTATAAGGTTTCATCAGGAAGAAAAATGTTTCGGAACGTCCAAGTAAAATATTCTGCTTATGGAAACTTCAATATTTTCTGGTATTTCCGTGGTTAGAATTTCTTAATCATACTCCTTGTTTAGCTGCGGTAAAATGGAGAAAAGAGGTATTTACATAATGCGACTGAACAAGTTCTGTATCTTCACACCATTAGTGGAGCAGCACTTCAAATTCTATCTTATAGCAAAGCGCCTTCTTTTTTGATACGGACTTCCCCCCTAAGCAAGGTTTGATTCTCGGTGCAGTGATTTTCCCTACAAAATTTATTGAAGTTTCCTTCGTATTTCTATAGAGTTTATTTAGGTTTTCTACGTATATCATCTTCCTTTCCCGACTCCAGTGTGGATTTAAGGAGATGTTTGATCCACTATTGCTTCAAAGCTCAAGATCGCTTGTTCCCTTCCATATGCGATCACGGAGCGCAAGATTCTCATCTCTCGTTTCCTCGTTTTTAGTTCTTTCCTACCCGACAGGTTTGCATGTTCCTTGCCCATATGGTTATCTTTTATGGCAGAGAAGAAGTGGGAAGATCACGAGTAAAAATATGCAATTTTGTCCGCAGTTTCCATTGTTAAATAATATTAGCGTTCTCCAGGTGACGTCAGTACTTAAGTGTCTCTTCTCCGTTTTTGATATCGTGTGTATCGACGTTAACTAAACACTCCATGCTTATTCAAACCAGGACAAACAGCCTCCTCTCCCGTTCGAGTTCGCTGATCATTTAGAAGAAGAAAGATATACTTGGTCACTGCACCTGAGGAGCAGTAATCTATAGACTACAAGCCTTGCTCCCCGCCCAGATGTGTTCTTATCCGCTCCTCTCCCTGTTTCTCACCGCCGCACACCTTCCCATTGCGCAGTCGCGAACGCGCGCAGCTCCGCATTCCAAACGCGAAGACCACTTGCAGCGCGAGTGCTTCCCCGCCATTTATCTGCAACGGGGTCACGGCGCTTAAATAAGCTTTTTGCTCTCTGGGAACTGTAGCATTCGGAGCGGAAAGCTGCCATTGTTGGGGCGCGGAGCTTGGACACTGTGGTACCCGCATTGGTAAGGAATAATCCCCGTACTTATGCATTGATAGGAAAATATGTGGCCGAATATGGAAAGAACTTAACCACACTTCGTCAGTTTCACTATTTTACCAACTCTAATTTTCGTTTTCCAAAATTTCGACGGTACTTCGGCTTATATAGTTGTATTTGCACAATTTATCTGGGCCTCACCATGATGGAAACTATCAGAAACGAGGAACTAGTGAAAGGGACTTAAAAAATCGAGCGAGCTCATGATTTGAGAACATTAAAAATCTAATTACCATGTAAAATGTGACATAGGAATCACATTAAACCGGGTACGAGGAATTTATAGGACTAGTGATGGGCTTAGAATTGTATATTTTCTGAATGGAGATTCTAAGTTCTCAAATGGGCCTGAGGGAAATGGAAAATTTGATGCAAAATGTTGAGAATCACAGGTAGTTTATAATTCTGTTGGAATAAGTTTTTACTACCCAATGCGAATAATAGACCTGCGCACCAAACACTATTTATGTTTATACAAATAACACGAAAAAAAAATTTCCCTGATTTTTTTGGAGGAGAGCTTTATCTTGGAAGCTGCACCCCCCGTAAAACCATCACTGCACAGGACCAAGGATACATACCGGTTCGAACGATGACACCGATGATTCCTCCTGATTGTCGCTTCACTTGGTTCTCTTTTTATCGAAGATTGTTGAATCGTAGAGAAGAAATGAAGCGTCTATCAAACTCGGTTGATCACCACAAGTACGGGAGTGTCGGCAATCCTAGTCCCTGCCAGCGGCCAACGGTGGGGGTGGTTTCGCGGAACCGCTGGAGCTGTCAACAGCGATCGTCAACGCTGGAACGACTCCGGCGTCGGAGGCGGAGAGTGTCCCAGGTGGTGGGCCCCGACGCGCTAGGGCGCATTTCGGACTCTGGAAAAAGAAAAGCATTCCGACGTTCTTCTGCGCAAATGGAAACCAGCAATCCAACCGAAACAGACTTAAATTGTTTTACGCATCCGCAGGTTTCTTGTGGAACTAGCTGGAGAAATAAAGTGATCGTGAAGGAATTTTTTGTCTCGGGATTCTATTTTTTATCTGGATAGTTAAGACTAGCATAATTTTACTGAGGAAGTACATTTGGTCGCTGATAATTTTGCGCTCTGCTGATATCTTCTATTGCCAACAACAAATGAGACGGAAGTCAGTAAAGAGATCAAATTGATGATGACTAATTTATGATTTTGTAATTCCAATACATATTCTACTACCCTACGAATTTTAACCTTCCTCAAGAGTTGCAACCCACGACGATGGCAGGTTTGCATCTCTGTGAAGTCAACCGACAGGTTGCATATGGAAAACAAAGTACTTCCTTCATTGAATGCATGTGGAAATCATTTCTTAACTTGCGTGCACATGAAGTAAATTTTGTTTGAATTATACGGACTAAAACAAACTGCTTCTTACTCTCTCGTAGATCTTCAATAGACGAGTCAGTATGAGACAAATGGTGACAGATTGTATACAAAAATTATTGAGTAGTAACTATTAATCGTACCCTTAAATAAAATCAAAGATAAAATTAATTAAACATTATGAAAAATTATACGAGTTAATCGGAATATAATGTAACATAAGCAAACACAGAAGGCCTTAGTTTCATAATTGGAACATGTCCTGTTGTATACTATAAGAGTAAGTGCTGGTGTAATCTTGAATAAACGCAAATAAGAATCGTATATTTTCTTTATAAACGCACCATTTAATCATCTGTGAGTAATAATGAAACAAGAAATGTTATTTAAAATTTTATAATTCGTCTTGGGAGGGGGGGGGAATTAGAGGCCATTTTAGAACAATTGATTTTTTGATATAGTTTTGAGAGTGTCACGTCATTTGCCACCAGCGACATCTGCTACCGAAAAGGACGCGATTAGGTCACATAGGGAAGACAAGGTTTTCCCTCATATTTTCCACCGCCCAAACCTGCTCAACGGCTTCATTACCTCCATGAAATTTGTTTCTCTTTAATATGAAAAATTTCTTAATGAGCTGGCTACATTTCCTCTAAACTATTTGATTACATTCTGTAATTGTTTTCAGAACAAATATTCTAGCAAGTTTTAATGACATTTTACCGTAAATGCTAGAATTAACTCTGAACTGCCAAATAAAAATTACTTTTAAAAAATTTTCAGTCAATATTTTAAAAATTTCTCTCCATATTTTATATTATGCGGATAGAAAATTGATTTACATCTTATAAATCAAATTAGAAAAGCGAACTACAACTTGGCATGTCACTACAACCACACTTCAGTTCATATCCCCTTCATCATACAAGAAAATCTAAACTTTAAGAAAACGTGACCAATATTATTTAAAGTTTAATTAATGACATAAAAATGGGCGCAAAGAGATGTCAGATAATTCAACTATGTAATAGAATAATAAACAAAAATAGCACAAAAATTCAAAAAACGTTATGATATCTTGATCAGTTCAGGATGAATAGCGAAAATAATATGTTGTTAGTGCGAACGATAAGATCCTGAAAACATTTCTTCCCCTTTTCACCCATTAAAAATATCGAAAAACCCAGATACCTGTTTTAAGATACGTACATTAACAATTTATGTACGAAAACGGAAATGGCATGTCAATTAATTCGTAAAATCTAGTGAAAATAGCGAAAATTCCAGAAATTACATTTCACCAAATTTCACCCTTCAAAAATCGGAATTTTATAAAATTGTTTCTTAGTGAGTCTATACAATATAAAAATAGCTTCCTGTCAAAATTATAAAGCCGTGTCTCTTGTTTTTTTTCTCTGCATTGATGATTGAGTGAATGTAAGAGTTAGTTGCTGCTTATATCAATAGATAATAAAAAGCATCCATGTTGAAAAAATTGAAACCAAACAAATTGAAAAATCTCCCCCCTTTCTCATTCCCAATCAACCAACGCAGAAAACTAAATCTTAGTTATTGGTGGCCTTTTCCTCGTCTTTTCTTGACGAATTACTTTATTTTTTATTACTAGCAACCCCTTCATATTTGTTCAGGGCTACTAACTTATTCCCATCGCAGCCTTTGGACATGCTACTTGTAGTATTTTTTGCATATCCACGCGTGTGTGGGCCATGAGTTGCGTTTCGGGATTGAGAAATCGGAAAGGGAAGTCCTTTCCTCATTTTGCGTCAAACCTGATCCGTACTGTACGTGCTCTACGGCGCAAGCAAAACACATAAAGAACTGGCGGCAAATGACGCACGTATTAATCTGTTGGCTGATGACACTGGTGGCAGATAACATACATTCAGTTTTGAGAAGAAAGAGATAAGAGAAAATTTCATGCTCAATTTTTCTGCGAGGTTAGATTCTATTGAGACAATTTTTCTAGATTAAAAGTTTACTTCATAATATGCATCGACTTAGTTATCAAATCATGCAAATGGCGTCTTGAAAAATAGTTTATAATCAAAAGGGAGAAATAAATGCTTCTTGCTTCTCTTTATTACCAGAAAACTACAACATTGTCTTAATTCCTATTTCTTGACTGTACTTTCTTCCTAATTATTAGTTAGACTTCGCGAGATAGTTGCAATAGTAAGCTGCAATAATGGAAATTGAATACTTTTAATGTGTTCATCTCGTCTGCATGCAGATCATCCAATTGAAAACTCATGAAGTTTTTAATGCGTTTTTTGTAATTTATTTTACTGTTTTCGAAGTACATTCGTACTAGCACACACACACACACACACACACA